>CAWYQG010000436.1:0-238323 GCA_963966155.1 Clivina fossor | reverse complement strand
ACCAGGTCTATGAAAAAAATTATATGTGTATGCAAAAAAATTGGAACTGACAAGTGTATCTGTAAGAGTGGCTGCAATTTTACTGTTATGGTATAAACTAGTATAATGCTCGTACTTCACTATGGGATTCACTACTTTAAATCCATTTTAACTTAATTCCTGTTTCTGGTCAATTTATGTCATCTACAGCGTTCGCCTGCGTCTCACATTGCATTGCCTTATAGTAGAATCTATCTTGAAAAAGACTTTTAATAAAACTCCCATAACATTTTCTTTCGTTGCTATTAAGTTATAAGCGAACAGAGTGTCTCAAGCTGCATTACCTCATAGTAAAACTTTTTGAAAACGACACAACTCCCATCAAAATCTGTTTCGTAGATCTTATGTTATAAGTCAAAACAGTTTTTAGTCAAGTTTCATCGTTTACAGCAGCCTGCGATCTTCGCTGCATCGTCCTATAGTAAAAACTTCCTAAAAAAAACGACTCAACTATTAATAAATCTTTCATCAAAATCTGTTCCATGAATGACAATTTATAAGCAAGCAAACAGATTTTAATCAATTTTTATAGTTTACAGCGGTTGCCTGTAGCTCACACTGCGTTGTTCCATAATAAAACCTTCCTCGAAAAACGACTCAACTTTAATAAAAGTCCCATCAAAATCTGTTCCGTTAATTAAGTTTTTCCGTTTATTGATAGCATTTGTCTGCAGTTTACACAGACGTATTTCTACTTTTGGATTTTTTCATCATTGTGCTAGTATTATACGGCTCTGTGCTAAATTTCTTCTTTATAACGTTGCATTTCAAAACCGGACAAACATACCTATTTATACAATGTGCTTTTGTATGTATAGATTAACTTGTTCTAAATGCATTTTATTAGATATGCGCTTATAATAAGCTTATCAATTATTATAATATTTGTTTTGCTAAAACAAAAGTTGTTTCTGTAAGAGTAGTAGGGGAATAGTTACTGTGAGAAAACTGTTGCTGTTTTCAGGCTGGTAAAAATTTCGACTTGCATTTTTAATTGTCCGCAAGTTATTTCTAACTATTAAATAAATTAATTTTGAAAAAATTAAGGGAGTCGTAGCAAAATATTATTTGAAACTTTTATTTATTTATTACTAATTAGGTACTATAATATAAATAAATTAATAAATTTATATAAATAAACAGTAGATTGCTTATATTATTACAACTGTATCTAGATAGAGATATAGGGTACAATTATTATTGTTAATGCAAAATAATTGTTAAGTACGTGTACTTTGAAATTTATTTATTTATGTGTGGTTAACTAAAATGAAAATTATCGCACATTTATTGCAGAATGCGGATATGGTAGAAAAATAAAAATAAATCAAAAAAAATTAAATTTTAATATTAGATTGAATTATGTACAATGTGAAGCACTAGTAATTTAATACAGAAGCGTGGCGACTTCAGTCTATACTGTTTAGCTCTTGAAGTATTAATTTTGATTACGATTTCAAATAGAAAAATAAAATACGCTTACCAGGGCCGTGTTCAGTAATTTTCAATGCCTGATATAACAACTCTTTCTTATAATGGCCATTACGGTGTAAAAAACAATGAAATTGCAATTCTACAAATTTAACTTGTAGGATCCCAATTTTTTGCATATACATAGAGAAATATATTACAAACAATTTGCAATAATCAAAAGTAAGTGACCGACTTTGTGCGGGGCGGGGGGAGGGCGGCAGTATGCCATAAACTTATAAATACTTGTAAAATTTGCTAATTGATTTACAGTGCAGTGGGCGTAAGAAAAAAATTCAAGTTTTACATTATTTACTTTCTTTTACATATGTATTTTACAATTTTTACGCATTTTTACAAGTAAACGTAAAAAATACATGTTTACGCGTAAATCCCCATCCCCTGAGTGTACAACAAGAAATAACTATAGTCCAGTCAAAATAGGAAAATCAGAGGAACTAAAAATACTAATTCCAATTTTTTCAGGAATGTGTAGGGGGGTCCCTTGAACAAGAAAAAATAAAGTTTTTCCAAATCCCGGTTCCGCTTGGCGGGGGGTGGGGGGGTGGGCTTTAAATGTTCCATTTTTCAGTTTTTCGCTTATAACTCGAAAACAGTGCGTTGCAATGAAAAAGTTCTTCAGTACAAAATTAAAGCTTATTAATTTGCTACAAGTTTGGTTATATACATTTTTACGAAAAACTGGACCGTTTTCGTGCTACCGGCTCCGGAAAGGTGGTAATTTTCAAAAAAATTGTTTTTCACTCATGTTTTTTGTATATTTTTGTCTTCTAGATCCTCACTCGTTCATTTTAGGGGAAAATCGTCACAATAAAACTTGTACAGAATTAAATTCTTTATAAGAATATATATCATATGTTAATTTATATTGAACACGTCTCAACTTGCAGATCTTTTAATTTCAAAGAAAAACCTTATTTTCCAATTAAAATGAATAAAATAATAGTTTTGATCTATTTGATGGCTCCATTTCTCTACATATGTTCATATGTTTATGGCGTTGTGTCCATCCAAACAATTTTTTTGAAAATTACCACCTTTTGGAAGCCGGTAGTACGAAAACGGTCAAGTTTTTCGTAAAAATGTATATAACCAAACTTGTAGCAAATTTAATAAGCTTTTATTTTGTACTGAAGAACTTTTTCACTGCAACGCACCGTTTTTGAGTTATAAGCGAAAAACTGAAAAATGGAACATTTAAAGCCCCCCACCCCCCAGCGGCACCGGGATTTGGTGGGACTTTATTTTTTCTTGTTCAGGGGACCCCCCTACACATTTCTGAAGAAATTGGAACTAGTATTTTTAGTTCCTCTGATTGCCCATTTTTGGTCTAGATTGACTGGACTACTAATGCGATTTGTATGTTTAGATCGGAGGTCGGAGGACATTATCCAAAAATCAATTCTGCCAATTTCGAACTGAGTCCAAAGCAAGATTTATTCACCAAGCCCTGAGGATGCCATCTACGATGTATGGCAAAACGTCTGCAAGAAGGATAGGTCGAACACGGCATATCAGCTCAAAAAATTCTATAAATTCAACCAAATATAATGTTTATAAATCTGCCTCAAAAATGAAAACCCTCAAAAAGAAATTATAATAATTTATAATTATTATATTTGTTATGTTTATCATGTTTTATATAATATATATTTTTTTATTTAGCAATGTTCTTTATATTGTATAACAAATTTATTTCCTCTATACATACATGTGTGTAAAAATTTAAATATAATAATATATTATTTCTGTTTAATAACGTAATTTTGATTTGATTGACTTTCATTGCAGCATCTCCAGAAAGTACAATAATTAAAGCAAATTGTATTCTTAATTTTTTTTATATATATATTCACAATTCATTTGTTTCTGCTTGTCTGAAGATTATTTTTCCAAAATATTTTTCTCAATTTTTATTTAGTTTGTACATAAATGCAGTGCGGTTTAATAACGCTTATAGAATATTTATATGTAATTTATTAATTATATTATTTTGAAATTTTCAGACTATTTTTAAATAGATTTGTAAAATATTAGTTATTATCCTTTAACACTTATAAGAATAAAAAACAACTACTCGGGCATCAGTCAATAGTTTTACTTTATTTTAGTAAAATATGGTTCAATATTTCGACCTCACTGAGGCCATCATCAGGAACAATATTTATGACAATTGTACCTACAAAAAACATATATTTGGTATAATTTTTTCCCTGTTAATTGCTATCATTATATTATAGTACCATTACACTACACTTCGTTGTAAGAACATTGTTTGTTACTCATATAATTTTGACATTTTTAATTTTAGTTTGAAATATGTTTCATTGAAAATTGTTATCATTAGTTAAAACTTAATATAAATACGTCAATAATAATAATACGTGAAAAATTACAATATTGAAAACATAATTATATTATAACTTAGTTTTGACCTGTACTTTTATGTGATTTGTGCCAAATTGACTCGATGTTACCGGTTATTGCTGCCATCTAATTTTTTTATTGAAGTAGATGATATTTGTATATGTTTTATATTATGGCGGTTTTACATGTCGTATTATGTTCCCATATATTTCATTTAGGTGTTCTACATATATCTGTACGGCAATTGACAGTGTTGTTATGTCGCCTTATTTCGAGCATTTCTAACATCACCCTTTTTTGTCTGTTTGTTTGCGCATGTAGTATTTTCACATCTTTAAAATTGAACATATGACCCGTTTTTTGGTGGTGATCTGTGAGCGCAGATGATTTTTTGTATCCTTTATGCTCATCCGTACGTTTTCCCACTATAATATAATGATAGCAATTAACAGGGAAAAAATTATACCAAATATATGTTTTTTGTAGGTACAATTGTCATAAATATTGTTCCTGATGATGGCCTCAGCGAGGTCGAAATATTGAACCATATTTTACTAAAATAAAATAAAACTATTGACTGATGCCCGAGTAGTTGTTTTTTATTCTTATTACCAATTTTACAGTCGAGAAAATACATATTATATTTAATAATTATGTATGCGTTTAATATAAATTCTATACAAACCTATTTATGATAAAAGAGAAAACATTTTTTTTAAATCATTTTAATATTTGCAACGAAATTGATTTGTGTTTGATTGTAAAAATTAAAATATAGTTTTGTAATGGTAAGTAGTATATAATATAGTAAAAAAATCTTTCAGAACTCATTATATTAAAATAAAACGGCTTTAGCTGTAATTTCTGTATTAATATTTATTAATCATCGACGTTTCGACGAACTTAACGTCCGTCTTCATCAAGAAAAACTGTACGAATTATATTTACAGTACATAAACAAAACATAGATACAAAAAATAGATAATAAAAAATAAGTAAAATTTTATTTAGATCAATACCTTCATAAAGTGCTTTCACTGTGAAGGCACTAATTTAAATAAAATTTGGCTTCTATTAATTAAAAATTTATAAATTTTTTTATGATCTAGTTACTTATTTATTACCTAGTAACTTGTTTCTATGCTCTGTTATTTATTGTAAATATCATTTGTATCGTTTTCCTGATGAAAACTATTATAAAATGAATTTTTTTTGTAACGCAACAGACTAGAAAGCCGTTTAACAAATATTCGGCCATATCAGAAAGCCGGATACCGGATACATGATATCAAATTTTGTTGAAATATTTTTTTAAGATTCAAGAAACAAATGATTGCTAGGCAAGGAGAGATGCTAACATTATTACATCGCAATTTAGTTTTAGTTAAATTTCGTTATTAAAAAATTAACGTGTATCGACTGGTTTTCAATTTATATTTTATATAAGCAATGTTCTAATATTTTTTTAAAAGTATTTTTCAAAATATATAGCGTCCGCCAAAAAGTCTGCATCATATGGGAAATTACATGGTTTTTTGGTGTTTGTCTGTAAAGTAAAAATGCACTAGGCGAAAGTACTGATATCATTTTCGGTCATAAATTAAATAATAAAAAATATTTCAAGTATACTTACTTTATTTGTAATAATTTTGAAAAAAGTTATTTGAAAACAAAATTAAAATAACATTTCACACCCTTATATTTTGAAATATATATATAGGTAAATGAGTATTTCAACTTTGTAGCACTTATACTAAATAAATTTTGAATAAATATGCATTATTTCTATGTAAATAAATGTTTTATTTTCATCTTACATAATGTTTCTATGATAAATTAATATAATAATATTTTTTATAACATTATTATACTAGTAACATAATAAACTCCTTCTACATAGGTTAGGACAGTAATATAATATCAATATTTTAACATGCTTGAAGAAAAAATATTTTGTATGTTTTAAAAAAAAATAAAGAATTTACAAAGTTTTTTATTTTATAAATATATTTATACCGTGATGTATAAAAAATAATATTTTAATTACAAAATCTAATCTGTTAATTATACTACAAGTTAAAAGTATTGACTAAATGATTATTAAAGGGCAACATAAAACATTATAAATTTACTTACATATTTAAAGAAAATTGATGCATTATTTTTTCAATTTCTTATGAACAAAACAAATAGATAAAAAATTCTAAATAATGATTTAAATATTTGAATTAAGTCAAACATAGTTAAAAATATTTGTACAATAAATTACATTCGGACGCTATTGTCGTAATATGGTTGGTGTAAAGTGACATCGGCTGTTGAAGACAAAACTGATGGTGGCGGAGAAGGTGTAACAACTGCTGCTGCAGGTTGTGAGTTGGTGCAACATCTGGCGCTAATCCTCTTTAAAAATATTAAAATAGCTTGAATTGCTTGTTCTGAAAAATGTCCAGTTGTACTGCAATACGCCGAATACTAATTGTTTAGATTAGAATGAACACCACGATAATTATACGTGGAACTGTTGATCCGGTCTCTCGTAGTCTTCGAAATGTACGAACAAATACGTGATATGAAGATTGGAGTCTATTTGGATATCTACGTTGGTATTGTTTTGAAGCAGGACGACTATTGCGATATCCATAAATATAAATTATTTATATACATATTCGGCTGCAGTACAACGATCTATTGCCTTACAATAATTAAATAAATAAACGTCATATTTAAACAGTTTGTGCATAGCTGTTTTATTTTGTTTTTCTACGGTTACTTGTTATTAAACTTATAAATTTACTATCCCACTAATACAAATTTCATTTTTTGTAGCTACGCAACTAGATAGAATAATACCTCTATGTTCATATGGCATTATTATTGTTTGGTACATGCGTTATAAATCACTCTGTAGAACTGATTAATATAAAAATTAGATGATAATATGTGCAATTAATTATTCAATAATAATTATTATGATTTTACATATGCAATTAAAATTAATTTAATATTTAATTTACAATATTTTCTTTATTTATTATTATTTTGGTTTAACAAAAATATATGTGTTGTTTATTGTTATAAATAATATATATTATTTCAGAAAAAAAAGCAACAACTACTTGACATAGGGCCGATTCTGTCGCCTTACTAAAGTGTGTTCAAGTAAGGTTTAAATCAAAATAAGCTTCCTTTCATCTCTCTTCTGATACATTTTAAAATTTCTAGAAAAGCTAGACAAATTATTCATTTATTTAAACTTAGAAAAATTTTTAAAATTGCTATTAAAGCAATATCTAATTTTGCGAAATAAAATTCTACCTCAAAATTCCTTTCATTTATAACTAAAGTGTTTTACAGTTGTCCTATTATGAATAATTATAAATACACCAACTATTTCCCGGAAAATTATGATTTACATAAACATTCTTTAAACTAAATAGTCTTAAAATATGCAAAAAATTTAAATTATTTCATTTTGATCTATCATCAATCTTATGATACGCTTGAAGGAAAACATTTTATTCATATTATTAAATAAAGTAAAACTAAAACGGCAGTCTGAATAAGATTTAACATTCAAATTTTGTTTAAAATAATAATCATGTAAAAGAAGGTACTTGCAAATTATATTTAGAATAAAACCTCATTCAGACTGCCAAAACAGTTTTACGATTTAGTTTTAGTTTCACGATTTAACACAGCGCAAAAACTAAACCATTTACATTGCCTGTACGTCTTGATTAATTTTTAATTACGCCTGCGCAATAATGACAATTTAAATGTTGTTAAAAATCATTTTTGACATTTCTGTTTACGTTGTATACATTCCAAAAAGTTTTTGGTTATCTTCAGTACAATTTTTTTTACAGTTTAAGTTGTTTGTTGTGTTAAATAGGTCTGAACAAGAATTTATATTTATACAGAATAAATCAGTACAAACATTTGAAAGCTACGAATGCGAAATACAACATTTAGAATTGTATAGGATATAAATATAATTTTGCAAGTATATACAATAAATTCACCATCTTCTTTGTTTTCGCTACTTTTCCTTCTAAAATAAATGTTATTTTAGTATATTAAATACGCCCTTTTAAAATAATTTTATTTTCCAAACTGCCCATCTAAATATTATAAATTTGACGTTTCTTTCATAAAAACAGATATACATCGCTATCTCACGTTACTGCAAAATCTGATTGGCCGTTCTTAAAACATAAGTGAATTTTAGTTAAGATACCTTGGCCAGGTCAAACTTTGAGTGCAATAAAACAAAATTTTCTAATAAAATTAAATCCTCGGATGAGCAGTGTATTCCCATTAGCTTACATGTGGTTTGGTCCAAAACCACTAGATCTGCACTAAAACATAACACTGATTTCGCTAGCGAAATAGCAGTCTGAATAAAGCTTAAAAATATTTAGAAATTAATCATTAATAAAAAAAAGTACTACAAAAATTAAATCGTTATACTATGATTACGAAATATGTTTCTTTTTAATTTCTACTTTAGTAAAAGTTTTCAATTTCGCATTCATCAGGTTACTCCATTGCATGAAAACGGACATGTTTTCTTAAGTTTCCATTTAGATTAAAAGTTCGTTCACATTTTCGCATTTATAAGGTTTCTCCTTTGTATGAGAACGGATATGTCTGCTTAATTGTCCACTTTCAGTAAAAGTTTTCTCACAAATTTTGCATTTATAAGGTTTCTCATTTGTATGTATACGAATATGGTTTTTTAAATGTCCACTTCGAGTAAATGCTTTGTCACATATTTCGCATTTATAAGGTCTCTCATTTGTATGTATACGAATATGATCTTTTAAATGTCCACGTAAAGTAAATGTTTTCTCACATATTTCGCATTTATAAGGTCTCTCCTTTGTATGAGAACGGATATGTACCTTTAAGTTTCCCCTTACAGTAAAACTTTTCTCACATATTTCACATTTATAAGGTTTCTCCTTTGTATGAGAACGGATATGAACTTTTAAATTACCATTTTGAGTAAATGCTTTTTTACATATTTTGCACTTATAAGGTTTCTCCCTTGTATGAGAACGGATATGTTTCCTTAATTTTCCACCAGCAGTAAAAGTTTTCTTACATAATGTACATTTATGAGATTTTCTTGTCTTTACAGATTCATCATTTTCTTCCGAGCTGAAAATATTATTTTTCTTCAAATCTCTACTAGCTTGCCAATGTTTTATATCGATTTCATTCTCAAAATCTGAATATTCTTCCTTAATTATTATTTCTGAATGTAAATCTAAATATTCTGATTTCAAACTTTCTTCAAATTTAATATTTGTATCAGTTTCCAAATCTACTTCTGCAATGTCCTCTTCATTAATAGCTTCTTCTTTCATACAAACAGCATCAACATTTGTATTATTTTGTGATTCTAAACTTTCTTCAACTTTAATGTTTATGTCAGTTTCCAAATCTAATTTAATGTATTCTTCATCAATATTCTCTTTTTTAAATTCGCTTTCATTTTTAATTTCGTTTTCTATAACTTTATTATTTTGCGATTGTTGTTTTGCATTTCGCTTTAAAATTTCTTGCGATTTAAAACAGTTTTCTACAAATTTATAGGTTTCATTTAATCGAACAGAACAAACTGAGCAAATACAATTCGATAACTTCTCATTACTTTCCAACTAAAAATATAAATTAAAATTACATATTACATATAATACAAATTACCGGTTTAAAGGGATCTTAATAAAGAAATATATGTCTACTAGTAACACCTAGTCCCTATGATATTTTACTAATATTTGAATTATTTGTGAGATCTAAATCCCACTACAAGCTGTGTGAATACGTACGTTACTTGATTATGAAGTAACAAATGATTATAAATACAAGACGAAATTTTTACGAGCCTGAAAACAGACAACAATATTTTTTCTCATAATAGCTATTCCCAACTACTCTTGCAGATACAAATTTTAGCAAAAACATATTATAATAATTAATAAACTTATTATAAGTAAACCTAATAAAATAATAATTGTTTTATGTAATTTTTATTGTAAATTTGCATGTATTCAAATTAAAACTTATTTTACATAAGTTTTAATTAAACAAAACCAACAAACGTATTAAAATTTGAAATACTCTAAATTAGGTTAAGTTAAATTTGTCTGTTCTCAAAAATTATGGAAGAGACAATAAATAAATGATTACTTATCCATTTCTAAGCATATAATTTCGTTTCGTGGACCTGGTTAAAGCTAGTATTTTACTTACAATTTCCGATGCAATGGTTTCCAATTTGTATGATAACAATACATTATCCGAATCCAATGTAGTTAAAGTAAATGTTATATTATCACCACCAGCACATAGTCGACAAAGTTCTTTATTTAAATATTGTTTTAATATTATTTGAGAATTGAAACATTGTTTTATAAATTTATAAGCTTCATTCAACTGAACAGCGCAGATTGTACAAATACCATTCGGCAATTTGATCCTGCAATCTACCTAAAATAAGAAAAGTAAAAGATTCAGATACAATAATGTATATTACAATCAAAACAAATAATTTCATTCTTACAATTTCTGGCATAATTGCTTTCAATTTATCTACGAAACGTTTGCCATCTGAATCCAGATCAAGTATAGTGAATAATACATTTTTGTCACTTATACATAATTGACAATGGTGCATAAACTTATGCATGATTAAAATTAAATTTTCTACCAAAAAAAGCTTCTTATAAAAAGTAAAATATAAAAATATTGTAATTGATAGTATTAGAGGTTAACTTATAGAAATCTGACACGAATCCAGTTGGCCAGATGAATTTTGTGTAAATTTACTAGTACAAGAAGAAGAATAAATAGCTGCGTATTTAATTTTACAATTTTTTCCTTAACTGATACTTAATCTAGGTTCTAGCTATTTGTCTAAATAAAATTTAAATAAAAGAAAAAAAAATAGAAAGATAAGTAATCATTCTGCAGCTAAGGTCAATAAAGTTGAATGAACTTTACCCACAGGTTTGTGAATGTAAACAATTACACAAATATAATTTGTCACTTTTTTTACATGATTATTATTTAAAATCAAATCTAAATGTTGTTTGTAAAATAATGTTTTTTAATTATTATAAAAATCAATATGTATTTGAAAATTTATAACACAACATTCAACTGGCCAACTATTTCAAACAATGATCTTACAGTGTCATCTATATGATAATGTTTGAACTATTTGCAAATCGAATTGTGTTGACGATAAAAATGAAAACTGTAATTTGAATACTAGTAGTGCTATCTATGAATTATTTTTACCACTTTGTCTGCAAGGAAAAAGTGGTATAGCGTTTGGTACGGTGTCTGTAACATTTTCAAAAAAAAAATTGTATATAGAAATCCTTCATATTGTCTCTAGATGACGAATCTGAACTTAGTTTATGTGGGTGTATGGATGTGCGTCGTCAGCTCGCTCGGTCGTCAGACAAAATTTTTTGATCGCAACTCCTCCTAGACGGTTCAACCGATAAAATGTTCAGGATAAATTTGTCTAGTGCCCAAGATGGTTATGTGGTTTTGGTTTTTTCCAGTGATGCCAACTTTCCAAGAAAAAAATTACTAAAAATTTAAAAAATTTATTACGGCCATGTTGTTTAACCGATTTTGTTCAAATTTTCACAATACATATCCATATAAATTAGATAATTACAACAAAGTACAGCGTTGTCAACTTTCTGAGAAAAAAATTACAAAATTTTTTAAAAATTTATTATGACCACGTTATTTAACCGATTTTAATCAAATTTTCACTAAAGATTCTCCTGGTGCCCGCATAAATTATGCAATTTTAACAAAATAGTATTGCCAACTTATCGAGAAAAAAATTACTAAAATTAAAAAAAATTTATTGTTGCTACATTATTTATCCGATTTCAAGCAAATTTTTAGAAAAGTTTCTCCTAGTGCTCACATAAATTATAATTTTATTAAAATACGGTGTTGCCAACTTTCCGAATAAAATTAATAATTTTGTAAAAATTTGTTATGCCCGCATTATTTATCCGATTTTAATCAAATTTTTACAGAAGATACCCTTAGCGCCTATAATATTATATATTATCAAAATACAATGTTGCCAATTTTCGGTAAAAAAAATTTTTATTTCTATTTTTTTATCATTTATGTAATAATGTCAAAGTGGTCTATATATGGGTTTACCCATATACTTCTAATCTTGTTTAAGAAGTATTTGCATTTTTACATTCTTCTGGGTCACAACGAAGTCTGAGAAGTCCACTTGGTATTAGGAACGCATGAATAAAGTTGAAAATAACTAATTTATTTATTGCTTATAAATTAATGCTAACATTATTTCTTCCACTTAAGTATCATGCGAACAAATATTTCCAAAATTAAACTACGGTTTAAATAGATTGCGAAATTTTTTTTAGTCAGGATAATTTCGTGGGGCTCTCATGCTCATGTCATGCAAGAAGGATATGTTGAACAAAATTAGATAATGAAGATATCATTAACAAAATTTCCGAAAAGAGACATTTATTAAATAGTCTTTTAACTTAGATTTAAATAAAAAATTATATTTAATTTTATATGTGTCATTTTTACGAATCATCTTTATTTTTCTCTAATGTCATTTCCAATGTTTATTGAAATATAGAAATATAACGTATTTAAATAATATTAGCTGTGTTTTTTTTACATCCAACTCAGATCAGTAAATCTTTGTAAATGAGCTGAGCTGAGCTGAGTGAGTTGTATTGATAAATAAAACAGTTTATTTGATAGTGACGTTTAAAATCGTAAGTTCCACATATATGATATAATCTAAACCATTAGATGAATTTCGATTGTTTGCGTTGATAATTTATTGCAACTCACCTATTATATCTATTGTTTTGTCATAATAAAGATTTCAAACAG
The DNA here is from genome assembly GCA_963966155.1 of Clivina fossor. NCBI lineage: Eukaryota > Metazoa > Arthropoda > Insecta > Coleoptera > Carabidae > Clivina > Clivina fossor. Next base: position 225,489 of record CAWYQG010000436.1, on the reverse strand, counting down.
AAATGTCAACCAGTATCAAACACGTTATGAAATCTTACACTAGGAAAATTTGAATTGCGTGCATGTGCGCTCACTTGAATCTCAGCTAAGCACTAGCTAAATATGCAACTCAGTATCGGATAAAGGGGGAAAGCAATTCACTCACTTTGAACTCAGTTACGAGACGATAAATAAAACAGCTATTATTTAAAGGTTACTGATATTTGCTGCGATCTGAGCTGAGTTTTTCGAAAAAAAAAAAACGTGTATCCATCGGTTTTCAATTTATTTTTACTTTAGCAATGTTCTAAAAAATTTTTGTAAAGTATTTTTCAAAATATACAACGTCCGCCAAAAAGATATTTTTCATATTTGATTTTGTGAAAATAATGATTATGGGACTTTTCAATGTTTGTCTAAAAACTAAAAATGCACTAGGCAGAAATATCTACTGATATCACTTTCCGGTATAGGCATTGAGTAAACAAGTAATGTTTAAACAACATATATTTCTTAAACAAGTACAGTGTGGAAATTAAGTAAGGAATAAATTTAGTAATTCCGTTGATATTAATTTTTTTGGAAAAAATCACGAAGGGGTATAGCGATTTTGACTACAGCGAATATTTTCAGCCTATTTTCAGTTTCTTTGTCATTTGTTTTTCAAGTTATGACGTCATTGACTTTTTTTTAAAATGACAACCTATATTTTTTATTATTGATTTTGTTAGTACTTTTAATTCCGTTTCTAACCGCGTATAACATTTTCATTATGTTACATTTGAAAAAAAATGGGAAAAATAGTCTTAAAGTTCAAGTATTAAAAATTAATAAAATTGGTAAAAATGAATCTAGTTATCGGTGTATAAAATAAAAAACATTAGCTACAACTGTCAGAATTATACAATTTATAAATGTAACAATAAAATAAGTGTTATTATTTTGATTTTGCTAAATTAGAAAAACTATTTTATTAATAAAAATGGTACAATTGAGCGAAAAACAAAATAATATTACTTATTTTATTGTGACATTTACAAATTGTATTATTCTGTCAGTTATAGCTAATGTTTTTTGTTTTATACACCGATAACTAGATTCATTTTTCTACTAATTTTCTAATTTTTCTAATACTTAGACTGTTTTTCTTAATTTTTTTCAAATGTAACATATTGAAAATGTTATACGCGGTTGGAAACAGAATAAAAAGTACTACCAAAATCAATAATAAAAAATATAGGTTGTCATTTTAAAAAAGTTGATGATCGTCATAACATGAAAAACAAATGACATAAGAAACTGAAAATAGGCTGAAAATATTCGCTATAGTTAAAATCGCTATACCCCTTCAAGAGCTTTTTCTAAAAAATTAATATCAACGGAATTACTGAATTTATTCCATACTTAATTTGAACACTGTATATATATATATATATATATATAGTTAAGTTAATGTTTATGGCTGGAATATATGGAAATTTAATGTAAATGATGGGTAAAACAGCCGATGTGGTTTTTTAAAAAATCAAATACTCATTTGAAATTCACAAGCTTTCGGTACAATTCGTGCCTTTTTCAAGTGTGTGTTTTCACAGAGGATTTTTTGGTGTGTTGTTAAAATTGTTAAAATTATAAAAACCAAATACATATGTATAGTCAAAATTGTTAAAAGTTAAAAAATAAATAAATATATAGGACAATAGTCAGAGAATAAAACGTAGAAACACCTTGCTTTTTTCTTATAACGATAAAGTTCGTGGTGATCGTTCTTATTTTGAATAATGTATCATACATTATTCAAAGATACATTATTCATTACATTATACATTACTCTGGTCGATATCTTCATTTTTTGTCTAATCATAGCACCAGCACGAAAACTAACATTGTTCTAAATCTAAAAACACGAATTAATAAAATCAGTCATGTGTCATTAGTTAATAAAAACTTAAAGATAGCTGAAAACTTACTTGTGTCAAATGGTTATCCGGTACAAATGATTCGGAGATTTTTCTACAACAACAACCATCGTAGGACTCAGACCAATACGAATGATTTACCTAATGACAATCCCACCAAATATATTGCTCTCACCAACATCAAAAATCTTTCGAATAAGCTTACGGCTCTTTTTAAAAAAGACAAAGACATCAGAATTGCCGCAAAAAATAGAAAAACCATCTCCACTCTGCATACGAAAGTCAAAGATAAATCTCTTTCGTCAAATATTATCAACACGGTCTACGCAATTCAGTGTTCCTGCAAAAAAATTTATATTGGAACCTCATCTCAGAATCTAAAACACCGTTTGACACAACATCGCAGTGACCAGACCAAAACCAATAAAATGTGTAGTCTGGCCTTACACTTACGGAAAACGAAACATCGTGCAGATTATGGGAATCCGATAATATTAGAGACTGAAAGTAATTATTTTAAAAGACTGACTCTAGAATCATATCATATCTCCAAACATAAAAGTGAGGTTATTAATAACAAAAACGACGTGAGGAACGCTTTGACGTCTTATTCCAACTTAATGACTTTAGATCATAAAAAAATAATTTTTAATCAATCTTAATAAACCCTTGCTTTTTTAACAGTCTATCTTTAAGTCATATATATTATATTAATTTTAATAATATTAAGTTTATTTATTTTAATAGTTTGATTACAACTTCATGTCATCACGGTTATACAATACAGCATGGATTAGTTTATGATTTATTTCCAAAAAAAAAAAAAGGTGTTTGCAGTTGTTATAACTTGTTTTCGGTTCTTGAAAAGTTTTTTAAATTCAAACTGTTTTTTTGAAATTTTCTTAATAAGAAATTTTCTTAGTTCATAGTTTTTTTAATTTATAATCTTATAAAAATAATCAGTGTTTTGTGTTTAATTTAATATTTTTACTCTACGACTATAATTTTAAATGTTTTATTGTTATTAATTTATTATTTGAATATTTTACAAAGAAACGATTTTCTAGTTTAAAGTTTTTATTCTACAGACAAACTTTTTAGCAATAGACATGGAATAATAAAAACCAAAATTATTTATTTTTACAAAAATATCATACATTTCATATCATACATGTAAGTTATACATTAATAATTTTTATTGTCAAACATTCTATGTAATTTTGAATTTTAATTTGGGTGATTGTAAATTTTCTTGTATCTTTCTCTTTTATTCAGTGTCAACCCTGATGAAGCCAAAAAACTATTGGCGAAATATTGGTTCCAAACAATAAATTGATTGAAATATGATGTTTGCATTTTAATAATCAATTACATTTACCGTAATCCCGTAACAAATCCAGTACATATTCGTCACGGTAATAATTTCATATCATTTCTATATATATATATATATGTATATATATATATATATATATATATATATATATATATATATATGTATATATACAGGGGCGTAGCAACCGGGGGTGCAAGGAGTGCGATGCACACGGGCCCATAAGCGAGAGGGGCCCACGAGCCAAAGTGCCCAATGGGGCCTTATTTTCATTAATACCATTCATAGGATTAAATACATTTATTATATAAATTAATTTATTATAGTAAGTTAAATATATTTTTATAGATTCTTTTAAGGGGGCATAGTACTTTTTTCAATGAAAAAGTAGTCCACTTTCATTATTTTTTTTCTCAATAACGGGAAGACGTAAAGCATTGAAACTTTTTGTATAATGTAGATCCTTTATTGAAAAATACGTCAGAATTTCCAAACCCCCCCCCCCCGAAAGCTGAAGTGCCGAGGTCAACGGTTCCATAGATATCTCGGGACTGGGTTATCGGAAACAAAAATCGTTTCGGATTATTAAAGTTGAATATATTCCCCATCGTTTGACCGATTTTTTTTGAAAATTGTTTTTTTTTTTCGCAAAATGGCGGGCTTGCAAAAAAAGAGGTCAATTTTTTGCCTTTTTTTTGACTTCTTTAACGTAGAAAAAATATAACAAATCAAAATTTTAAAAAATGGATGGGTCAAACGATGCGGAATTCTATTAGCTTTCAGAAGAACAAAAATTCAAATAAATCCGATTGTTTGTTCTAGAGATATCACTGTAACCGACAAAAAAAATATGGTTTCGAAAAAAACGCGGTTGAAGTTTCAGAATGAGTTTAATGTCACATAAGAAAAGCCCAAGTGAATGTTTATGTTTCTTTACAAAAAGTGATGTAACTTTCGTAATTTTTATAATTTTGACATGCGGTTTCGTGAAAACGATTCTTTAGACATTACTCTTTAATAATATTAAATAAAAAAAATCGATTTTTTGATCATAAAAAACTACTATGCTTCCTTAAGTTTACAAACACAAAAACATACAGTACAAATCAAATTTAAAGTTTAGGTTTACAAACATAGTTCATTAACTTTAACTAAACTTAACTTTTCTTGCTTTCATTGAAACAAAAATGGTAATTATTTCACTTAAATTTAATTTACGTGCTCCCCCATAGAGTTTCTTAAATATGTTTTAATAAGTTTTAATTTTGAAAATGTTCTTTTGGCGCTAGAAGTTGATACGGGGAATGTTAAGAATAAAATAAGAGCGGTACAAAGTTTCGTAAATGCCGAACTTAGAATAGAATATTCTGTAAATATTAATTCTTCTAATTCAAATACCGAATTAATATTTTGTAACTGTTTTTTAAAGGTTTTCCTAAAATATAATATCTGTGTCTTAAAATCTGCGGTTAAATCGACAGTATATTTGAAAATCTATCTTTTAATTGTGCAAATATAATATCTAACGTAGCGTTGAAAACGTTTATCCTAAAATTATTTTCTGAACTATTAAATCGAAAATCTTCACACATTCCTTGTCTATGGTTAAGCCAACATTATTAGGTACATACATACTTATATATTTCCTGGCAAGTTGTTTCTTTAGGCATTTCACTTTAATTTATTAATTTTGAAAATACAGATTGCTTTTTAACAAAAAATAATTTTAATTAATTTTGATTATCATAAAAATAAAACAACTTTTATTTGAAATTTTTTTCGAATAAGGCACAAACAGACACAAATTTAAAAAATTAAAATGATATTTAGAACTTAAAATGAGCCAAAAAAACATTAAAATTTTAAACAATACAAGGAGTAGAGAGGGGCCCCTTAAAATCAGTGGCACACCGGCCCACAAAGGTCATGCTACGCCTCTGATTCTTTTAATATCCAAATAAATTAAATAATTACAACAAAGTACACTGTTGCCAACTTTCGGTGAAAAATGTTTTTATTCCTATTTCTTATCATTTATGTACTAATGTCAAAGTGGTCTATATATGGGTTTACCCATATACTTCTAATCTTCTTTTTTTGTGGTATATTTTTCGTCGTTCTAGACAACGAAAGCTTTCCTACCCGTTATGATCGCAAAGAACCACGGTCATATTGTGAACATTGCTTCACTTCCAAACATATTCCTATCCAGCACAAGCAACTTTCGCTTTATCCACATTCATAATTCCACTCTCATACATGCTCACTTCTATTTCTACTACTTGGAAACTTTTGCTCACGCAAGCCACTCTCTCAATCATACCACCACTCCAACTACTCATCGTACGTCCACTGGGCAAACGTCTACCATCAAAATCATTCAAATAAATCTTTCTAACAGCAAACGTTCATTAGACGCATTCGCTCAACATGTCCGAACCATCTTAACTGACTAACACCAACTTTTGCTACAACATTAGTTTTTCAATTTTACGCAATCATCCTACACTAATCGTATTTCGTAGCCCCGATTTTTTCTACAGTTACACCCAGCTACGCAACTGGTAAATATATCATTTCGCACAGCAGTCATTTTCCGTTTATGCTTTTGCAACCCCAAACCCAGAACATGCACTACCCTATACGTATCAACGTAAGCACCGAAAACTGCATTGTATATACTCAAACGGGCTTCTTTGGAAACATTTCCATTCCTAGCAAAAGTACCCCCGAAAGCACCCAAAGCACCTTACAACCAGCAGCATTTGCTCTCCTTTCAATTTCACGATCAAAACATGGCCATATCTCTAGACAACATATTTAATGCGTTATTAACTAATTCAACAAAAACAATATGCTGCTTCTAATTTGGTTTTGAATTAATTTTGTGATATTGGAAATTTTTCATATTCTTTTAGTTTAAATTTGCACTAACCATATTGTATTTTTTGTTTTTTTTTTTCTAGAATAATTTCTGAAAGGTTTTTATATTTTGTAGTGTAAGGAAAATTATTTTATTTTATTAACCTTTCGCCACAGTGAGATCACATTTTTACCACTTTGACTGCAAGGAAAAAGTGGTATAGCGATTGGTACTGTCTGTAAAATTTTCAAAAAAAAAAAATTATATAAAAATCCTCCATATAGCCTTCAGATGACGAATCTGAACTTAGTTTATATGGGTGTATGGATGCGCGTAGTCAGCTCGCTCGGTCGTAAGTCAAAATTTTGTGGCCGCAACTCCTCCTAGACGATTTTAATGAAGTTTTTTGGATAAATTTGTCTAGTACCCAAGATAGTCACGTGGTTTTGGTTTTTTCCAGTAATGCCAACTTTCCGAGAAAAAAATTACAAAATATTTTAAAAATTCATATTGGCTACATTACTTATCTGATTTTGATCCAATTTTCTGAAAAGATATACCTAATGCTCCCATTAATTATATAATTTTATTAATATCCAGTGTTGCCAACTTTCCAAGAAAAAAAATTACTAAAATTTTTAAAAATTCATTATGATCACTTTATTTAACCGATTTTAATCAAATTTTATTAATAGATTCTCCTAGTGCCTAAATAAATTATACAATTTTAACAAAATACAGTGTTGCCAACTTATCGAGAAAAAAATTACAAAATTTTTTAGAAATTTATTGTGGCTACATTATTTATTCGATTTTGATTAAATTTTCCGTAAAGTTTCTTCTAGTGCTCACATAAATTATAAATATTATTAAAATACAGTGTTGCCAACTTTCCGAGAAATGTTTAAGTGGTCTATATATGGGTTTACCCATATACTTCTAATCTTGTTAATATTTGATTTTGTGAAAATAATGATTATGGGACTTTTCAATGTTTGTCTAAAAACTAAAAATGCACTAGGCAGAAATACCTACTGATATACATAATATTTCTTAAACAAGTACAGTGTGGAAATTAAGTAAGGAATAAATTTAGTAATTCCGTTGATATTAATTTTTTTGGAAAAAATCTCGAAAGGGTACAGCGAATATTTTCAGCCTATTTTCAGTTTCTTAAGTCATTTGTTTTTCAAGTTATGACGTCATCGACTTTTTTAAAATTGACAACATATATTTTTTATTATTGATTTTGGAAGTACTTTTTATTCCGTTTCCAACCGCGTATAACATTTTCATTATGTTACATTTGAAAAAAAATTAAGAAAAATAGTCAGTTGGATAATATTTACACTAATCAGTAATATATAATATCATTTTTATCTTCTGTATGTAAATTATATGTATATTAATTAAGATAATTAAGTAAAGAAAACATTTCCTTATTTGCTTTTCTGTAATATGTATGAAAATGCATGATTTTCATCAATTTTTACAATCTACATTTACATAAACAAGAAATATTTGACAGTGAGTTTTTAGTCGAGGTTGTAAAATTGTGACAAAATAGGGAACATGCTAACTAGTTAATTTTTTTTATCTTTAAATAGGGATCATATTTTAAATATACTATGTAAAATAGATACTTACTTAATACATTCGTCTAATGAAGACGAGTGATTTTTGCGTTGTTTAATTTGTTTTGAAAATAGATAAAAAGATTACAAGTAGAAGATTAAACCATATTTGGTTATTTGAAGAAGGTTTTCCTGTTTGTATAGCTCCGATTTTTCGGTGTTCTTAACAATTTTTTCTTGTGAACTTTAATATCAAATGCAATAAAAACCAATTACATTTTAACCATTACCAATTTTAAATGAGTTTCAACAGTTTTTTTTTTTTTTCAAAAAAAAAAAAAAATGGCGTCAAACGCAACTGGTCTTCACGGGTATTGTCCTACAACAGTTCTGCTTGTCTGAACCAGAAACAAATTATCTTATTCTACATAAATGTAATTCTGGTTGGAATCTAAAAAATTTATAATTTTTATATTTATTTTCAATATGGCGACCATTTGAAACAAAATGACAAAAACTGACCTGTTTTTTTTTTTTTGAAATAATGACAAAACGTTACTTTTTAAAGGTTCCAACCATAACTCGATAAATTTCTTTTGCGGAAATGAAAAAATCAGAGAGATCGATTCGAAAGTTTTTTGAAAAAACAATCTCGCCAACTAAAAAAATATCATTTTGAGAAAAACGCGTTTAAAGTTTTCAGATATAATTTGTTGGTTCCGAATACAATTCTCATTCTAACCCGTTTTTACGACTTAAAAAGTTTATTGCGAGCAATGGCATTTCAGCCACATATTCTCTAATGTATATCGATGCAAAAAATGCAAAAAAATCGATTTTTTTTAACCTTACAAACACGAAAACCCCTTAAGTAATAATTGTTTAAGTTAATTATTTATTGATATATAAATGTATGTTATGTTAGTTAAAAATAAATTGTGTTTTCATGTACAACCAATTGCACTGTGCAAAATTTTGCCCAATTTACAAATAAAATAATTACACGATTGAAGCAAGCTATTTTGAATCGAAACTACGAGTACTATAGATCTTCAGACAATTTCTATAAACGCTCTGGTATAAGCAAAACCTGTCTTTCTTCTTAATTTAGTCCATGGATTAAATACACTTGACGTTGTAGTTATGTTTGTTGCTGCCTCCAGTGATGTACATAGGTAATAATCAACTGCTGCATAACAATGTCATTATTGTACTAATAATATAATGATCTCTTTCTACATTGGTAATATGGTAAAGTAATATTAATATTAAGATACGCTTGAAAAACTATATTTTATTCATATTACTAAATACAGTTAAGACAACTTATGAATACATGTTATATAATAATATTGATTTATTTATTACTTTAATTTTATTATAAATAACATTTAATATAGTTTACATATTTAATAATAATAAAATTAATCTAAATTAAAAAAAAATATATAAAATTGATTTGGGCAAATGCCGTCATCGTTAGATTAGAATATCAACAAACTATTATCTTCTTGTCACAATGAAAACTGAAAATTTCAATTTGTATTAGGAACGCATAAGCAAAGTTTATTGTCATTTCATGTTGTGTTTTTTTATTTTTATAGATTTTAGATTTTATAGAAATTAAAAAACATTGTTGTACTTAAAGTGTCATTCAGACTACCGCTTTAATTTTACGCACCAGCACAAAAGTTTTATCAATTTCGGGATAATGGAAAGTTTGTTCCACACCCTTTTGGGTATATGGCGTGATTGTGTTTGTATGTATGTATGTAAATTCTTCTTCAGACCTATACATATTTAACACAACAAATCATAAATTTTATGATTATACAAAATAAGACCTGTACAATCATTTGAAAAATACGAATACGAAACAGAACATTTCGAATCGTATAGAACATAAATATAATTTTGCAAGTTTACACGATGAATTCGCCATCTTCTTTATTTTCGCTAAAATGAATGTTATTTTATTATATTAAATACGCGTTTTCAAAATAATATTAATTTTATCATCCAAACTGTTCATTTACATATTATAAATTTAATGTTTCTTTCATGAAAACAGATATAGAACGCTATCTCATTTTAGTAAAATCTAATTGGCCGTTTTTAAAACATAAGTAAATTTTAGTTAAGAAACTTTGGCCAGATCAGAATTTGGCAGCGATCAAACAAAATTTGCTAATGAAACTAAATCCGCGCATGAACAGGACATCCCCATTAGCCTACATGTGATTTGGTTCAGAACCGCTAGGTCTGCGCTAAAACATAAACATAAATAGCAGTCTGAATGGGGCATAACAAGATTTAAAAATTAATAAAAAGAGAACTACAAAATCGTTACACTACGAATACGAATATCTTTCTTTTTAATTTCTACTTTGTGGAAAAGTTTTCTATTTTGCATTCATCAGGTTTCTCCCTTGCATGAGAACGGATATGTTTCCGTAAGTCTGAACTTTGAATAAAAGTTTTCTCACATATTTCGCATTTATAAGGTGTCTCATTTGTATGAGAACTGATATGTCTTTTTAAGTTTCCACTTTGAGTAAGAGTTTTCTCACATATTTCGCATTTATAAGGTTTCTCATTTGTATGAGAACGGATATGTATTTTTAAGCTTCCTCTTTGAGTAAAAGTTTTCTCACATATTTCGCATTTATAAGGTCTCTCATTTGTATGTACACGAATATGCAATTTTAAAGTTCCACTCCGAGTAAAAGTTTTCTCACATAATGTACATTTATGAGATTCACTTTTCTTTACAGATTTATCATTTTTTTTTCGAGCTGAAAATAATATTTTTATTTGAAGTTGTACTAGCTTGACAACGTTTTATATCGGTTTCATTCTCAAAATCAAAATATTCATCCTTAATTATTAATTCTGAATGTAAATCTAAAGATTCTGATTTCAAACTTTCTTCAAATTTAATATTTGTATCATTTTCCAAATCCTCAATGTATTCTTCATTAATCACTTCTTCTTTCATACAAGCAGTATCAAAATTTGTATTATTTTCTGATTTTAAACTTTCTTCAACTTTAATATTTATATCAGTTTCTAAATTTAGTTTAATGTATTCTTCATCAATATTCTTTTCTTTAATTTCGCTTTGCATAACTTCACTATTTTGCGATTGTTGTTTTGCATATCGCTTGAAAATTTCATGCGATTTAAAACATTTTACTACAAATTTATACGTTTCATTTAATCGAACCGAACAAATTGAACAAATACTATCCGATAACTTCTCAAAACATTCCACCTAAAAGGTAAATTAAAAATACATATTACATATAATAAAAATCTTTAGTTTAAGGGGGCCTTCCCATGACGAGACATCGAAAAATGGGTAAACTTTGGAATTTTTTGCGGGGAAACTAAATGTCGTAGGAATATGCGGTTTTGATTTACAAGTAGGTTGTTTTTTTGACTATAAAACTGTTTTTTATTTCCCAGTCGAAATCGTTGCGAAAACTTTAAACACATTTTTCTCAAAACCATTTCTTTTTTTACTCTAAAAATGATTCCGGTCGAACGAATCGAGCGATTTATTTCGAACCAAAAAATCGAAAAACTAGACAAAATTTATTGGAGCTTATATCTAACTCTAACAAAAAAAATGTTAAAATTTAGCAAAATGGCGGCAATTTGACTATTTTTTGGTGTGCAACCCGCGATTAAAAATAGTAAATATGACCCAATTTTGCTAGAAATAGGTATAAGCGTCAATAAATTTTGTCTAGTTTTTTGGCTATTTGGTTCAAAGTAAATCGCTCAATCCATTCGACCGGAATCATTTTTATAGTAAAAAAGAAGTGGTTTCGAGAAAAACGCGTTTAAAGTTTTTCACAGAGATTTCGACTGAGAAATAAGAAACAGTTTTATAGTTAAAAAAACAACCTACTCGTACATCAAAACCGCATGTTCCTACGACTTTTAGTTTCCCCGCAAAAAAATTCTAAATTTTACCCATTTTTCGAGGTCTCTTCATGAGACGGCGCCCTTAAGAAAAGTTTAATAAATAATTAAATAAATAAATAAATGTATATATATATATATATATATATATATATATATATATATATATATATTTCTACTAATAACACCAAATCCCTATGATATTTAACTAATATTTGCTGTATTTGAGTGACATGAATTCCACACTAAGCTATGCTTTCGTACTTGGCTATGGGGTAACGAATGGTTAGTAATAACCTGCGCATAATTAATAATGCAAGTCGAAATTTGTACCAGCAACACGGAGACAGTAAAACTTTTCTCATAATAGCTATATATAGATATGTAATACCTACTTAATAAATTTATTATAAGCTAAAACCTAACAAATTCCATATAGAACAAGTTAATTTATACTAAAACTGTAAAATCGCAGTAAATCTTACAAATTTACTTATCGGTTCTAATTTTTTTGGCACATACATATAATTTATTTCGTGGACCTGGTTAAAGCTATAACTTCCAATTTGTATGATAACAATACATTATCGGAATCCATTGTAGTTAAACTATATGTTATATTATCACCACTAGCACATAATCGACACCGTTCTTCATTTAAATGATGTTTTATTGTTAATTGAGATTCGAAACATTGTTTTATAAATACATAAGCATCATTCAACCGAACAGCGCAAATTGTACAAATACCATTCGGTAATTTGATCCTGCAATCTACCTAAAATAAGAAAATTAAAACATTTAGAAACAATAATGTATATTATAGTCAAAACAAATTATTTCATGCTTACAATTTCTGGCATAATTGCTTTCAATTTATCTACGAAACGTTTGCCATCTGAATCCAGATTAAGTATTGTAAGCAATACATTTTTATCATTTGTACATAATTGACAAAGTTGCATGAAACTATTCATGATTAAAATTAAATTTTCTACCAAAAAAAGTTTCTTACAATATGTAAAACATAAAATAATTGTATTTGATAGTATTAGGTTAAGTTAGAAAACTATGTCAAGAAAACCAGTTCGCCAGATGAATTTTGAGCACAGTTTTTAGCATAAAAAGAAGATTAAATAGCAGAGTATATTTTGCTAAACGCATCATATTTAATTTTGAAAATGTTCATTAATTGGTAATTGATGTAGCTTCTAGTTGTTTGTCTAAATGAAATTCAAACAAAAGAAAAAACAGAAAAATTAACATAACTAAGGTCAATAGAGTTGAATGAAGTAACTGCTATCATACACTCACCAACTAAAAAAATCTACTTCATTCAATCTTTTTGACTTTACCAACGGGACTGTTAAATATTAATGTAAACAATTACTTTAAATATAATTTGTTACATTTTTACATAATTATTATTTTAAACCAAATCTAAATGTTATATAGGATAATGTTTTTTAATTACTATAAATATCAACATGTATTTGAAAATTTATAACACAACATTCAACTGGCCAACTAGTTCCAGCTATTCAAGGCCAGTACAAACAACTGCTTTCCCCCACTCTGCCGACAAAATATTGATTTATCTCAAGCAGTGGCGTAGCAATATTTATTTTTAGTGCAATATAGAATAAATTTTATTTACGAGTATTATTCGAATATATTATTTTTATAACAGTTATAACAATAATTTAAAACCCATACTGCTAAAAAAATTTGAAATTAATATTTAAATTTGTGACAACAGATGATGAACTTATATATCTATTAAAAATTTACTTTCTAAATAAAAATACTTTTTCAGTTTTTATTAAATTTCTCATACATTATTTTGCGTATGTTCAAAATATAAATAAACAACGACCATGATTATTATGGTTAAATTTAAATAATTACGACATTTATCTTTACGATAAAATTTTATCTATAAGTTATGTAATGCAAAATAAATAAAAATATAAAACATTAATGTAAAATAAAAAGTTACAAAAATTTTTCATATTTATTTTCTTTAATTAAAATAAAAAATAATAAATAACTATTTTGTACACTTGTTTTAATAAAATTATAACTTATTGTTTTTGTGTTTTATATTGAAATACACCATTTAAAAATAATTTTTTAGTAGGGTACTTGCAACAAAAATTAATATTTGTTTTTTTTTTTGCATATTTCAACACTTCAAGTTTCTATACAAAAATTATTTTAAAATTTTAAACTTTTTATAATTTTCTTGATAAATGTGACTTGTAAGTAACTGTTGGATTTGGCTGCAAAAGCATTAAAAAAAGTGCCGTGTCAATAAGATTTTTTCGTGGGATTTGTGGTAAATGGCAGAACGGTGTTATTTAATAATTTTTGTTTAATAACTGTAATTTTACCTTGTTTTGTAACAGTTATTATTAATTAATTAATAATTATAATAAAAGTACAAATATATAAATTAAAATATATATATATATATATATATATTTTTACATGAAAATTTACCTACAAAAAATTACTAGTACGCCACTGCATATGGTAGTTGGTAATTTTGCCGTTAAGAGGGCTAGTGCGCAAAGCTATTATGTCATACTTTCTGACCTCTTTCAGTGCAAAAATAATTTTTGTTGAAAAACATGTTTAAATTAATCAGCTCGTGCCGCTTATGTAGAAGCTATGAGAATATCAACATAACATTGCATCATATTGATTCGGATAATTTATCATTTTTCCAGAAATTAAATAGAATTTCACCGGGAATTGTAAGTATGATATAAATAAGGTTATGTAGTTGTTATTACGTAGATATATTTTAATTTCATTCTACTTATTTCTTAGCTGGAAAGCAATGCTAATTTACCAGATGACATATGTACGAACTGCATCACGGAATTGAATATATCGTACAAATTTATAAACAAATGTTCCGAATCTCAAGCAATATTTCATCGATATTTGGAACAATTAAAAAATGGACAACAGGTACAACCAGCTAATAATCGAGAAATTCTAATCAAAGTGATAAAATTAGAAGAATCGAATTATTATAGTGAAGTGAATTCGTTTAATAGTGTAACTGTTAAAGATGAGAAAGAAACTGGATTTTTAAATGAAGAAATTTGTGACAAATATAATGTTAATGATTATACCAATGAAAATTCCGCATCTAATCAAGCAGATTTTAAAAATGATATAAAAGTAGAAGAAGAAATTAGAAATCTTCTTGCAAATCTTAAAAACGAAGACATTAAAGAAATTTGCAATGATTCAACTGATGATATACAAACCGGTCAAAGAGGTGAAGAGATAAAATTAGAAAATACTTCTAATTATTATGATGAAGACGCAAGTGAATTTACTAAAATAGAAGATAACAATGATTCAATTAATATAAATAACGAATATGAGATTACCGATGTGAAAGATATTAAAATTGAGGAGAATGAATTTGAAAATGACGTTGTCGAAGATATACCTAAAAATTTAGAGAATTTTACTGGCTTTGATTTGGTTGAATGTGATGTGGCAAACCGTTACAAAACGAAATATGATTTGAAACTAGAATGTCTAGCTAAAGTAATGAATAATGAATTTATGAAAAATGTTAATAAAGTATTAGAAAGACGTGGAATAGGGAAAAATTCATTGAATGAAAACAATGTTATTCAAATGCCTAACAAATACAAGATATGTGAGAAAGATTGCAAACGTAGATTAAATTTAACGAGACATAAGCCTACTCGCACCGATAAAAAGCTGGACAAACCGTATCAATGTGCGATATGTGGCAGAGCTACTCTTTATAAATCATACTTAAAGAGACATATGCGTATTCATACAAATGAAAAACCATTCAAGTGTGAAACGTGTATTAAAGCTTTTAAACAATCTTCCCATCTGAAACAACATATGCGTGTTCATACAAATGAAAAAGCATTCAAGTGTGAAACTTGTAATAAATCTTTTGCACAATCTTCCAATCTGAAACAACATATGCGTGTTCATACAAATGAAAAAGCATTCAAGTGTGAAACTTGTAATAAATCTTTTGCACAATCTTCCAATCTGAAAAAACATGTGCGTGTTCATACAAATGAAAAACCATTCAAGTGTGAAACGTGTACAAAATCTTTTACACAATCTTCCCATCTGAAACAACATGTGCGTGTTCATACAAATGAAAAACCATTCAAGTGCGAAACGTGTAATAAAGCTCTTTTTTCTCTTGCTAATCTGAAACGACATATTCTTATTCATACGAATGAAAAACCATTTAAATGTGAAAGATGTAATAAAGCGTTTAATCAATCTTCCAGTCTGAAACGACATATTCGTATTCATTCAAATAAAAAACAATAATAATAATATATGTATATGGAATAATCTAATTAAATAAAAGTATATTAAATACAATTGTTGTTTTTGTATTATTTTTTTTACCCCGATGGGAAATTTTGTTTAATAAATTAAAAGTCAATGCTTGAGTCAATTTACTAAAATATAAATAAATAAAATAAATAATAATTTTATATTATGTTACGTATAGTTGAAAATTAATTTGCTATACGTACAAAAATAAGTTACAGAAAATGAACGACAATTTTAAATTAGGTTTCTATCACAGATACAAAAGCATGTTATCCGATCTGTGCATGGTAATGATGCTAAACATACGTATCTATTAAATTAAATTGCAAGGTAAAACAGAAACTTTCTTAAGCGCTTTACATTCAGTTAAAATGAGTGGTATTGTTATCCTGTCAATGAATTTTAACAAAAATCGTCTTTAACGAACTATCTAGTTAACTAGTTCTGGTTTATTAACTTTTTGTTATCGTAATATTTATATTATATAATAATAATAATAAATACTTAATTGAATAAAAAGAATTATTAGATACAATATACATCACAAAATATTTTAACAAATTAAATATAAAATCGGCAAAAAAAAACCGCTACTTGAAAAATTAGAAAAATTACCGAATTTCAAATAGGTGTAACTCGGCCAATTTTGAACGAAATTAAATGAAATTTTTTGTACAACAAAGTCTGAAGTCTCGTCTTTAAGGTCGTCCAAGACATGTTTCATTTGAATTATTCCGTTCCCCACCACACCCCGCAGAAAAAAACATGTTTTGACTTTTAAATTTGTCGAACTTTGACAACAAAAAAAATTTCGATTTAATTTACCAAGCGGACTTAAAAACTCAAACATTTCTACGTAAATTCCGCTTAATTTCAAGGACTTGCGATGCTTTGGCGCAAAGTTATGATTTTTTTTTAATTTAACCTGTATTATGCGAGTTTAAAGTTCTGACAAATTTTGAACATTTAGACCATTTTAACGACCAAACAAATGTTTTCAATGGTAAAACATTCTTCGATTAAAAGAAAAGTTCAAAATTGTGAAGCATTTTGCAGAATCAACCTAAAAAAAATTTGCAAAATACAGGATAAATTTTAAAAAAATACAACTTTGCGCCAAAGCATTGTAAGTCCTTGAAATTAAGTGAATTTTACGTATAAATGTTTTAAATTTTACGCCTTTTTGGTACACTGTGTCGAAAATTTTTTTTTGTATATCACACATATTGTCAAAGTTTGACAACACATGTTGTCAAAATTTGTCAATTTTTTTAAATCAAAAAGATTTTTTCCTTCGGGGTGAGGTGGGGAGCAGAATGGCTTAAACGTTGTGTTATTTTGCTCGGCCTAAAAAAGATGGCTTCAAATTATTTTTTCAAAAATTCATCCATTTTTATCCAAAATTAATCAAGTTATGCTCCAAAAACTCGCAAAATGCAGGGTAAATTTCGAATAATTATCACTTCCTTGATCCTTCCTTGATCCTTGATATTTAAGACAATTTACGTAGAAATGTTTGAATTTTTACGCCCGCTTGGTAAATTGACTCAAATTTTTTTTTTGTATGCTGTACATGTTGTCATAGTTTGACAATTTTTAAAGTCAAAACATGTTTTTTTTCTACGGGGTGTGGTATAGAGCGGAATGGTCCAAATGCAACATGTCTTACATGACCTTAAAGACGAGACTTTACACTTTGTTGTACTAAATTTTTTATTTAATTTCGTTCAAAATTAGCCGAGTTACACCTCTTTGAAAATCGGTAATTTTTTAGATTTTTCGAATGGCGCGATTTTTTGCCGAGTGTATAAGCAGTTTGGTTAACCACATGTAAACTGTTACATCGCGAAGACGGCTAAAAGGTTCAATATCTTTTATTTAAACAGAAATTAGTTTTCATCAATTATTTTAATATTCAGACAAACAACTGTCGCTTTATGACGTTTATGATTTTTTTCAATGTAAAATTAACCAGTTTTTTTTTTTATTGAAAATTTAAATAATTATATTCAAATGAAACACGGTTCAAATTCATATAGTATTCGATTTAAAAATATGAAATTAAATATGCCGTTATGCTTATAAGAAACACGTTGTATAATAAATTGGAAATAGTTTTACTTTGTATATCTTAAAAAGAAAAGAAAAACTTTAGTTTGAAATGTTCTTGAATTTCTTTTCGATTTGCGTACGGTGATTAAATCTAAATTATTTAATGCAATCATCTAGCGATAGTTATCATACAACCATAACTAGTAATATTATTACCATAATAATAATAATGATATTTCAAATTTTTCGTGCTTATACTTGAATATATAATATATTTATTTTTCTACTTTTTACAATCTATGTGTACATATCTGTGACGTTATCCATATCTATGTGATTTTGTGGAAGTAAAGGATATCATTATTATTCGTTTTTATTTCACACCACCTCAACTTGGCTGAGTTACCCAGGTGATCGGGGTAACGGATTTCTTACAACCCAGAGATAAAGTGAGGTTGTGGTGGACTGATTTAGTATCCGAGATCTGACCTAGATCTTAAGGATACTAAATGGTCTTCCTAATAATGTGTGCAGTGCCCAATATTGCTGTTTTTTGTAGTGACTGGATCAATTTACCATTGCAGCCAGGTATAGCTCCCAAGTACTTTGGTAAGTTTGTTGTGACAGCTCCAGTTGCGCCGATTATAATTGGTATCACTTTTGCTTTCAATTTCCACATCCGCTCTATTTCTATTTGCAGGCTTTTATATTTCAGGATTTTTTCTGTTTCTTTTTTTTGAATGTTATTATTATTATTATTATTATTATTATTATTAAATGAAATGAATTACATTTTTGTTTAAATTATTTTATGCTAATTCTAGTGCTAGTTTAAAAAAATGTATGCTGCATATACTTACAAGTAACAAGTTGAATATGGGTGAGTTTACTCGTCAGGGTGAGAACTGTTACCCAAATCTATTTTCCCTGTGTTATTATAATTTTTCTCTGTGTTAAATTTACAATTTTATTATGACACTATTTATTGGCACTATTTATATATTTTCATAATAATTTCAAGTAAATAAAAATAATCTTATATCAGCATTCAGAAATTGGCGCAGACGATTTATGCGAAGAAATTTTACAATGTCAACCATTTATTTCTAATAGTAAAAACAATATCTATCAAATAATTCAGTATGTATATTCAAAACCTTTTTTTAAGAATTATTAAGAAACTACTTGCGCTCCACAATGGCACAAGACAGACTTTCAAATCTTGCTATTATATCAATAGAATCAGATATTATTCGGGAATTTTCAATCATGTAAAAAGTAGAAAAGTTCAAATCACTAAGTGATTTTTTCTCCCTGTTTAAATAATTATCTACCCAACCTATTATTTATCCAATAATATTTAATATGTTCTTATTTTATATACTTGTTTTTGTACCTTTGCATGTTTATTGTTTTTTTTTTATAATTTTTTTTTGTAATTTCTGCATTTTCATCAGTGAGCTTATAATAATTACTATATTTCGCGTTTCGTTTTTAGTCACTGATACGTTTTTATAGTGATTTTTATAGGGGGTGGCAGGGTGTTGTTAAATAGATTTTACTACGAAAATATCACATTAACATTTTTAAGAAACTAAAAATCCAGCATTTTGGAAACAAAAACATTCAATTTTTCCAAAGCTATCTGTGATTGTTGTTATATTTTCAAATGAAATTTTCAAAAAAAAAAATTATGTACCGTAATTGCTAGAGCTGATAGAACGTTTAAAAATAAGGGTCCCTTTTTATATGTATACACTTTTTTTCAAAACTCAATAATAAGGGAGATACAACCCTCTAAAGGGGTGAAATAAAAACTAGACGCTTTTGAATAATATGTATGTCTGTCAACTCAGAAATTGAATAGTTTACCATATTCAATACAAAAATATGAAGAACTTTACAAAAACGACATGTTTAATAACTTTAAGTTTCGAATAATGCTACAAATGTCATTAAAACAGTTCAATTGTTTTTTTTTTCTATTCCAAAGCCTACTTTACTTATTAACGTTAATTCACACGGACTCTCCACTTGCTGGGTGGACACTCTACCACTGAGCTAAGATCTGTTGTCAACTCGGTAGCTCAGTGGTAGAGTGTCCACCCGGCAAGTGGAGAGTCCCTGGTTTGATCCCAGGTTGAGGTGAAATGAGTTTTTTTATTTTCAGTTTAATATTTATTTTATGCTTATATTTGATATACTCTCATATATATATATATATATATATATATATATATATATATATATATATATATACAGAGTGTCCAAGATAACTCCGTATGCATGGGGATCTCCGGAACTGTTGGAGATACGACCTTGGTTAAATTAGATGAAAGTTGCCTCATTAGTAGGCGAGTTTAGTCATCTTTTGTTTTTTCCAAAAAAATCCATAGGTTACTAGATATAGACAAAAATGCAAATTTTGCTGTTTTATATTTTCGCTTATAACTTTCGTATGCAAAACGACACATTATTTTGGTTTGCACTTTCTTAAGACACTTTTTTACATAGAATTTCCAGGAGTAACCAAAATTTTTTTATTATGTACCGTTTTTGAGATTTATGATGCAACTTTGATTTTTCATATATAACTAGTATTTCAATGTAGTGTCATTAAAAAGATCTTTTTTTTTGCTTTCCAGTGATATAACATAGTCATACTTTATTTTAAATAATAACATGAAAAATTGAAAAAATCTATTTTGCAAAGTAATAATTCATTTATTTAGTTGAAAACCGAGTAGGCCATATCAAAACAAATGAAACATGAGAAATAGGCATTGTTTTCCTTATTATTAGATTTTTGGTTTTGCTTTTCTTCTGATTATTGTCTTAGTTAGTTAGTTAGTTTTATTGGAGTGCTTATTGAAAGAATATTAATTCATGGAGCGGTTTGAAAATTTAGAGAAGTTTGAAATGCTTTATTGTTACATTCGTTGTCAAAGTAACGCAGTATTAGCCGCGGAAATGTATTTAAATTTATATCCTTAAAGAAGGCAACCCAGTGTAGGGATGTATAGGATATTAAACATGAATTTGATTGAGTACGGTATTAAATACCTAAAACTAACCTAACACAAGCTATGCTTAAGAGAACACGTATGTTAGTAGTTTAATTTGGGGGATATTTCAGACTCCCCTTAATGACTAATTAATGATCTAATTAGTTACTGGCGCCAGTGACGTCATATCGGTTACTTGTAAGGTATAATTTAGAATATTTTTGCTAATTAATTATTTCATAAATAGGGTCTTTATTGTAGTTTTGTATTTAAAAGAAGGTTTTTAACTAATCATATGTAATTAATGTGGAATGTATGTTTTTAAGAATTCTGTTTATTGTTCACGATGTAGAACTGACAATTTGTTAAAAAAAACTGGCCAATTTAATTATATAGAACGGTATTTTAAAAAGGGAAAAAAAAATTTACATAATTCGGGATGTATATTTTTTTAAAAACTGTGTTAACTGTTAATGTTATAGCTTATTTTAGAATATTTTAACCAACTTTAATAATGAAAAAAGAAGACAAGAAAAGTCATTTAGCATAGTAAAACAAACCCCTATTAAAAATTTTCAGGTAGTTTACTGTTTACACCTATATTTAAAAAAAAAGAATTTTAACAGATTTTTAGATAATCTATTTTTATATTTAAAAGTAGCAAAATGTATTTTTCTAATTTTCGAAAATGTCATATAATGACTTAGTAATTATGGAATGTATATTTTGAAGAATTTTGTTTATGACATACATTATATTAAAGTATTTTAAGAATATGTAAAATCAGTTCATTAGTAAAATACATTGTATACTTACAAAATAGAACTAAAAAAAAAAAAAATTTTTAAAGTTTAAATAGAGAAGTTTTTAAAACATTCTTAGTATAGACATTCGCTCAGTTAGTTAGTTAGTTACTTCTGATATACAATGGCTTCGAAACATATTTTTGAAATCTTGGATGATGTTGTTATTCATCCTGGTTTTGACTTTGAAATTAAAACAGCGGAATTTCCACCTCGTACACCGGATATCAACTGGATAGATGAAGATAAAGAAGAAGAAAAAGAAGACGTTAAAATTTTATTCACTAGCGATGAAGAGGAAGAACTCGAAATTGAAGAACAAAATGCCCAAATAATTACTACGCAAGATGTACAACCATCAATTAGCGAAGAAGATCAATTAATAAATGTTAGTGAAGAGTTAAATTTTTTAGTTGGTGCGGCTCCAGTGGGACATTTTATTTTTTCGCCATCTAAAAGTGAACAAGACAAAAATTACAAACTGTTACATGAAGTGATTGTGCCTATTGATAGTGAAAAACAATTGTTTATTGTAGTGGGACTAGATCCTAATGAAAAATTTAAAAGTGCTATAAGATTAGTCAAATATAAAACATTTATAAACATTAACAATATATCTAATTTTGTGAAAAAAATAAAAAAATTCAAATTAAAAGAAAAAACAACATTTAGCGACAGACATTTTATTTTGTCTACTGATAATATACAAATCAGTATACTATCGAAAAAACATATTAAATTGCGAGAAAATAATTCTTTTATTGCAATAAATGAAGATAATATTAAAAAAATTTTAGTGTTAAATAATTATATAAATAAAACATATAAAGATTTTGTAAATCAATTTAGGGATATATTTGCTGAATATAAAAAATTTACGCAAGAAATTGCTTTAAATTATATTCGCAATAATATAATTAATAACATAG
Organism: Clivina fossor; assembly: GCA_963966155.1. Taxonomy (NCBI): domain Eukaryota; kingdom Metazoa; phylum Arthropoda; class Insecta; order Coleoptera; family Carabidae; genus Clivina; species Clivina fossor. Next base: position 202,737 of record CAWYQG010000436.1, on the reverse strand, counting down.
ATTTAGATATAGTAGATGTTGTATGTATAAACAATAAATTTAAAAATATTTTTATTGAACATTTTAATTTATATTCCAAAAAATTTAGCAAAGATGTAAACAATGTTAAAAAATTTATGTACACATACAAGAAAAATATAATATAAATAAAATATAAATATAAAATTAAAAAACTTTATTTTAATTTTTAAATCTCTATTTCCTTGAATAATTTTGCTAATATTTATTATATTGAAACAAAAAGTAAATTTGAATAACTAAAAAAAATTAATGTAAATCATTTAGCTCTACTTTAAAAAAATATATATCAAAATTTTTCACTATTGTGTATGATTTTGACAAATTTGAAATTCAATATTTACATTTGATGTTAAAAAACAAACATTTTCTTAGGGCCTTGTTATTTTAATAGAATATTAAACGTCATAGTATTACCTTAGAAATATGTTTTCAAAATCTATTAAAATATACATAAATTTTATAATTTACAAGAAAAATTAAAGTATAAATATTATATTTAGTACGAATAATAAGTAATAATAAACAAAAATTTTGTTTTACTTAAAATTAACTTTATATTTATAATTTGGTTAATACAGAAAATAAAAACAAAACAAACAAAAATATTATTATAATTCTAACTTCAATTTTTAGTAATAAATTAATAATTTTATTTAGTTTGTGCATACATTCCTTAAAACCAGTTATATCAATCAATTCACAGCAATTCACAGCTTGCTTTGAAAAAAAAAATCAGTCACGTTTAAATATAAAAAATTATCTTTTTGCAATCTTTAATCTTTCTAAACAATTACTTGTCCAACAATATAAAATCAATGCACTGGTTTAAGGGACATTAAATTTTTATTTCTAAAATAATAACTTTTTTGTTTCGAAATTTTAAAATAAATTTTATTTTTTGCTATTGTTTTATTTTTAGTTTTTATACATTATTGTAGTAAGTTTTTGTACAACTATCAGATAAATTACACATTACACTGTCACTTATTTTGTTTAAGAATTAAATAGAAATACAAAAGGATGACTACATAGAAAACATAAAAATTATAATTAAATTTTATTATAAATGAAAATATTATAAAAAAAATATTACACATAAATAATATATTATAAAGTTTTCTTTTCTAATAATATCTCAAACTTTTCTCTCTGATTTTGTTTTATTTTTTCTTTTAAGTAGCTTAACTTCGAGGCAGGTGTTAAAATTAGAAGCTTGTCCTGAACATATTCCTGCGGTTTATAGAATGGTACTGCAGGGTCGGTGTCCCAATTTTTTATAAAGTTTTCTTCGCTGCTTGTCTACATATTCAAGCGACATTTTTAACTAATAACAAATAAAATATTTAGTGTAGAATGTATCTTCTTTCAAACGATTCAGATTTATCTTTGTTTATTTATTGAAAAAATTTTACAACACTGGGGTGTTAATATGAAATACTAAATTAAATTTTCCTATACATTTATCAATTTATAACGCAATCGAATTTATAATTTGAAATGCAAAATTTTTCTAAGAATCACTTTGCATATGATTTTACAAAATAAATTGAAGGCGTGTTAAAAAATATCATTTAATGTATATTAAAACCAAAATCTATTTTACAGTTAGAATTATTTTCTCATTTACTGTAGTGTTTCAAGTTAATTTCATATTTAAACTTATTTAACTTATTAACTTCAACAAATTTGCATACTGTTTATTATTCTTGTTTAAAGGTATCTAATATTATTTTTAACTTTTCTTTAAGTATATTTTCAATAACGAAATCTATGTCTTGATAAATACAATATTTTAAAAAAAAATTTAATTGCCCATTTTATAAAATTCTTCTAATATTAAAAAATATTCTTTATCATTTGAAAGCAGTTTATTTCCAAGTCAAAAAAAGCAATTAAACTGCTGCACTAAACTTGTTTTATAACTGTTATATAAACAGAAGTAAATATACGGAGTATAATGCTACACTATAGTTGACTTAAAATTTTGAAAATTTCAGTACTTATAGATTTTTTATTTTAAGGAAAACTTTCCGTAGTAGGCACGGTATATTCAAACCACGTGATTATTTAGGGGGGAAGGGCGTTATAATACTAAATAAGGTACGGCCCCAACAAGAAAATAATTGGTTATGCTAACTGATAAATTAAGAGTATAACAAATCTTTTTCTAATATTGTAAATAGATTTGTAATCATAGAACATAAATTAATAAAATAAATAACGAAATATAAAAATATATTCTAAAGTTGAGACATTTTCTCAAAATTTCACAAGTTACTCAGTCATTGAATCGGCTGTTAAGCTATGCATCAATGACTGGCCAGATTATTTCTATGTTTATATAGTATACTAAGAATTTTGTTTTATCAATTTTTAATATTTACTATCATAGTATTTCAAATTAATATCAATACAAATTTTTTTTCATTATGACAATTACCAAAATATTTATTTTTATTTATCACAGTTATCTATTTTTAAGATTTATAAATCAATATTTCTGTAAACAATTTTATTAGCGGTTTTACAAAATGTTTAAAATATTTTAATGTACAATACATCATAAGCAATGCAATAGTTTTTAAAATACTATCTGACATTTACAAAAATTTAAAAACGATTTTTATCTTTAAAAATATAAAAATAGATTACAAGGTTCTCTTAGAAAAAGATTAGCATTATTATTATAAATCATTTCATTTTTTAAATAAAAAGTAATAATTCCCAGTAATATTTTATTATTCATTTAACACGTTAACTGTCACCAATAAAAAAAAATCTGGGTGCTCCCGGGCCATTTTTCTTTTTTATAGATTTAGGGTATTTTCATATCGGAATTTGTTTTCTTTTAAATATTTCTGCAAATTTTGAAATATTTTATAGATGTACAATATATGTACCTCACGGCCTAATGAAATCGATTCATCCGTATACGCCGTGAGACACATGTACTGTGCCTTGTTTGCATGTTTGTACAAGTTTGTTATGATCATCGTTTCTGTAATAAGTTTAGTTCTACTCATGATTTTGGAAAGTATGCATATTTTGAGTAAATTATGTACCAATACTAAAAAGAACAAAAACAATTAGCTAAATTATGGGAGCAGTATATTTCCGAAGATGAAGATCTTTTTGCTTGTGACAATTCATCTAATGAATATGTTTTTACTTATTCTGAAGAGAATTCAAGTAACTCTAGTGAAAACGTGCCACAAGTGAAGAAAATAAAACGAAATAAAATTAGAAAATCATTAATTATGTATAAACTGTTTTTTAGACACAAAGCGTCAAAATCAGAATAGGCATATTCAAATATCTATGTAATTTTTATTTTTAATTTTTCACACATCCTGTAACGTTCTATAATAATCGTTACTATAATTTAAAAACCTTGTAACTACCTTTTTTAACCTTATTTGATATTAAAATATCAATAGCATTAGAGTTAGTTTTGATAACAATCAAATTTTTTCTTCTTAATTTTTACGTAATGTAGTTTTATGTTGCAAAATAACATTTGTTTTATAATTTTTCAAAAAGTCATATAATATTTTGTTATGTTAATTCATTATCTCATAAATAAGACGTTTATTGTAGTTTTGTATTTGAAAGAAGGGTTTTAACTAATCTATGTAATTAATTTAGATAAATGTTAAATGTATGTTTTTAAGAATTCTGTTCATTGTAGATATTATATATGTTATATATACAGATATAGGAAAATTTACCTTAGAACATTTTAACTTCCAACTTGGATAATGAAAAACAAGAAAGGTTATGGTGGTAAAAATAACGCCTATTTCCAGGTAGTTTTCTGACGGTGATATTTCAAGGAATTTAAAAGTTTTAGGTGATATATTTTTCATGTTTTATTTTTATTATTAGATTTATTAACTTAACAATTTTAATATAAATCCGTATTATCGAAATATTATATTTATTTTTATTTTTATAATATATTTTGTTGAGAAATTTTAAATTATTTAAAAATTTTGAAACAATTTTTTTGCACTAATTTATATGTAATATATATATATATATAGAAAAAATCAAAGATATAAATCAAAATTCGCTTATTTTAACGGTGACTACGTAAAGCTATTATTAAACAATACCTTTACATATTTATGAAAGTAATTATTAGTAGTATTATTTTTTATAAATGATATATAAAGAAATGTTTAAATTTATTTTAGTATATATGTATACAAAACAGGGTAGTACAATTTAAATTAAATATTAAGAATCGTTGAAAAATGGCTCAAGTTTTTGTTAACATACGTATACAGACGATTCCGCTTAATTGGGCCACCGCTTAATTGGGGCAGCAGCTTATTTGGGTCAAATCTCAAAGAACAGAAACCAAACCAAGGAACCAACAGTAAATTTACATGTTTAATTGGGACAACATTCCGCTTAATTAGGCCAGTAAATTTAAGATCACAGTACATATTATGTTACAAATATTCAGAAGAAAAAATATTTACAATATAAAACAAAAGACAGACTACACTTGACATATTTTTGCATTGAATTAAAAATGTATGTACCTATTTATTATTATTTTTTCTTAAAAGTTTATATTTTTTGGTTATATGTAGTTTATAGTTTTGTTCAAGAATTTATAAAATAAAATTATTGAAAGAAAAATATAGATTGTTTAATTTTATGTAAAATTCGCTTAATTGGGGCAACCGCTTAATTGGGCCAAAATGCTCTAGTCCCGATGTGTCCCAATTAATCGGAATCGACTGTATTTTGATATAAATATTTATAGATTTTTCCTCGGTTATATCACGTTATATAATAATAGTAATGTTTAAGTTATTCCGAAAAATATTTTTATACATGTTCAAATTAATTCATTAGTTACAAATAAAAATTATTTTCATTTCATGCAGACATAAATCCTTTATCATTAAATGTAGATATTAATATCCGTAACATCTGAGTTTATAAAGAGTTAATTAATTTTAATATTAATTTTTATGATATGTTGCTTAATAAAAATATTTTGTTTATAAATCTTAAAAATAAGAAGAAGAAATTTTATTGTTATCAAAACTAGCTCTAATGCTATTGATATTTAATATCAAAAGGTTAAAAAGGAAGTTACAAGGTTTTCAAATTAGAGTAACAATATATTCAGGGTTGGGCAGGATACAAAAATTGGACCATATACAGCAATGTAAAATTTGTTTATGTTATTAGAGCAAATTTCACCTGTTTTAACATCCTTTGTATATTTATTACGAAGAAGAAAATTAGAAACAAATTGAAATAATATTTTAAATTCAAATTTTATTTATCGCTTTTTGCTAGTTCTATATTTATACTGTACAAAAATTTATGTAATTTAAATGTTTTATAAATGTAGTTTTTCATAAAAAAAGTTTTTAAAAAATAGTTTTTCATAAATAAAAATTTACGTTAATTATCACAGTAAAATTACAAAATGTTATTTTTACTGTTAAAACCAATGTAAAATTACATAAATTTAAGATATATTTTTTTACAGGAGCAAGTAAATTGCACACCAATGTCATAAATCCCAAATTTGAGTAACCGAATTGCACACCGGTCAACTCCTGAATGACCCAAACGGATTATCGGTTTATAAGGGTCTTGAACCCTTACGCCGGTAGTTTTTTCAGTGAGCGTTTGTTTATTCTATAGCATATTTTTACGCCACTGCTGGCTTAGGGTAGGTTAGGTTATAGGTTTTAGGAAAATTTGCGTAAAAAAATTCGCAGGCGTTTGTGGTATGTTCTAGAGACAAATTATTTTCGATTCTACCGGGTTTTAAGTTGAAATCTTAATCCCTTAATCTGTTTATGACCGGTGTGCAATTTGGCTATGCAAAGTTTCGGTAAGGGATTAAAACCCCAACGCCATGTGCAATTAGTATGCACCCGTTTTACAGTGTAGGCACTCAAATATATACATAAGTTTTGAGGATATGCTGTCGCGGATGCATTCAAGCAGCCATACAATTAAATATTACACGTATAAGATTATATAATATATGTCATATTTATATTATTCATAAGTACACAAAAATAATTAATAAACTCTTTCTTTCGAAAATTGGTTTAAATAAATATATTTTTAAAAAATTTTGTTAAAAAAATTGAATTTATTATAAAAAATCATAAACAGAACAATCCTGGTTTCCTCTACAGAAATTCACATTATAATAAAATGAATTTAACAAAATAATTGTGTTTTTTTATTAAACATGTTTTCGAAAAAGTATATGTTAAAATTAACTATTTAATTATAGATATTTTTGTTAAAAATATATTCTTAAATAAATTATCGTTAACATTTTTTGTATATTAAACATTTTTTATAATATTACAAAAATAAAATTATAATTTAGTTATTTAAAACCTTGTGTAACTATAAAAAGATCTAGTATTGGCATTTAACTGTACAGATAAGAGGACATATATACCATATGTACCATATATTTGCAGATTAGGTAGGTGTTATTTTATTCGATGTTACTTGATCGTAAGTTGGCTGTAGCACAATGCATAAAATCAGTCAAATTGTTCCACCTTTCACACGTAGTTGATCATTACATTACATTCAAAACGACACGTTACAAATGACTTGCAATCATTTTAAAAAACCCGGTTGCATATTTGAATCGTCTATAGAGGATCAGCAAACTTTATTTATTCTTTCTGTGTACTTTAACAAATTTCTGTGTCTTGAAAGTTATTAGTTTTTTAAATTAACACGATATTTGAGAGATAAATTTAAATTTAATGGCATTTAGTCACTCTGGTAATTTAATAATGCAGGTCATTTATTTTATAATCAATTGCTTTCTATTATGTAATATTTGCATTAGTTAAATTAAACTAACTTATAGATTAGTTTAATACTCTAGTAATAATATTCATTTAACATAATAAAAATTCTTTCAGAACTCATTATATTAAATAAAAACTGCTTTACGTTAAAGTTTTGTATCGACATTTCGATGAAACTCAACGTCTGTCTTCATCAGGGAAACTGATACAAATGTCATTATAGTAAATAACAGAAGTAACTAAATTATAAATTTAAATAGATTGGTCAATATTAACAGCAGATGGATAAGAGAAACAATCAAAATTTATAAAAAAAGATAACATCAATCATTGTGAAGGCACTAAGTTAAATAAAATGAATTAATTAAAAATCTATAAAATTTTATGATCTAGTTACTTATTTGTTACCAAGTCATCATTTATCCTGTTTTTTAAATAAATAATAATACAAAACTTTAACGTAAAACAGTTTTTATTTAACATTAATTTATTTAGGTATACTAAAACATATCTATATATTTTTAAAATAATATTATAATGAAAGTTTATTATACTTAATTAAATATAATTGTACTTTTTAATTTGTATTTCTAATTTGGTATTATGTGCTTGTCAATATATTATAAGAACATTGCAATTTCTAATAGTCTTTATTATTTGAAATCTTAGTTTTGTATTACAGAATATTACAATTTTATTTTTCTCGATTTCTGAAAAATATATAATTTGATTACAAAATATAAATTTATAAAATTAGATTATATTTTTAGCACTTTGACTGCAAAGTACAGTGTATGCAACATTTTCAATCGTTATACATAAGTTAATACCTTTATTTCAAAAACTAAAATATAAATGTATTGAAATTATTATTACACATATTATGTACACTTAAACTATAAAGAAGGAAAATGTATCTTAAGTACGATAAGTGACAGTGTAACGTGTAATTTATCTGATAGTGTTACAAAAAATTAAGGCAATAATGTATAAAAACTAAAAATAAAATAATAGCAAAAAGTAAAATTTATTTTAAAATTTCGAAACAAAAAACTTAATATATTGGAAATGAAAATTTAATAAGTGTCCCTTAAACCAGTGTCTTGATTTTATATTGTCGGGCAAGTAATTATTTCGAATGTTAAAGATTGCGAAAAGATATTTTTTGTATTTAAACATGACTGAATTTTTTGTTTTCTTTTCAAAACTAGCTGTGAAGTACCTAAGTTATTAAACGTAAATGCAAAGTTCATAATTTACAAAAAATAAAATAAAATTTTATGTTGAAAAAATGATTGCTTGATATAAATTGGTTTGGAATGTACACACAAATTAAATAAAAGTTAGAATTATAATAATATTTTTGTTTGTTTTGTTTTTATTTTCTGTATTAACCAAATTATAAATCTAACTTTAATTTTAAATAAAACAAAATTTTTGTGTATTATTACTTACCAAAAATCTAAATTATAATTTAATACAAAATAATATTAATAAAAATTTAAATATTCTTTTTTTTGTAAATATGTCTTGATTCACACACGATTGTTTTGTTTTATTAAAATGCTTCAATATTTTGAACATATAAAACTTCTTTCTAATCAGAAATTTCTAGATCAAGTAAAAAAATATATGAAATTTAAGACAAATTATCGTTTTATATAATTTATAAATATGAACGTTTTACGTAATGACAGCAATTGAACGTACTAAATGAAATATTCTTTAATTGATTTTTTATCAATTTCAAAAATAATTTAATGTATAATGTATAATGTTGTATTGAAAAATGTTCAATATATATTTTTAATTTTAATATTTTGTATATGGTTTTTTTTTATTATAATAAATAAAACACTTATTACAATTAATTTTTTTATTATTCATGTTTCCTTTACATTAATATTCACACATACACATGCATTTTACAAAATATATACATTTATATATATATATATATAAATATTTATATATTAATTACAATAAAACAAATTCTATCAAAGTTATTTCGTTTCCTTTGAGTATTTCAATTCCAGTAAACACGATTGCCAATTTTCCTAAATGTTTAGCATATATTGAGACTTCTTCATCGGATAATTCATCAAATCGCTTTGGTAAATACGATTTGAAATTTTCAAATTCAACAAAAATTTTTCTACCAAAAGAAGTTTGCACAGGCTGTAAAGATTTAACTAAATATTTTCGTCCTCTGTCTAGCGTTGATAGCTTTTGGATTTTTTTCTTTAATTGACCAATTTCATTGAGTTTTTCAAGTTCCATGATTCCTTTTTAAAAGCTATTGAGAAATTATTATTATTATTATTATTAATATGAAATTATGTTTTAAAATAAACTAAAATAATATTTTGTACTTACCAAATAGAGTTGAAGGTTCTATGGTAAAGTTATTTTTCAAACTGCTTCGTAATGAGTAACCTTAAGCTTTATATATACTCTTGTAAAGTAATTTCAAAAAATTCAAAAAAAAATTTTAATTATTTTTTGACTTAACAAATTTTTTTTTTTTTTTTAAATTAGCATATATTTTTTTCTCTCACTCTTTTTTTCTCACTTTTTTCTGTAACTGTATACCTATATAATTATCTATAATAAACAGAATTCTTAAAAACATACATTCCACATTAATTACATATGATTAGTTAAAAACCTTCTTTTAAATACAAAACTACAATAAAGACCCTATTTATGAAATAATTAATTAGCAAAAATATTCTAAATTATACCTTACAAGTAACCGATATGGCGTCACTGGCGCCAGTAACTAATTAGATCATTAATTAGTCATTAAGGGGAGTCTGAAATATCCCCCAAATTAAACTACTTATGTTCATTCTAGAAAACGGTGGTTTATTTGAACACTTAATGTAATTTTACTGTTATAGTTATTTGTTATTACGAATGTAAAATATGGCATTAGTATTTAATAAATTGTTTTTTTTTTGGATTATAATTCTATATTATTGTTTAAAATAAGGTAGGGCTCATGTTTCATTTATTTTAACATGACCTACTTAGTTTTCAACTAACAAAATGAATTATTACTTTGCAAAATAGATTTTTTTTTAATTTTCCATGTTATTATTTAAAATAAAGTAAGACTATGTTATATCACTGGAAAGAGAAAAAAAAGGTCTTTTTAATTACACTACATTGAAATACTAGTTACATAAGGAAAATGAAAGTTGCATCATAAATCTCGAAAACAGTACATGGCACAAAAATTCTGGTAACTTCTGGAAATTCTGTGTAAAAAAGTGTCTTAAGAAAGTGCAAACCAAAATTAAGTATCGTTTTGCATACGAGAGTTATAAGCAAAAATATAAAACAGCAAAATTTGCATTTTTGTCTATATGTAGTAACCTATGGATTTTTTTGGAAAAAACAAAAGATGACTAAACTCGCCTACAAATGAGGCAACTTTCATCTAATTTAACCGAGGTCGTATCTCTAACAGTTCCGGAGATCCCCATGCATATGGAGTTATCTTGGACACTCTGTATATATATATATATATATATATATATATATATATATATATATATATATATACATATATATATATATATATATATATATATATATATAAATATATATATATATATATATATATATATATATATATATATACATATATATATATATATATATATATATATATATATATATACATATATATATACATATATATATATAATGTAATTACTAGATTTTTTTTTACATTTTTTAGCTCGCCGATACAATCACTTTGATGAAAAGATATAAAAAATTACATAAGGTATTTCTTTTTTCAGTTTCAGCCATGTGTTCTACATATACACAAACGTAGAAATATAAAGTAAATTTGATCAAATTTTATGATCATATTTATTGACAGTTCTCTTGGTATAATGTTTTCTAAAATGACATTTTTTCTGACTGGGAAATATTGACTTACATTACATTACTTACATAACGTAACCTTTTTTATTTATTTCTAGATATTTGTTATAGAAAGGCTGTATAAATTACATTACGTAAAATTTAAATTATTTTTTAAATCAAATTTTGTCTGTAATGTATATAAAATATTTGACAAAAGATAAAATTTGTACTAATAAAAATTATTTAATTTATTATTGTACAAGTTTATTTATTTGTTATAAATTAAAAACGTGACGACTGTTTTGTTTTAACAAACATCAAAGAAATAAACTTTATGTATTTAATAATTTTTATTACAATTATTCACAAGAATAATAATTTTAAAATATCTTTCAGAACTCATTATATTAAAATTGAACAGCTTTAGGTTTTAATTCTGTATTAATTTTAATTAATAAATGACGTTTTGATATATTTAATGTACTCGTACATCTTTATTCTAAGTATTTTATATTAAATTGTGTTTATTCATAATTTGGATGCAGTCGGTAATATGGAAGCCACATTAGCTAGTTTTAATTGAAAATTCTTCTAGATATTAATTTATTAATATTATTATATTAATTTATTCTAGAAATTTACATTATTATTATTTTATTTTATATAAACAAATAATAAAAGGGTAAATATTTAATTATTTGTGAAAAAAATTAATAACGTAAAAATTAAGTTGAACTAATGACGCTTGTAAGAATAGCACAATAATTTTTAGTCTACATACTTTAAACATTCATTCTTCAGTATTTTTTATAAGCTGAAATTAAACGCTGAAATTAATTACATACCTGAAAACGTATGAGATATAAGCAAAAGCTCGTAATTAATTAAACCGTGGCTTTAAATTTCTTATTCGCTAGTTTAGAATAAATATTTTGGCACAAGCTGCTGGTTGACAACAGACATAACTTATAAACTTTTTAAATTTTATTTAAAAATAAGTGAAAATTTGTGTGCACATGAAAATTTCTAACATTTTGCGTATTTTTTTAATAACTCCGTCGAGTTTTTCTTTATTATTGCCTAAAAGTGCTGTTTGTAAGCAAAAAATTATTACTTTTTTTTTTGCAAATATAAAATTGTTTTATTTTTAATTAAACATTTAATATTTTTTGGTTTCTACAACATTTTTAGTTTGCTTTTATTGAATGGAATTTAATCAAAATATTAAAAAAATATGCAAAAATAATTTAATAATTACTAAAAGCAAAAACATATTTAAATCAAAAACTACTTGTTTATTTTTTAAAAGTTGTCAATTGTTTTGTCAAAATGCTTAATTGATTGATAATTGGACAACTTAATTACATTATTAACCTACAATGTGGTTAATAACGTTTTTACAATTAGCTTTAAAAATAATATATAAATAAATAATAATAATATTAGAATTAAAAAAACTGGAACAAATTAAAAACTACATAGATAAAATTATTATTATATTATCAATTTTTACGATTATCGTTTCATATGGTAGTGTCTCACACTTCCTTCAATATATGTAATTAAGAAAAATAAGCAATATTAATTAATATGTTAATTTCAGATAACTATAATAACAAAAAAATCTCTCATAAAAGTTTAATTCTTTAAATTACCGTTTTAAAAATCCAGTTCAGATTCAAATTTGTATTACAGTTATGACCAAATAATTTTAAAAATTTGTGCGACAAAATAGAAATGCTTTGTGTAGAATGATATCTGGTTGCTTGCAGGGAAATTTCCTGCTGCATCTTAAGATTACATAGTGTGATTGAATATATGATTATTTTGTATAAAAAATATATCAATTTATAATATTACATCGGTATCATTATTTTTATTTCACATTAAATATTTTTATCTTGGGAAATCAAAATAATCGTCGAAAAAAAACATCATTATCAAATGAAATCAATACATTATAATCAAATAAACAAAATCTAATTTATCAACCTACACATCTGCCTCTGACATTGTATAATACATTTTGTAAATTAATAATATCAATTAAATTAGTCTCTCTATATTACTAATTACATATATTTTAATCCAACCTGCTCATACAAATGAGAGACCTTATAAGTGCGAAATATGTGAGAAAACTTTTACTCAGAGTAGAAATTTAAAAAATCATATTCGTATGCACACAAATGGGAGACCTTATAAATGCAAAATATGTGAGAAAACTTTTACTCAAAGTGGAAATTTAAAAAGTCATATCCGTTCTCATACAAATGAGAGACCTTATAAATGCGAAATATGTGAGAAATCTTTTACTCGAAATGAAAATTTGCAAGGGCATTTACGTACACATACAAATGAGAGACCTTATAAATGCGAAATATGTGATAAACAATTTACTCAAAATGGATATTTAGCAAAGCAATTTCAAACTCATACGAGATAGGAACTTTATAAATGCGAAATATGTGAGAGAACGTTTACTGAGAGTGAAAGCTTAAGAAAACATATCCGTTCTCATACAAATGAGAGACCTTATAAATGCGAAATATGCGAAAAAACTTTTACTAAAAGTGGAAGCTTAAAAAAAACATATCCGTACTCATACAAATGAAAGACCTTATAAATGCGAAATATGTGAGAGGATTTTTACTGTAAGTGGAGGCTTAAGAAGACATATCCGGTCTCATACAAATGAGAGACCTTATAAATGCGAATTATGCGAGAAAGCTTTTATTCAAAGTGCACACTTAAGAACACATATTCGTTCTCATGCAAGGAATGCAACCTGATGAATACGAAATAAAAAACTTTTTGTCAGAGTCGAAATTAAAAAGAAACATATTCGTATCTATAGTGTAACGATTTAATTTTTATAGTTTTTTTTTCATTGGTTTTTAAATATTGTTAAGCCTCATTCAGACTGCAACATAACACTAATAGCTAAAGAGCTATTAGTGTTATGTTTTAGCGCAGAATTAGTAGTTCTGAACCAAACTATATGTGAGCTTATAGGAATACTGTGCAAATACATGGATTTAATAGTTTCATTAGTAAATTTTGTTTTATTAGCAAATTTTGCGTATATTAATATAACACTTATTTTAGACACATCAGAAGAAAAATTAGCGAAAACAAAGAAGATGGTGAATTCATTGTATATACTTGGAAAATTATATGTCCTATACAATTCTAAATGTTCTGTTTCGCATTCGTATTTTTCAAATGATTGTACAGGTCGTATTTTGTGTAATCATAAACTCTTTTTCAGACATATTTAACACAAAAAACAACTTAAACTGTAATAAAAAACACTACTAATGTTAACCAAAAACTGTTTGGAATGTATAGAATGTAAACAGAAATGTCAAAAATTATTTTTAACAGTATCTAAATTGTTATCACTGGGCAGGCGTAACTGAATATTAATCAAGGCATACAGGAAATGTGAATCGCCTAGTTTTTGCTCTGTGTTAAATCCTGAAACAAACTAAATCGTAAAGCTGTTTTGGCAATGTGAATGAGGTTTTATTCTAAATATAATTTGCAAGTATCTTCTTTTACATGATTATTATTTTAAACAAAATTTAAATGTTAAATCTTATTCAGACTGCCGTTTTTGTTTTACTTTATTTAATAATATGAATAAAATATTTTTTCTTCAAGCGTATCATAAGATCTATAGTAGGTAATAGATGATAGAACACAATGAGATAATTTTAATTTTTTGCATATTTTAAAACTATGTAGCAGAATGTTTATGTTTAATTTTCCCGGAAACAATTTGCGGACTAAAATGTGATGTATACTTGGTGAATTTATAATTATTCATAATAGGACAACTGTAAAACACTTTAGTTATAAATGCGCAGAATTGAAAGGAATTTTGAGGTAGAATTTTATTTCGCAAAATTAGATATTGCTTTAATAGCAATTTTTAAAAAAATCCAAGTTTAAATGAATGAATAATTTGTTTAGCTTTTCTAGAAATTTTAAAATTTTTCAGAAGAGAGATGAAAGGAAGCTTATCTTGATTTAAACCTTACTTTTAGGTACTTTAGTAAGAAGACAGAATCGGCCCTATGTCAAGTAGTTCTTTTACTTTTTTTTTTTGAAAAAAATAAATATTATTTATAACAATATACAACACATATACTTTTATAAAACCAAAATAATAATAAATAAAAAAATATGGACAATTAAATATATATTTAATTTTTACTACATATGTAAAATCATAATAATTATTATTGAATAATTAATTGCACATATATTATCTAATTTGTATAATAATCAGTTTTACAGAATGATTTATAACGCATGTACCAAACAATAATAATGCCATATGAACATAGAGGTATTATTCTATCTAGTTACGTAGCTACAAAAAATTAAATTTGTATTAGTGGCATAGTAAATTTACAAGTTTAATAACAAGTAACCGTAGAAAAACAAAATAAATCAGCTATGCACAGTCAAACTGTTTAAATCTGACGTTTATTTAGTTTATTTATTTAATTATTGTAAGACAATAGATCGTTGTACTGCAGCCGAATATGTAGATATAATATATATTTATGGATAGTCGCCCTGCTTCAAAAGAATACCAACGTAGATATCCAAATAGATTCCAATCTTCATATTACGTATTTGTTCGTATATTTCGAAGACTGCAAGAGACCGGATCAACAGTTCCACGTATAATTATCGTGGTGTTCATTCTAATCGAAACAATTAGTATTCGGCGTATTGCAGTACAACTAGACATTTTCCAGAGCAAGCAATTCAAGCTATTTTAATATTTTTAAGAGGATTAGCGCCAGATGTTGCACCAACTCACAACCTGCAGCAGCAGTTGTTACACCTTCTCCGCCACCATCAGTTTTGTCTTCAACAGCCGATGTCACTTTACATCAACCGTATTACGACAACAGCGTCCGAATGTAATTTATTGTACAAATATTTTTAACTATGTTTGACTTAATTCAAATATTTAAATCATTATTTAGAATTTTTATCTATTTGCTTTGTTCATAAAAATATTGAAAAAATAATGCTCTAATTTTTTTTAAATATGTAATTAAATTATAATGTTTTATTTTGACCTTTAATAATCATTTAGTCAATATTTGTAACTTGTAGTTTAAATAACAGATTAGGTTTTGTAATTAAAATATTATTTTTTATACATCACGGTATAAATATATTTATAAAATTAAAACTTTGTAAATTCTTTATTTTTTTTTTAAAACGAACAAAATATTTTTTTCTTCAAACATGTTAAAATATTAATATTATATTACTGTCCTAACCTATGTAGAAGGAGGTTATTATGTTACTAGTATAATAATGTTATAAAAAATATTATTATATTAATTTATCATAGAAACATTATGTCAGATGAAAATAAAACATTTATTTACATAGAAATAATGTATATTTATTCAAAATTTATTTAGTATAAGTGCTACAAAGTTGAAATACTAGTTTACCTATATGTATTTCATAATATAAAGGTGTGAAATGTTATTTTAAATTTTTCTTTCAAATAACTTTTTCCAAATTATTACAAATAAAGTAAGTATACTTGAAATATTTTTTATTATTTAATTTATGACCGAAAATGATATCAGTACTTTCGCCTAGTGCATTTTTACTTTACAGACAGGCACCAAAAAACCATATAATCATAATTTCCCATATGATGCAGACTTTTTGGCGGACGCTATATATTTTGAAAAATATTTTTAAAAAAATATTAGAACATTGCTAATATAAAATATAAATTGAAAACCAGTCGATACACGATACACGTTAATTTTTTAATAACGAAATTTAACTGAAAGTAAATTGCGATGTAATAATGTTAGCATCTCTCCTTGCCTTGCAATAATTAGTTTCTTGTATCTTAAAAAAATATTACAACAAAATTTGATATCATTTATCCGGTATCCGGCTTTCTGATATGGCCGAATATTTGATATCCGGCTTTTTAGTCTGTTGCGTTAGTAAAAAAATTCGCAAGGGGCCATCTCGGTCTATAAGATCGTGGACTAAAATTTCTTGGTGGGCCTGCAAGACTGACGATGCATTTTTATTATAATTTGACCGTGTAAATAGATCGAGTAAATTCTAAGAAAAGTCTGTCGCACACCAGTTTCATACATTTTGCGATTTGTCAATTTTTTTACACATTTGGCTCCACTAGAAGTTTAAGTTTAAAGTTAAAGTGGCTGGTTTTAATTTCGCACATACCTGAAATATGGGTGTAACTATAATCATTTTTCTATTCAAATATTGATAAAATTAATTTAATTGCAACTGAACTAAATAATTTCCTAGATTGCACTGTCGTTCATAGTAGGTAAAATGCAATTGATAAACAAAAAAAAAATTTATCAAGAGATTTTTAAATATTCGTAGATTAGATACTGTAGGTAAGTAATTTGAATCATTTAATTTAAAGTTCAGAAAATGTTGTAATTTGCTTTTGTAAATTTGGCACAAAATTTCAAGTAATTCCAGAAATTTATCATATGATGACATTCGAAACTATTGAAAAAATTGAATAAAATATTAATATTCTTAAAGTGCGTAAAATCCTCTAAATAATTTTCTTTTTTAACAAATATCATGACACCACATTCAACGTTTTCTTTATTAGATCTTTTTTCTTTCATTTTTTCTTCAAAAATTATTTTTCAGAAATCGGTCAAACGCAGAGACAATGTCAACCGATAACTAAAACAATTTTTTGATTTTTTTAATGCGATGTGACGCGGCCCGGCTCGTCACCAATATGCGTTCTCGCATTTTTGCAGTGCAATGCGTTGCTGCCCGCTGCGGCAGTAATGTGCACCAGGCTCTAGTCTTCATTGAATCACACGACTGGATCTTGTTCGCTGCTCTTCATTACCGTATCAATTGCCATCGATAAAGATCGCTTTCTGCTCCCCGTAACATAATATACTATTTTCACATTGCATACCGTATGTCCAGGTAATGTCAGTATTGGTCCACGTATATCAGCAACCCACCGGTATGTCAAATAACCAGTCCGGGCCTGCTTACATAAGATGTCACACACGTGAAATGAAATACTGAAAATTTTAATTCTTGTGTATACCACAGACGCACTATAATTTTGCTGTTATTCTGATTGGAATAATTTCTATCACAAATGTAGAGTTCTTTGCTATTTGTTATATACTGCTTAAAATAAAACTGCTTCAGGTTCAAGTTCTGTATTAATATTTATTAATAATCTTCATAGTTTTCACCAGGAAAACGATACAAATGATATTTACAATAAATAACAGAACATAGAAACAAGTTACTAGGTAATAAATAAGTAACTAGATCATAAAAAAATTTATAAATTTTTAATTAATAGAAGCCAAATTTTATTTAAATTAGTGCCTTCACAGTGAAAGCACTTTATGAAGGTATTGATCTAAATAAAATTTTACTTATTTTTTACTATCTATTTTTTGTATCTATGTTTTGTTTATGTACTGTAAATATAATTTCTAGTTTTTCCTGATGAAGACGGACATTAAGTTCGTCGAAACGTCGATGATTAATAAATATTAATACAGAATTTACAGCTAAAGCCGTTTTATTTTAATATAATGAGTTCTGAAAGATTTTTTTACTATACCTATTATATACTACTTACCATTACAAAACTATATTTAAATTTTTACAATCAAACACAAATCAATTTCGTTGCAAATATTAAAATGATTTAAAAAAATGTTTTCTCTTTTATCACAAATAGGTTTGTATAGAATTTATATAAAACGCATACATAAGTATTAAATATAATATGTATTTTCTCGACTGTAAAATTGGTAATAAGAATAAAAAACAACTACTCGGGCATCAGTCAATAGTTTTATTTAATTTTAGTAAAATATGGTTCAATATTTCGACCTCACTGAGGCCACATCTATTTAAAAATAGTCTGAAAATTTCAAAATAATATAATTAATAAATTACATATAAATATTGTATAAGCATATTAAACCGCACTGCATTTATGTACAAACTAAATAAAGATTATATGAGAAAAATATTTTGGAAAAATAATCTTCAGACAAGCAGAAACAAATGAATTGTGAATATATATAAAAAAAATTAAGAATACAATTTGCTTTAATTATTGTACTTTCTCGAAATGCTGCAATAAAAGTCATTCAAATCAAAATTACGTTATTAAACAGAAACAATATATTATTATATTTAAATTTTTACACACATGATTTATAAACATTAAATCTGGTTGAAGTTATAGAATTTTTTGAGCTGATATGCCGTGGTCGATCTATCTTTCTTGCAGACGTTTCGCCATACATCGTAGACGGAATCCTCAAGGCTTGGTGAATGAATCTTGCTTTGGACTCAGTTTGAAATTGGCAGAATTGATTTTTGGATAATGTCCTCCGATCTAAACATACAAATCGCATTAGTTATTTCTTGTTGTACACTCAGGAAATCGGGATTTACGCGTAAACATGTATTTTTTACATTTACTTGTAAAAATGCGTAAAAATTGTAAAATACATATGTAAAAGAAAGTAAATAATGTAAAACTTGAATATTTTTCTTACGCCCACTACACTGTAAATCAATTAGCAAATTTTACAAGTATTTAAAAGTTTATGGCATACTGCCGCCCTCCCCCCGCCCCGCACAAAGTCGGTCACTTACTTTTGATTATTGCAAATTGTTTGTAATATATTTCTCTATGTATATGCAAAAAATTGGGATCCTTCAAGTTAAATTTGTAGAATTGCAATTTCAGTGTTTTTTACACCGTAATGGCCATTATAAGAAAGTGTTGTTATATCAGGCACTGAAAATTACTGAACACGGCCCTGGTAAGCGTATTTTATTTTTCTATTTGGAATCGTAATCAAAATTAATACTTCAAGAGCTAAACAGTATAGACTGAAGTCGCCACGCTTCTGTGAAGATACATTGTACATAATTCAATCTAATATTAAAATTTAATATTTTTAATTTATTTTATTTTTTCTATCATATGCGCACTCTGCACTAAATGTGCGATTATTTTCATTTTACTTAACCTCACATAAATAAATAAATTTCAAAGTATACGTACTTAATAATTATTTTGCATTAACAATAATAATTGTATCCTATATCTCTATCTAGATACAGTTGTAATAATATAAGTAATCTACTATTTATTTATATAAATTTATTAATTTATTTATATTATAGTAACTAATTAGTAATAAATAAATAAATGTTTCAAATAATATTTTGCTACGACTCCCTCAAATTTTTCAAAATTAATTTATTTTTATTTTTCAATTTAAAATTATACTAAATATTCAACAAATATTTTTACAAATAAATTAAATTACAAAATTTTTTAAATAACAAAAATAATGCTAACTTTGACATTGCTGTGGCTTCATCAACTTGTTTTTCCAAATTTTCATTGTTATTGTTTTTCTCATTAATATTCATTATTGTATTGTGAGGCGAAAAACAATTTTTCCAAACGATAATTTTTCCATCGAGACCATTGTTCACCCCACTGGGTTCCAACCCCCATGCAACGTTCTATCATCATCAATTTGCACCAACATGGTCAATTTTTCTCATCACTTTATAATTATGACTTTTTAAGTCACTATTATTAGAATTAATCACTTTATCAAACATTTTTACACTAGAAAGGTATTGCACTAATGTTTGTTTTGTCAGCAGGCAACTTGAAAAATTAGTTTGGATTCGTAAATCTTAGCTTAGATAAAAAAGATTGAATATATATTGGTTTGAGTATTCTATACCCCCATTAGATTATTCAGTTGTAGTTGTATAAACTATTGTATTTAATAGTTTCTATATAATATAGTTTCATATAATAAAAATATTTAAAAAGCTTTTCCAATTCTATGAATATGAAACAAATAAAATATTAGACAGCATATAGCAATATATACTACATTAAAGTTAAATAAATACGATATAAATTATTATACGTTGCTACAGAAAATAGTTATAACATTTTATAATAAACAAAACAACTTTACTATACAAAATAATAAACGAATAATCTTTCCAAAAATAAGGTTAAGCATACATATGACGTGCTACTAAATAAATATAAATTAATTAATTACTAAATTAATGTAAAATCAATTAGAAATACATACAGAATGTGCAATTATACGCAAAAGTGCGAACATGTATTTCATATGTGTTTGATAACAATGTCATTCGTTCATAGCTCATTGATGGAACTTGTTGGCCAGTAGAATGTAGTGTTATAAAATTTCAAATATATGTTGATTTTTTATAGTAATTAAAAGACATTATTCTACATTCCATTTAGATTTAGTTTAAAAATTACAATTAAATAAAAACGTGACAAATTGTATTTAAAGTAATTCTTTACATTAATATTTAGTTGACGGTCCTGTAGGTAAAGTCAATAAGTATTGAATGAGGTAGATTTCTTAGTATGTGATTGGTGCGCTATAGCAGTTACCTCATTCAACTATATTGACCTTAGTTGCAGAATCAATACTAAACTTAAATCTTTTTTTTTTCTTTTGTTTGAATTTTATTTAGACAAAACATCTAGATTAAGTAGCAGTTAAGGAAACATTTTTAAAATTAAATATGGTGCGTTCAGTAAAAAACACGCTGCTATTTATTATTTCTCTTCTTGTTCTAGTAATATTCTACAAAATTTATCTGGCCAACTGGATTCATGACACACCTTTCAAAGTTAACCTCCAATACTGTCAAATACATTATATTTTTATATTTTACTTATTGTAAGAAGCTTTTTAAGTAGAAAATTTAATTTTAATCATGAATAGATTCATGCAACATTGTCAATTATGTATAAGTGATAAAAATGTATTGTTCACAATACTTAATCTGGATTCAGATGGCAAACGTTTCGTAGATAAATTGGAAGCAATTATGCCAGAAATTGTAACAATGAAATTATTTGTTTTGATTGTAATATACATTATTGTTTCTGAATCTTTTACTTTTCTTCTTTTAGGTAGATTACAAAATCAAATTACCGAATGGTATTTGTACAATTTGCGCTGTTCGATTGAATGATGCTTATAAATTTATAAAACAGTGCTTCGATTCTCAAATAATATTAAAACAACATTTAAATGAAAAGCTTTGTCGATTATGTGCTGGTGGTGATAATATATCATTTACTTTAACTACAATGGATACGGATAATGTATTGTTATCATACAAATTGGAAACCATTGCATCCGAAATTGTAAGTAAAATACTAGCTTTAATCAGGTTCACGATACGAAATTATATGCTTATGAATTGATAAATAATCATTTATTTATTGTCGCTTCCATAATTTTTGAGAACAGTTAACATTTATCCTAACCTCAATTAGAGTATTTTAAATTTCAATACCTTTGTTGGTTGTGTTTAATTGAAATTTATATAAAATAAGTTTTAATTTGAATACATGTACATTTACAATAAGAATTACATAAAACAATTATTTAATTTGGTTTTATTTGTTACCCTATAACCAAGTAATGTATCCACGCAGCTTATAGTGGGATTTAAATTTCTCAAATAAATCAAATATTAGTAAAATATCATAGGGACTTGGTGTTATTAGTAGAAATATATTTCTTTATTAACCTCCTGTTAAACCGGAGATTTTTATTATATGTAATATGTAATTTTAATTTATATTTTTAGCTGGAATGTACTGAAAGATTATCGGATTGTATTTGCTCAGTTTGTTCTGTTCGATTAAATGAAACGTTTAAATTTGTAGAAAAATGTTTTAAATCGCAAGAAATTTTAAAGCGATATGCAAAACAACAATCTCCAAATAGTGAAGTTATGAAAAACGAAATTAAAGAAGAGAATATTGATGAGGAATACATTAAACTAGATTTGGAAACTGATATAAAAATTAAAGTTGAAGACAGTTTAGAATCACAAAATAATACAAATTTTGATGCTGCTTGTATGAAAGAAGAAGCTATTGAGGTAGATGTAGAATATGATACAAATATTAAATTTGAAGAAAGTTTGAAATCAGAATCTTTAGATTTACATTCAGAATTAATAATTAAGGAAGAATATTTTGATTTTGAGAATGAAACCAATATAAAACGTTGTCAAGCTAGTAGAAATTCGAATGAAAATGATGAATATGTAATGAAAACAAATCTTTTAAATGTACATCATGTGAAAAAACTTTTACTCATAATGAAAGTTTAAAAAGGCATATTCATATACATACAAAGGAGAGACCTTATAAATGTGAAATATGTGGGAAAACTTTTATTGCGAGTGATTATTTAAAGAGGCATATTCGTATACATACAAAGGAGAGACCTTATAAATGTGAAATATGTGGGAAAACATTTACTGAAAGTGGAAATTTAAAATTGCATATTCGTATACATACAAAGGAGAAACCTTATAAATGCGAAATATGTGAGAAAAGTTTTATTAGAAATGATCTATTAAAGACGCACATCCGTTCTCATACAAAGGAGAGACCTTATAAGTGCGAAATATGTGAAACAACTTTTACTGAAAGTAGAACTTTAAAAGTGCATATTCGTTTACATACAAATGAGAGACCATATAAATGTAAAATATGTAAGAAAACTTTTACTCAAAGTCAACAATTGAAAGTTCATATTCCTAGACATACAAATGAGAGATCTTATAAATGTGAAATATGTGAGAAAACTTTTATTACGAGTGATCATTTAAAGAGGCATATTCGTATACATACAAAGGAGAGACCTTATAAATGTGAAATATGTGAGAAAACTTTTACTGAAAATAGAACCTTAAAAAGACATATTCGTTCTCATACAAATTGAAGACCTTATAAATGCGAAATATGTAAGAGAACTGTTACTGTAAGTGGCATTTTAAGAAGACATATCCATTCTCATGCAAAGAATAAACATGATGAATGCGAAATGGAAAACTTTTCTTCATAGTAGAAATTAAAAAAAATAACATTTTCGAATTCATAAAATAACGATTTAATTGTTGTAGTTCTTTTTTATTAATCATTAATTTTTAAATATTGTTAAACCTCATTCAGACTGTTCTTTCGCGAACGAAATCAGTGTTTTGTTTTAGCACAAACTAATAGTTCTGAACCAAACTACATATGAGCTTGTATTTAGTTTTTTTAGCAAATTTTGTTTCACCGCAGGCAAAGTCTGGCCTGGCCAGAAACTTTGGTTATGCATTCCTGATACAAAATAAAAATCCAAATTGTTTATTGTGACAAGATAACAGTTTGCTGATATTCTAATGTAAAGATGACAGAATTTTCCCAAATCAATTTTATATATATTTTTAATTTTATTATTATTAAATATGTAAAATATATTAAATGTTATGTATAATAAAATTCAAAGTAATGAATAAATTAATATTATTATATCATAAGTATTCATAAGTTGTTTAAACTGTATTTAGTAATATGAATAAAATATTTTTCTTTAAAACTATTTTAATGTTAATATTACGTTACCATATTACCTATGTAGAAAGAGGTCATTATGTTACTAGTACAATAATGACATTATTATGCAGCAGTTGATTATTACCTACATACATCACTGGAGACAGCACCAAACATAACTACGATGTCAAGTGTATTTAATTCATGGACTAGGTATAGAAGTAAGACTGGTTAAGCGTATACTAAAGCATTGAAAGAAATGTTGAAAGATCTTTCAACACTTTGATCGAGCGACTAAGACTGGAGGAAGATAGACTCAACAAATATGAACAGCCGAGCGGATCAACGGCGCACAACGCACTCGTTGTCAAATCCCACAAAAAGCCAGGACACGGGAATCAGTCAACACCCACACACGACAACACGAATGTAAGTTGTTTTAAATGTGGTCAAAAAGGACACGTCAAACGAAATTGTCGTAATAAACCTTGTGCAAAGCCTATCGCAAAGAAATTTACTCCTGCAATGTGGAAGGACATTTTGCCAAGAACTGCACAAATCGTAATGAAAAAAGTGGACATGAAACTACAAATCTCAGCCCATTAATTATCATCATATTTGAAACTCTCTTATTTATTTTACTTATATTTATTTCGAAAATATTAAAATACACATTTTATTCCATTTCGTTAATTCAATTTAATTTAACTTTTGAATTATTTTTAACATAACATTGTAAAAAATCTTACAGAACTCATTATATTAAAATAAAATAGCTTTAGGTTCTAGTTCTGTATTAATATTTATTAATTACCAACGTTTCGACGAACTCATCGTGCTTTTTTATCAGAAAAAAAAAAATTAAATTACTGTAAATGATATTTGTATGATTTATCCTGATAAAGGCACAAGTTGAGTTTGTCGAAATATTGATGTAATAAAGAACTAATAAAGAAAAAAAATCTCAAAAAAGTATTGGATAGTAAATAGTACAGATCAAGAGAGCCAGGAAAAGATGGAAGGACAGTGTTGCTGAAGATGCAAAACTAGCAGGAATTAGGAGTTGGAGAAGAACAGCTAAGCACAGGGAAAAATTGATACAAAAGTTAGTGGATGCCAAGGCTTGATTTGGGCTGTAGCGCCATTGGAGAGGGAGAGAGATAGAGAGAGAGAGAGAGAGAGAGAGAGAATAAGAACAAAAAAAAGAATGAAAAAAAATTGCATATCTGATTAAGAATGTACAACGAAATTGTTGACAGATAGATTTGATATTTTAATGAAAATTCAATTGGAAATTAATATTAATGTAATAAGGTAATATTATATTACATATTAAGAAAACATTTTATTTTGCAAAATCGGATAAACTGTGTCGTATCGGAGATGACACTTACGTCACAATCGATCGTATGAGAAATCACAAACTTATTTAATACGTTCTCTTACTTTCCTAAAGCAGCTCTAATAGCGATTGCTTTGTAGGTAAATGTCTGCAAAATTCTGTCCTTTATCATTCAGTAAGTAGGAAAAGATAACAACAGACAATGCATCTATTTCTTTTCTACTAATTAATATTCTCAATAATGTTTTTCTTGTTGCTTGTAATACGGAAAGAAAATGTAAGAAATAGAATCGGCATATAGCTGTATGTGCTATCTCTGTTATAGGCATGCGCAACATATGTTGTATTTCATTTGAAAGTGTCGTAACATAATCCAACAAAATTTTGGCTCTGCCTAAGTTACCCCCACAAGGTCACACATAAGCGCATCAAAACTTTCTATGTTTCATTACTATTTTGATATTTGTAAAGTTGACTTTGTGTTTATAATACAGTTTTACATTGTTTTATTTTTATTTTTCTACGATGCCGGGTGATATTTTAAAAAGTCTAGCACGACTAATAATTTTAAATGTTTACAAATTTTTTTTGTAAAGAAAAGATGATAAGAATTTGTAACTTGCGTTGGACGCTGTTTTAGATGTAAGTATCTGTTAATATTTTCAAAAATTAATAATAGAAATAAATAATATAAATATATTATGGTGTTGCTCTTGTTTTTGATTTTCCTTTTGCAGTTTCGTTTTGCGTTATTTTCAAAATCGAAACGCGTCGTAAAATAAATAAAAAATGAAACTGCAAAAAAAAAAAAAAATCAAAAACAAGAACAACACCATGAATATTTAAGTTCAAAAAAATAATAAACAAAATAAATTATGAAAATATATGACTATTTTTAGAGAACTGAAGCAGCAACAAAAGTGTCTATAGGGCAACAATTTGCCGTATTGCTAAAACGGATTCCGAAAGCAATGTTCAATTATTACTGACGACGAATAAAAATGTTTTTCATTATAATATTGATTTTTCTTGCATGCTCTACCTCTATTTTTATTATGATTATTATAATTTAATATCTATATAAATGTAATATTATAATTAAATATATTCGAAAAAAAAAACAAAAAAAAATGCATTTTTTTTGTGTTTTTTTCTCGAATGTTCGAAAATTTTTAAAATTTTATACAGAGTTTTAAATATCAATTCAAAATTTTTATTTTATTTTATTATTTATTATTTTATTATTTGACTACAACTTCTTGTGTTACATTTTATTATTATTAAACATTAGTTTGTTAAGTTTAAATTATATTTTGAGTTTATGTTTCCGTACAATTCACTTATTTATGATTGCTGTACCAGTTATGTTTAATTTTATGTTTCTTCAATTTCTAACAAGAACATGTCCTGAAGAAGGTGTAAAATAACAATTGACAATTGAATCTTAAATGAGAATTTGATTTTAACATCTAACCATTGACTATCTTCCCGTTAAAACATTTTACAATATAATATAGTCTAGTCGTGAAATTTTTAATTTATATAAATATATATATATATATATATATATATATATTATATCTATATATATATATATATATATATATATATTATATAAATTGTACTATATATTATTATATACTATTGTATATACATATTTATTTATAAAGCTTTTTAAATAATTTATAGACAATTATAATCTTTAGTAAATAGGAGAGATCGGGGGTACAAAATACGATTAGCGTATGAAGAGTGTGAAATTGCGAAAAAAATGTTGTAGCAAAAGTTGGTGTTAGTCAGTTAAGATGGTTCGGACGCATGTTGAGGGAATGCGTCTAATGAACGTTTGCTGTTCAGAAGATGCATTTGAATGATTTTGATATGGTATACGTTTGCCCAGTGGATCAATCCGGTTCGATGAGTAGTTGGAGTGGTGGTGTGATTGAGAAAGTGGCTTGCGTGCAGCGAAAGTTTCCAAGTAGTAGGAATAGAAGTGAGCATGCTGTGAGAGAGTGGAATTGTGGAATGTGGATGAAATTGCAAAAGTTGCTTGTGCTGGATAGGAATGTTTGGAGGCGAGTGATATCGGGATGATGAAAAGAGTTTGTGCCACACCCTTTTGCCAACTTTCCGAGAAATGTCAAAGTGGTATATATATATATATATATATATATATATATATATATGGGTTTACCCATATACTACTAATCTTGTTTATTTAGTGTCAGCTAATATTATTGGCTAATGTTGTTAGCAACGTTGTTAAAATTTAGAGAATCAAGCCGATAAAATTAAATATAATTCTTTATTTAAATCTAAATTAAAAGACGATTTAATAGATAACCCTTTTCGGTTTTCTTTTTACCCACTTTGACTGCAAGGAAACAGTGGTATAGCGTTTGGTACGGTGTCTGTAACATTAGCAAAAAGAAAAATTTGTATAGAAATCGTCGATATAGCCTCTAGATCAGACGAATCTGAACTTAGTTTATAAGTGGGTGTATGTATGTGCGTCGTCAGCTCGCTCGCTCGGTCGTAAGTCAAAATGTTGTGGCCGCAACTCTTCCTAGACGGTTCAATCGATTTTAATGAAATTTTCAGGATAAATTTGTCTAGTGCCCAAGATAGGGTCATGTGGTTTTGGTTTCTTCCAGTAATGCCAACTTTCCGAGAAAAATAATAATAAAATTTTCAAAAATTCATACTGGCTACATCATTTACCCGATTATGATCAAATTTTCAGAAAAGATTTCTCTAATGTCCTCATTAATTATATAATTTTATTAATATTTAGTGTAGCCAACTTTCCGAGAAAAAAATTACTAAATTTTTTAAAAATATATCATGACCATGTTATTTAACCGATTTTACTCAAATTTTTACAAAAAATTCTTCTGCTAATCATATAATTTACGTAATTTTAACAAAATACAGTGTTGCCAACTTATCGGGAATAAAAATCACAATTTTTTAAAAAAATTTATTGTGGCTACATTATTTATTCGATTTTGATCAAATTTTTGAGGAAAGTTTTTTCTCGTGCCCACATAAATTATAGTTTTATTAAAGATATTGTGTTCGGCCAACTTTTCGCGAAATGTCAAAGTGGTCTATATATGGGTTTACCCATATACTTCTAAACTTGTTTAATTATAATTTACATGGAAATGACATTACAGATAAAGATCAATAAATTGTATGACACATATAAAATTAAATATAATTCTTTATTTAAATCTAAATTAAAAGACGATTTAATAAATAATTCCTTTCGGATTTCTTTTTTAATGATGTCTCTCCATTATCTAATTTTTACCAAAATATCCTTTTCGCAAACCATGAGCATGAAAGCGTCGAAATTATCCCGATTTAAACAATTTCGCAATCTATTACATTTTAAAATGTAGTTTAATTTTAACAAGATTAGAAATATATGGGTAAACCCATGTATATAGACCACTTTGACATTTCTCGGAAAGTTGGCAACACACTGTATTTTAATAATATTATAATTTATGTGGGCACTAAGAGAAACTTGGGAGGAAAATTTAATCAAAAACGAATAAATAATGTAACCACAATAAACTTTTTAAAAAAATTTATGTTTTTTTTTCTCGATAAGTTGGCAACACAGTATTTTGTTAACACAACATAATTTATTTAGACAGTAAGAGAATCTTCTATGAAAATTTGATTAAAATCGGTTAAATAAAGTGATCATTATAAATTTTTAAAAAATTTAGTAAATTTTTTTCTCGGAAAGTTGGCAACACTGTATTTTGTTAAAAATTACATAAATTATATGAATACTTGGTGAATCTTTTGTGAAAATTTGAGTAAAATCAGTTAAATAACATGACTATAATAAATTTTGTAAAAATTCCGTAATTTTGTTCTCGGAAAGTTGGTAACACTAGATATTAATAAAATTGTATAATTAATGGGAGCACTAAGGAAATCTTTTCAGAAAATTTTATCAAAATCGGATAAATAATGTAGCCAGTATGAATTTTTAAAAACTTTAGTAATTTTTTTCTGGGAAAGTTGGCATTACTGGAAAGAACCAAAACCACATGACCATCTTGGGCACTAGACAAATTTATGAAAATTTCATTAAAATTGGTTGAACCGTCTAGGAGGAGTTGCGGCCACAAAACTTTGACTTACGACCGAGCAAGCGAGCTGACGACGCACATCCATACACCTACATAAACTAAGTTCAGATTCGTCATCTAGAGGCTATATGAAGGATTTCTATACACAATTTTTTTTGAAAATGTTACAGACACCGTACCAAACCCTATACCACTTTTTTATTGCAGTCAAAGTGGTAAAACTAAATCTTCAACATAAAGACATTTAGTTATTTTCAACTTTAAGCAAACTTTCCTAATACCAAGTGGAATTCTCTGACTTTATTGAGATCAAAAGAATATAAAAAATTTAAAACTTGTTTTAAATAGTTCATAGATTGCACTACTAGTAATCAAATTAGAGTTTTCTTTTTTATCGACTGGATAATTAAATTTGTAAATAATTCAAACATTACCATATAGATGACACTGTAAGATCATTGTTCGAAATAGTTGGCCAGTTGAATGTTGTGTTATAAATTTTCAAATACATATTGATTTTTATAGTAAATAAAAAACATTATTCTACATACAACATTTAGATTTGATTTTAAATAATAATCATGCAAAAAAAAAATGACAAATTATATTTAAAGTAATTGTTTACATTGACGGTCCTGTAGGTAAAGTTCATTCAAATTTATTGACTTTTGCTGCAGATTGATTACTTATCTTTCTATTTTTTTTTCTTTTAT
This sequence comes from Clivina fossor, assembly GCA_963966155.1. Classification (NCBI taxonomy): domain Eukaryota; kingdom Metazoa; phylum Arthropoda; class Insecta; order Coleoptera; family Carabidae; genus Clivina; species Clivina fossor. The sequence continues at coordinate 172,351 of CAWYQG010000436.1, read as the reverse complement.
TTAAATTTTATTTAGACAAATCGCTAGAACCTGGATCAAGTAGCAATTAAGGAAAAAATTGTAAAATTAAATACGCAGGTATTTATTCTTCTTCTTATACTAGTAATTTTACATAAATTCATCTGGCCAACTGGATTCGTGTCAGATTTTTATAAGTTAACCTTTAATACTATCAATTACGATATTTTTATATTTTACTTTTTATAAGAACCTTTTTTTGGTAGAACATTTAATTTTAATCATGAATAGTTTTATGCAACAGTGCCGATTATGTACAAGTGATAAAAATGTATTGTTCACTATACTTGATCTGGATTCAGATGGCAAACGTTACATGGACAAATTGGAAGCAATTATGCCAGAAATTGTAAGAATGAAATAATTTGTTTTGATTGTAATATTGTTTCTGAATCTTTTACTTTTCTTATTTTAGGTTGATTGCAAGATCAAATTACCGAATGGTATTTGTACAATCTGCGCTGTTCGATTAAATGAAACGTATAAATTTGTAGAAAAATGTTTTAAATCGCACGAAATTTTCAAGCGCTATGCAAAAGAACAATCGCAAAATAGTGAAGTTATGATAAACGAAATTAAAGAAGAGAATATCGATGAAGAATACATTAAACTGGAATTGAAAACTGATATAAAAGTTCAAGTTGAAGAAAGTTTAGGATCACAAAATAATAGAAATTTTGATGTTGTTTGTATGAAAGAAGAACCTATTACTGAAGAACACATTCAAGTAGATTTGGAAAATGATACAAATATTAAATTTGAAGAAAGTTTGAAATCAGAATCTTTAGATTTACATTCAGAATTAATAATTAAGGAAGAATATTCTGATTTTGAGAATGAAACCGATATAAAACGTTGTCAAGCTAGTACAGATTCGAAGAAAAATAATATTTTCAGCTCGGAAGAAAATGATGAATCTGTAAAGAAAAGCAATTCTCATAAATGTACATTATGTGAGAAAACTTTTACTCGGAGTGGACATTTAATAGTACATAATCGTACACATACAAATGAAAGATCTTATAAATGCGAAATATGTGAGAAAACTTTTGTTACGAGTGATCATTTAAAGAGGCATATTCGTATACATACAAAGGAGAGACCTTATAAATGCGAAATATGTGAGAAAACTTTTACTCAAAGAGGAAGCTTAAAAATACATATCCGTTCTCATTCAAATGAAAGACCTTATAAATGCGAAATATGTGAGAAAACTTTTACTAAAAATGGTGATTTGAAAGTGCATATTCGTTCTCATACACAGGAGAGACCTTATAAATGCGAAATATGTGAGAAAACTTTTATTACAAATGGAAATTTAAAACAACATATTCGTACACACACAAAGGAGAGACCTTATAAATGCGAAATATGTGAGAAAACTTTTACTGCAAGTGGAAACTTAAAAAGACATATCCGTTCTCATACAAATTAGAGACCTTATAAATGCGAAATATATTTAATATAATAAAATAACATTCAGTTTAGACACATCAGAACAAAAATTAGCGAAAATAAAGAAGATGGCGAATTCATCGTGTAAACTTGCAAAATTATATGTATATTCTATACGATTCTAAATGTTCTGTATTCGTATTTTTCAAATGATTGTACAGGTCTTATTTTGTATAATCATAAAATTTATGATTAATTTTTTGTGTTAAAATGTATAGGTCTGAAGAAGAATTGTTATTTATAATAAAATTAAAGTAATAAATATATAAATATTATTATATAATATGTATTCATAAGTTGTTTAACTGTATTTAGTAATATGAATAAAATATAGTTTTTTCAAGTGTATCTTAATATTAATATTACTTTACCATATTACCAATGTAGAAATAGGTCATTATATTATTAGTATAATAATGACATTGTTATGCAGCAGTTGATTATTACCTATATACATCACTGGAGGTAGATTCAAACATAACTACAACGTCAAGTGTATTTAATGCATGGTCTAAATTAAGAGGATAGACAGGTTTTGCTTGTACCAGAGCGTTTATAGAAATTGTCTGAAGATCTATAGTACTTGTAGTTAAGGTTCAAAATTGCTTGCTTCAATCGTGTAATTATTTTATTTGTAAATTGGGCAAAATTTGGAACAGTTCGTGCAATGGGTTGCACGTGAAAACGCAATTTATTTTTAACTAACATAAATTTATGTATCAATAAATAATTAACTTAAACAATTATCACTTAAGGGGTTTTCGTGTTTGTAAGGTTGAAAAAAATCGATTATTTTTGCATTTTTCGCATCTTTATACATCGGAGAATATGTGGCTGAAATGCCATTGCCGGCAAAAATCTTTTTAAGTCATAAAAAACGGGTTTGAATGAGATAGTGTTCATACATACACAATCACGCCATGTACCCAAAAGGGTGTGGCACAAACTCTTTTCACCATCCCGAAATCAGTCGCCTCCAAACATTCCTATCCAGCACAAGCAACTTTCGCTTCAAACACATTCATAATTCCACTCTCATAGGATGCTCTTTTATTCCAACTACTTGGAAACTTTCGCTCACGCAAGCCACCCTCTCAATCATACCACTCCAACTACTCATCGGACGTCCACGCAAACGTATACCATCAAAATCATTCAAATAATTTTTTTTTACAGCAAACGTTCATTAGACGCATTCGCTCAACATGGCTCCGAACCATCTTAACTGACTAACACCAACTTTTGCTACAACATTTTTGTTCAATTTCACACTCATCATACACTAATCTATTTCATACCCGATCTCTCCTATTTACACCAAATACCCCACGTAAAAATCTCATTTCCACAGCAGTAATTTTTTTGTGTTCAGAACCAACATAATAGCTATCTGAAAACTTTAAACGCGTTTTTCTTAAATTTTTTTTTTTTTTTAAACTATAGAACCGATCTTAGAAAGAAATTTTATTTGTTACTAGTTCAGCCAAGCAGAAGTGACAATTTTGATCCCGTCGTAGGACAATACCCATGAGCACCTGTTGCGTTTGACGCCATTTTTTTTAAATAAAAAACTACTGTTTTGAAAAAAGAAAAATACTGTGTTAAAGCTCATTAAAAACCCTTTTCTACAGTGTAATTGGTTTTTATTGTGTTTGTTATTAAAGTTCCCAAAAAAAAAAATGTTGAAGAAAACAAATTAAACAATGCGTAAAAATCACTCGCCTTCGTTATTATTAAATATTATTTTACATAATATTTATTTTAATCCCATTTCAAGATCAGTCAGACATAATTTAATATCTGTCACAATTTTACCACTCCGACTAAAAACTCACTCAGATGTCAAATATTTATATTGTTTATGTAATGACGTGGTTGTTTTGGCTGAATCTGAAGAACAACTGAGAAGGATGATTGATAGAATTAATGTTGTTGGTAAAGATATGAATCTTGTGTTGAATGTTATTGATAAGTGCAAAGTTTTAGTTCTGAAGAACGGTGACTTGATGACTGAATGTAATGTATATATTGATACGGTGCACGTTTAGAGCAGGTAGTTGAGCAGATGTGTATTTGGGTAGTTTGCTGTCTAGAAATGGCCGTTTTGATCGTGAAATTGAAAGGAGAGTAAATGCTGCTGTTGTACGGTTTTGGGTGCTTTAGGAACTTTTGCTAGGAATGTAAATGTTTCCAAAGAAGTCCGTTTGAGTATATACAATGCAGTTTTGGTGCCTACGTTGATGTATAGGCTAGTGAATGTTGGGTTTGGTTGCAAAAGCATAAACGGAAAATGACTGCTGTAAAAATGAGATTTTTACGTGGGGTATGTGGTGTAAATAGGAGAGATCGGGTACGAAATAGATTAGTGTATGATGAGTGTGAAATTGAAAAAAATGTTGTAGCAAAAGTTGCGCCGGTTAGAGTCAGTTAAGATGGTTCGGACATGTTGAGCGAATATGTCTAATGAACGTTTGGTTAAAAAGATTTATTTGAATGATTTTGATGGTATACGTTTGCGTAGACGTCCGATGAGTAGTTGGAGTGGTGGTATGATTGAGATAGTGGCTTGCGTGAGCGAAAGTTTCCAAGTAGTAGGAATAAAAGAGAGCATGCTGTGAGAGGAGGAATTATAAATGTGGATGAAGCGAAAGTTGCTTGTGCTGGATAGGAATATGTTTGGAGGCGACTGATTTCTCGGGATGATGAAAAGAGTTTGTGCCACATTCTTTTGAGTACATGGCGTGATTGTGTATGTATGTATGTATGTATGTATAAAATTCATTTAATTGCAATTGAATTTTTATAATTTCTTAGATTGCAATGTCGTTCATACTAGGTAAAATGCACTTGATGAAAAAAGATAAATTTTATCAAAAGATTTTTAAATATTCCTAGATTAGATAAATATAGGTAAGTAATTTGAAGTTATTGCAAGCTATATCGATTTGTTGTTTAAAGCTAATACGGTGAACAATAACAGAAAAAAATTAATGCAGTGCAATTATTTTTAAACATACATACATACACAATCACGCCATGTATCCAAAAGGGTGTGGCACAAACTCTTTTTGTCATTCCGAAATCAGTCGCCTCCAAACATTCCTATCCAAGCAAGCAACTTTTGCTTTATCCACATTCATAATTCCTTTCATACATGCTCTCCTTTATTCCTACTACTTGGAAACTTTCGCCCACGCAAAACACTTTCAATCATACCACTCCAACTACTCATCGGACGTCCACTGGGCAAACGTATACCATCAAAATCATTCAAATAAATCTTTTTAACCAAACGGTCATTAGACGCATTCCCCCAACATGTCCGAACCATCTTAACTGACTAACACCAACTTTTGCTACAACATTTTTTCCAATTTCACACTCCATCATACACTAATCTATTTCGTACCCGATCTCTAAACGATGAGTACAATTTCGAATAAATTTAGTTTAATTTATATTTCTAACTTAATCTTATTTTATCGATTTTTGCTGTAACTATTCAAGTTCTAACTTTGTCCCCAAATTTAGACAGTTCCTTGGGACTTGCTGATTTTAGTGATATAATAAATAAATAAACTTAGAAAATGCGAGACACAAACTGACATTTTTTTGTGAATGAGGCTATTTATACATACGGTATGTATACGTAATTGGTTATTTATACATAAATAGCCAATTACGTAAAAATACTGTATGTATAAATTAGCCAATCGCGTATACATACCGTATGTATAAATAGCCACTTTTTTTTTGTTGCGAGTTGTATTGTATAATGAAATAAATATTTATTCAATTATTTAATTATTTTTTTTATTTTTATTAATAAATTTATTTATTTATTTAATTTATTATATTTTAATAATATTTAATTTGTAATAATATGCATATTTCTACTCGCATTACTATTAATTAAATACTTAAAAATTACAATGAAATTTTAATAAAACACTAGACCACAAATTACGTCAACAATATACAGTAAAAACTCAAATTTGACAATTTTTTTTCACCACAATCAAGAGAAATAAATCATGTAAAATTCGAAAATAAAATATTATGACCTTCTACGCCTTTTGTTATTAATATATAATTTGGATTTTAATGTAAATAATTTCTTTGACTAATTTTTTACTTAGATTACATTCTTTATCTAAAATATCTGTAGTAGATATTGACATTATCACATAAATACTAAGAAATACGAATACAAATTTTATATTTTTTTACCAAAAGTACAGAAATTAAATTTTAAAATTATTATGTATAAAAAAGAATCTATCCTGAAAATTTGTTTTAAATTGTACAAACAGTATAAGCTTAAAATTAATTTAGAGTTTCAAATTAAAAGAATGATTGATATTGATATAGGGTTGTCTGCGTTACACATTCCAAATCGGTATCCGGACAATTCACCGAAAATAATTCATCGAAAACAAATTCACCGAAGTACCAATTCATCGAAAAACAATTTATCGAAGAACCAAATGAAATAGAATTAAATTAAATTAATATTATGAATATTAAGAATGTCTTTAAAAAAAGCGTATTAATTTTTTTCTTTTTTTCTTTAACACTTAACGGAGGGGTGATGGGTAGGTTAGGTTATGTCAAGAAAATATTTCAATGTATTAATGAATAAAACTATACGCAAAATCCGTATTTCAAATATTTTTTTCATTATTAGATAATCATATATTGAATCAATTACCGCTGCATGATCATAAAATTGAATTAACGTTAATTCACACGGTTCTAATTGCTTTGTTCAGAAACGTAGCTCAAATACAAAACATGTTAAACTTAATATTCAATTTATTCGTTTAATACAATTTATTTATTGTAACTGACTGTTCGGAAAATTACATAATCAATGTTCAATTAATAATTCAATAATAAATTTAATATTATTAATTGATTTATATAAAATAAAAAATAGTATATTTTTAACTGACTCTATTTTCTACAAAAACGATAATTAATGTACCGAAAAAATATCTGAGATATAATATCCTATGTAGAATAATATAATTTTTTTTGAATTTTTTCGTATTTTGAAAAATTTAAAAAAATTCTTTTTTTCAAAAAAAAACACAATTGTTGCTATTTTTTAAATAACAAAATTATTTAAGCTTTTAAATATTCATCTTAGAAATGTCGAAATAATAATAACAAATCAGAAATAAATTAAAGAAATGATACATTTGTATTGATTGATTTGATAATATGTATAATATACAAAATAAAATAAAAAAAATATATAATAAAAGTCATATTTAAACAGAAATAGATTAAACTGAAACGGCTTTATTAATATTTATTAATAGTTGACGTTTCGACAAACATTTATAACATTCATAGAAAATAAACAGAACATGATAACAAGTTACTAGGTAACAAAATACAAGTAACTAGATGATAAAATTTATAAATTTTAATTTATAAAATTAAAGAAAGTCAAATTTTATTTAAATCGTTGCCTTAATTAAAAATATATAAATTTTATGATCTAGTTATTTGTATTTTGTTACCTGGTAACTTGTTCCCATGTTCTATTTATTTACTAAAAATATCATTTGTATCTTTTGTTCCTGATGAAGACGTACGTTGAGCACATTGAATATTAATACAAAACAATACAATCTAAAGCCGTTTTATTTTAATATAATAAGTTCTGAAAGATGTTTTACTATGTTAAAAATACTGTTTTATTTAAAATAAATTTTAAAAAAATATTTAAAACTTCTAAATATAAAATGAAATAATGAATTTAAAATGTTAAATGTACAATTATTTTCCGAACTTGTTAATAATATATGATTAATTGTAAAAGGTTCGGATTGGTGCTGTTTCAAGTTTTGGTTCTATAGTCTTAAAATATTATGGTTCGGTTCATGTTTAAAAAATATAATGGTTTTTTTTTCAATTAATATCTGTTTGATATATTATATTTTTAATTACACATGGCGTATTATACATATATTAGGTTATAGTATTTTGCTTTTGCTTAAATCGCCATTAATTTATTTTGATGTACTCGACTGGATTAAATTCAAAATTTATAAAAATGCATTATTATCTTGTCGTTGTGATCTAGTTGCTGAGAAAGCAAAATGTCCCGAGTTCAAATCTCCTTGCAAGGTCAATGCATTTTACTTTATTCAAGAAATTAACCAATGATTTAATTAGTTCATCAAAATAAATTAATGGCGATTTAAGCAAAAAAAAAAAACAAATACTATACCCTAATGCAGGGGTCGGCAACCTTTCGGTGACGAAGAGCCAAATTTATATTGAAAAATAACAAACTAAACAAGGAAGAGCCGCTAAAAAATGAATATTATATTGAAGAAAAAATCATAAATTTTTTTAATTTATTTCAAAATAATTAAGTTTTTCATTAAATTATCATTATTTACCTATAAATTAGTTTGTGATCCCTATTACACTTAGCAGTGTATTACAATATATTATTTTTTAATGGGATGTTTGCTCTTGCATATTGTTCGATAAGATTTCAATATTTGGTAAATACTCTGTAATCTTTAACTTAAGGCAGGACTCAAGTTTCAGGCCGTAAGATTGCTTCTTATTAATTTCATATGCGAAAAGATTTGCTCATAATAATATGTGAATCCGAAAATTGTCAATAGTCCAGCATTTTGAAGATTGTGAATTTCGAGCCATAAATTTTTTTGAAAGAGCCACATGCGGCTCCGGAGCCACAGGTTGCCGACCCCTGCCCTAATGTGTTTAATATTTTCGAGAAAAGAACAAGCAAGCATTCGCACCAAGCCCGATATCTTGGACAAGAATCGTGAATGAAGTTTAACGACAATTGCTACACGTGGCGTTGCGTTGCAGTGCAGTTATTCAACGCGCGGCGCGGCGCGGTGCGGTGCGTATGCAGCAGAAAAACATCGATTATCAGGATGCTGGTCCGGAAACAGGAAAGTGTTATGAATAATATCGATAAACACGCTTTCCTCATGATATTCTCATGCAGACGAAATCGCAAGCAGTTGACGGTGAAGTGAAAGAAGAGGAACGAAATGATGAACATGTTGAAAATACACAATGAGTGCTAAGTTAAAAGACTGGAATATAGAACTTATGATGATGATGATGAAGACAATGATAATACTCAGGATAAGAATGATTCGGATTAATTTACGGACTGTTTCAATTATAACAAATTATTATTTTGTGCAATATGCATATGCATAGCGAAGCCCAGAACTAAACAAGTATTTAAATATTAAATAGTTTTAAAAATTATTTAAACTACAAGTACCAGTATTACTTGAAAATACATTAAAATTTACTTACAGTTCTAAATACTAAATGCAATCATATATTTTTATTATTTTTATAGTAATTTCAGTAAAATAATGATATTTTTAAAATTATATTTAGATTTAATAAGTTTATTTATTATTCAAATAATAAACTTATAAAAAACGACTCGTGTCAATTGGTCAAAAAAAATGCTCAAAAAATACGACCGCGGTGCTTCAAAACATGTCTATGACATCGTGACAGGTGACGTAGATCGTAGATCTACACGTATGAGTGATGAGTACGAAAATAAACAGCAGTCGACTGTGTGGGTTTTTCAAGATGAATTACATCCAACAAAAGTGTTTTGCCCACGGAACATTTTGAAGCAAATGGTCGCCTGTTTTTTCTTCGGAAAAACTGCACATGTCGCAAACGTATTATTGGTGTAACGTAAAACAATCAATTCTGAATGGTATACAACTATTTCTTTGCCAGAAGTCTTTGGAGAAATAAAAAAAAATCAATCGCCGAAGACAAATCATTCTCCACCACGACAATATCACATCTCGGCTCGAACAAGTGACTTTTTGAGTACTCAAAACGTCAATGTAATGGGTCATTCGCCCTATTCTCCTTTTTGGCATCCAATAACTTCTTTTTATTCTCGCACATCGAAAGTAAATTGCGAGCTCAACATTTTTCTACCTGAAGAAGCGGTTGATGTGCTCAAAATACATGTTTTAGAGGTACCTAAATCGAAGTGGTAAAAGGGCTTCGAAAATTCGTTCAAACGCACGCAAAAAATGTATTGATCTTCATGGAGAATATTTTGAAAAACATTAAAGCCATTGTCGTTCATAAATATTTGTTTTTGTTCTCTAATCTCGAAATATAATAGGCAATCCTCGTATATCTAATCTTAGTCTATGATAAATATACAGTGTGTCTAAGAATTGAAAAAATTCAGCTATATACAAAGTGTCTAAAATTGTATTTTTTATACATGAATATGCAATATGTCTAAGAAATAAATGTACTTAGCAATATCCCTGTGTCTAAAGAATTTTATACACAATTTGTTATTTCAATAATATACTTATAAAAATATATTAATATTTTATTTTAGCTACATTTTATCCAGTTTCAAATAAATATATGTTTGAAAGAATTAAATAATTTAATTATTATACAATGTTGCCAATTTTCCGGAAAAACTATTAAAAATTTATTTAATGCATAGTATTTGTACGATTTAAAACAAATTTTCAGGTTAGTTTTTTTTTTATATGTATAATAATTCCAAATTAAATTTTGAAACAGTGCTGCCAATTTTTGCTGAAAAGGTTTAAAGTTTTTATTCTTATTTTTTAGTATTTATGGGATAATGTCAAAGTGGTCCATATACTTCTAATCTTGTTAGAGACGTATTTAAAAATCCCGTAATAATAATTTTCAAAAAATAAATAATTAATTATAAATTTGACAATTAGAGGCACTGATCTTATACTAGAAACATTACAGAAAATTCAGATGGCCAATTGACATCATGAGAGGTTTTATAGGTAAGTCAATAATATAAACAAATACAATATTATTGTGTTTCACTTATTACAAGAAGGATTTTTTGGTAGAAAATTTATTTTTAATCATAGATTGTTTTATGTGACATTACCAATTATGTACAATTAATAAAATGTATTCTTTAACTATACTTAATCTGGATTCAGATGGCAAACTTATCATAGATAAATTGAAAGCAATCGTTCCAGAAATTGTAAAAATGAACTAAATTGTTTTGATTGTAATGTACATTAGTATTTCTAAATATTTTACTCTTTTAGTGAATTGTAGAATTAAGATACCGAATGGTATTTGCACAGCCTGCGCAGTCCAATTAAATGATGCTCGGAAAATTTATAATATAATGTTTAGATTCTCAAATTACATTAAAAAAAAATTAAATGCAGAAATTTGTCGATTATATGCCGGTCCTAATAAATATAATATTAATTTAAAAATACAATGTATTCGGATAATGTATTGTTATCATTTCAATTGGAAATCATTGCATCGAAAATTGTAAGTAAAATACTGTCTATAACCAGGTGTACGAAAAAAATTTTATGCTTAGAAATTGTTGAGAAAACATTTTTTTTTTTAATTGCCGCTTCCATAAGTTTTGAGAACAGACCACATTTAAGCTAACCTAATTTAGAGTACCTATATTAAATTTTAATACTTTTTTCGTTTTGCTTTATTGAAATTTACTCTTACTCTTTTGTTTAAAATTAAACAAATACTAAAATAATTTTTGGAGCAAATGAATCGGTAATTATTTTGTTCACATTTATAATTATATCATTAAATATAGTAATTTTACAAAATAAAACCTGATTTAGAAACTTAGTATCGACTTACAATTATTGCTTTATAAGTAAATGATTATTCATTAAACTTAAGAAAAATATTTACTATAAAACAACATTACAGAAATACAAAGTGATTATTTTAACATTCAAAAAAAATCTGATTTATTATTGTAGAAAATATTAGAACATTGGTCGGTTAGAAATTAGTTCCTATTTTGCTTCTAAAAATAAATAACTACGTTAAGAACAGATGTGAAATTAAAATTGTTTTTCTTACAATCATTTTGTCATACGTACTTACAGCCATTATTGACAGATCACGTAAATTGAATTTACTAAACAATTCACAGTGCTATTAGAGTGCTGTTGATAAAAGATATAATTATTTATCTTTAGACCAGACATAATTGAGTTTTTTTTTTTTTTGTATTTTGTGATATGTTTATAAAAGTGCATGTATATAAACTGATATTCATATATAATGCTTAATTTTTATTTAATAATAATACTTTTTGACAATATTTCTTAAATGAACATGATTTTTGAATATTTTTAATAAAAAACCACTGGGGCTAAAATTAGAAGAAAAACGAGCATTGTTTCAACCAGACTGGTTTTATGTGTCAACTCTAGCTGTATTCTAAAAAGCACAATTTTTTTTTGTAATTTTTAGTGTTACATATATTTGACTAGGAAAACAACACATAAAACAAAAACTTTAAGAAATAATAAACTTATAAACATTTTACTATAAATTTTTTTACTAATATTTATATTCTCTAATACATTTTATTAGTTATTGCCAAATACAATTTTATTTTTTGTCATAATTATTTTAACGTAGAACATAAAAATATAATAGATTTATTTTTAGATGTGTGTATAAAAATGTTGTTTTAAGTTGCTACTGTTAGTAAAAGTTTTAATTGCAAATTTCACGTTAAAAGTTTCTTTTGTGTATGAGTACGCATATGTGATTTTAAATTGTACTTTCGACTAAACCTTTTATTACAAATATCACATTTATAAGGTTTCTCCTGTGTATGAGTACGCAAATGTAATTTTAAAGTTTTCTTTAGACTAACACTTTTATTACAAATTTCACATTTATAAGGTTTCTCCTGTGTATGAGTACGCATATGTGATTTTAAATTGACCTTTAGACTACAACTTTTATTACAAATATCACATTTATAAGGTTTCTCCTGAGTATGAGTACGCATATGTGATTTTAAACTGCATTTTTGATTAAAACTTTTATTACAAATTTCACATTTATAAGGTTTCTCCTGTGAATGTGTACGTATATGTACTTTTAAATTACTGTTATCAGTAAAAGTCTTCTTACAAATTTTACATTTATAAGGTTTCTCCTGTGTATGAGTACGCATATGTGATTTTAAACTGTCCTTTCGATTAACTCTTTTATTACATATTTCACATTTATAAGGTTTCTCCTGTGTATGAGTACGCATATGTACTTTTAAACTGCATTTGTGACTAATACTTTTATTACATATTTCACATTTATAAGGTTTCTCCTGTGTATGAGTACGCATATGTGATTTTAAATTGCCCTTTCGACTGACACTTTTATTACAAATATCACATTTAAAAGGTTTCTCCTGTGTATGAGTACGCATATGTATTTTCAAATGTGATTTACTTGGCCAAACTTTTTCACATATTTTACATTGGAACCGTTTCTTTTCTGTGTGTGTTTGACTGTTTGTTTTTAAATTCGGATCATCACTGACAGATTCTGCACAACTGCGCCTGTTCTCAAAAGATGTTCCTGTTTGTAAACAATCGTCACTATTAGCAGTTTGTTTATTAATTTCCGAATTTTCCATATCAGCCTTAAGTGTTTTATTGTCTAGCAAGCGTTCCAATTCTAAATTATATTTCATTTTAATCTTGTTTGCCAATCTACATTCAGCAGCATTAAAACCACAAAATTTAAAACCATTAATTTCATGCTCTTCAGTTTTAATTTCGTGTTCAACATCCACTTCGGTAAAATTATCATCGTTAATATAATTTTCACTAACATTTTCTTCAGTAATTTCTTGTTTTATATCAGTTAGTAATGCGACTACGTCTTCACTCGGACATTCCAATTCTCTTTTTACTTTCATATCAAATTCTATATCAATAGTGTCAGCGTAACATTCTTCAATGACTTCTGTCTTGACATTTGGAAGATAATGGTTAATATCCGTTTCGTCTACTTTACTATCATCTTCGAAATTTACGTGAATAAATTCGGAACCACCAACAATATTTTCTTCTTCCTCATAATTCGCAAATGCATTATGAATTTCTTCGTCAGTTTGTTCAATGTTCATATCATTCTTATAGTTGATTGCATTATTTTGTTCCAATTTTATTGCATTTATTACAATTTCATAACTTTCACTTTGTTCTGCACATGGTTCATTTTGTAATTGCTCTAAATACTTTTCTAGAATTTTTTGCGAACGTAAACAGCTCTGCAGAAATTTGTAACTTTGGTTTAACTGAAGAACGCAGGTGTTGCATATGCCATTCGGTAAATTTTTATTTACTTTTAGCTAAAAATATATAAATTTAATATAAAATATTACATACTAAAATATAATACTTACAAGTCCTGGCGCAATTTGATTTAGTTTGTCGAATAAACTAAGGTTAGGTGAATTGTAATTGGTCAAAGCTGACGAAATATCTTTGTTAGTAATACATAAGCGACAGATCTTTTTAAACATAAACATGTTTATCTTTTTGTATTTTCAAGAGTTTATATAGTTTTATTATAAGTAAATATCAATATTAAATACACAAATAACCAATAAACCAGTTAACATGTGACACGTTTCTTTAGGAATACGTCAGTGGTGCTCAAACTTTTTTTGTAAAACAGTACAGAGTTTATAATATATATTTGTTTGTTACATTATTTCTTAGTTGCTTAAATATATTTGCTTAAAATTCTTTAATTATATGATTAGTAGTATTTAATTATTAAAAAAATACTCAAAATAATAGTATTTATTTATTGATGAATTTTATGTAATATTTCTAGTATAAGAAAAAGAAGAATAAATGACAACGTATTTTATTGAACGCACCCACAGAAATAATGTTGGGGAGGGACCAATTGATATCGTCTGCGCCTAGAAAAGTAATAAATTTTGAAAGCAACCGCTGCGCTAATGGTGCGTTTGCACTCTCAATATTTAGCTATTATACATACATAAATAATCTATTTTACTAACACAATGTGGAATGAATAGTTCAGGAATAATGACATCCTCATTTTTAATTTTGTTTTGTACTAAACTCTAAGTAACACATATGCATTGTATAATTAATATATTATTTTATAATTAAGTAATAATTTTTAATATTTATTTTATAATTATAATTATAATCTTATAATTATAATTACAGTAATTAATGTTTTTACAATATTTTATATGTATAAGCAGTAATACTAACAGTATATAGCTATTTTATAAATCTAATTAACTAAACGCCACCTAATATCTGACTAATGACGTCACTGTAATCTTAGTAGTTGATCACTTAAATTTTGTATTCAAATATTAGCTAATGTTCACTATACGGGTTTTCATTATATTTTGATAAAATCTATTTTAATCATTCTGATTCTCAAAATAACAAAATTTAAATGGTATATGGAATATTGTTTTCTAATTTCTATAAAATCAACATATATTTGAAAATACATAATCAATTCTTCTTTTTCTTATACATCAAACATTACCCAAAATTTTGCTGGCCAACTGTATTTGTAACATATTTCTGTAAGTCAACCTCTAATACTATCAAATATAATATTTTTATATTTTACTTATAGTAAAAAGCTTTCTTTGGTAGAAAATTTATTTTTAATCATAAATAGTTTTTTGCAACATTGTCATTTATGTGCAAATGATAAAAATATATTGTCCACTATTTCTGTGGGTGCTTTCCACGAAAATAGGATGCTTTTTATTCTTCTTCTTATACTAGAAATATTACACAATATTCATCTGGCCAACTGGATTTCTGTCATATTTTCCTAAGTTAACCTCTAATACTAACAAATAAAATATTTTTATGTTTTACTTATTGTAAGAAGCTTGTTTGGTAGAAAATTTATTTTTAATCATTAGTGGTTTTATGCAACTTTGTCAATTATGTACGAGTGATGGAAATGTATTATTCACTATACTTAATCTGGATTCAGATGGCAAACGTTTCGTAGATAAATTGGAAGCATTATGCCAGAAATTGTAAGAATGAAATAATTTGTTTTGATTGTAATATACATTATTATTTCTGAATCTTTTATTTCTTTTTATGTAGATTGCAAGATCCAATTACCGAATGGTATTTGCACAGTTTGCGCTGTTCGGTTGAATGATGCTTATGTATTTATAAAACAATGTATTGATTCTCAAATAATATTAAAACAACATTTTAATGAAGAACGTTTTCGATTATGTGCTGGTCGTAATAATATAACATTTAGTTTAACTACAATGGATTCGGATAATGTATTGTTCTCATGCAAATTAGAAGCCATTGCATCGGAAATTGTAAGTAAAATACTAGCTATAACCAGGTCTATGAAAAAAATTATATGTGTATGCAAAAAAATTGGAACTGACAAGTGTATCTGTAAGAGTGGCTGCAATTTTACTGTTATGGTATAAACTAGTATAATGCTCGTACTTCACTATGGGATTCACTACTTTAAATCCATTTTAACTTAATTCCTGTTTCTGGTCAATTTATGTCATCTACAGCGTTCGCCTGCGTCTCACATTGCATTGCCTTATAGTAGAATCTATCTTGAAAAAGACTTTTAATAAAACTCCCATAACATTTTCTTTCGTTGCTATTAAGTTATAAGCGAACAGAGTGTCTCAAGCTGCATTACCTCATAGTAAAACTTTTTGAAAACGACACAACTCCCATCAAAATCTGTTTCGTAGATCTTATGTTATAAGTCAAAACAGTTTTTAGTCAAGTTTCATCGTTTACAGCAGCCTGCGATCTTCGCTGCATCGTCCTATAGTAAAAACTTCCTAAAAAAAACGACTCAACTATTAATAAATCTTTCATCAAAATCTGTTCCATGAATGACAATTTATAAGCAAGCAAACAGATTTTAATCAATTTTTATAGTTTACAGCGGTTGCCTGTAGCTCACACTGCGTTGTTCCATAATAAAACCTTCCTCGAAAAACGACTCAACTTTAATAAAAGTCCCATCAAAATCTGTTCCGTTAATTAAGTTTTTCCGTTTATTGATAGCATTTGTCTGCAGTTTACACAGACGTATTTCTACTTTTGGATTTTTTCATCATTGTGCTAGTATTATACGGCTCTGTGCTAAATTTCTTCTTTATAACGTTGCATTTCAAAACCGGACAAACATACCTATTTATACAATGTGCTTTTGTATGTATAGATTAACTTGTTCTAAATGCATTTTATTAGATATGCGCTTATAATAAGCTTATCAATTATTATAATATTTGTTTTGCTAAAACAAAAGTTGTTTCTGTAAGAGTAGTAGGGGAATAGTTACTGTGAGAAAACTGTTGCTGTTTTCAGGCTGGTAAAAATTTCGACTTGCATTTTTAATTGTCCGCAAGTTATTTCTAACTATTAAATAAATTAATTTTGAAAAAATTAAGGGAGTCGTAGCAAAATATTATTTGAAACTTTTATTTATTTATTACTAATTAGGTACTATAATATAAATAAATTAATAAATTTATATAAATAAACAGTAGATTGCTTATATTATTACAACTGTATCTAGATAGAGATATAGGGTACAATTATTATTGTTAATGCAAAATAATTGTTAAGTACGTGTACTTTGAAATTTATTTATTTATGTGTGGTTAACTAAAATGAAAATTATCGCACATTTATTGCAGAATGCGGATATGGTAGAAAAATAAAAATAAATCAAAAAAAATTAAATTTTAATATTAGATTGAATTATGTACAATGTGAAGCACTAGTAATTTAATACAGAAGCGTGGCGACTTCAGTCTATACTGTTTAGCTCTTGAAGTATTAATTTTGATTACGATTTCAAATAGAAAAATAAAATACGCTTACCAGGGCCGTGTTCAGTAATTTTCAATGCCTGATATAACAACTCTTTCTTATAATGGCCATTACGGTGTAAAAAACAATGAAATTGCAATTCTACAAATTTAACTTGTAGGATCCCAATTTTTTGCATATACATAGAGAAATATATTACAAACAATTTGCAATAATCAAAAGTAAGTGACCGACTTTGTGCGGGGCGGGGGGAGGGCGGCAGTATGCCATAAACTTATAAATACTTGTAAAATTTGCTAATTGATTTACAGTGCAGTGGGCGTAAGAAAAAAATTCAAGTTTTACATTATTTACTTTCTTTTACATATGTATTTTACAATTTTTACGCATTTTTACAAGTAAACGTAAAAAATACATGTTTACGCGTAAATCCCCATCCCCTGAGTGTACAACAAGAAATAACTATAGTCCAGTCAAAATAGGAAAATCAGAGGAACTAAAAATACTAATTCCAATTTTTTCAGGAATGTGTAGGGGGGTCCCTTGAACAAGAAAAAATAAAGTTTTTCCAAATCCCGGTTCCGCTTGGCGGGGGGTGGGGGGGTGGGCTTTAAATGTTCCATTTTTCAGTTTTTCGCTTATAACTCGAAAACAGTGCGTTGCAGTGAAAAAGTTCTTCAGTACAAAATTAAAGCTTATTAATTTGCTACAAGTTTGGTTATATACATTTTTACGAAAAACTGGACCGTTTTCGTGCTACCGGCTCCGGAAAGGTGGTAATTTTCAAAAAAATTGTTTTTCACTCATGTTTTTTGTATATTTTTGTCTTCTAGATCCTCACTCGTTCATTTTAGGGGAAAATCGTCACAATAAAACTTGTACAGAATTAAATTCTTTATAAGAATATATATCATATGTTAATTTATATTGAACACGTCTCAACTTGCAGATCTTTTAATTTCAAAGAAAAACCTTATTTTCCAATTAAAATGAATAAAATAATAGTTTTGATCTATTTGATGGCTCCATTTCTCTACATATGTTCATATGTTTATGGCGTTGTGTCCATCCAAACAATTTTTTTGAAAATTACCACCTTTTGGAAGCCGGTAGTACGAAAACGGTCAAGTTTTTCGTAAAAATGTATATAACCAAACTTGTAGCAAATTTAATAAGCTTTTATTTTGTACTGAAG
Source organism: Clivina fossor (assembly GCA_963966155.1). Taxonomy (NCBI): domain Eukaryota; kingdom Metazoa; phylum Arthropoda; class Insecta; order Coleoptera; family Carabidae; genus Clivina; species Clivina fossor. Next base: position 153,955 of record CAWYQG010000436.1, on the reverse strand, counting down.
AACTTTTTCACTGCAACGCACCGTTTTTGAGTTATAAGCGAAAAACTGAAAAATGGAACATTTAAAGCCCCCCACCCCCCAGCGGCACCGGGATTTGGTGGGACTTTATTTTTTCTTGTTCAGGGGACCCCCCTACACATTTCTGAAGAAATTGGAACTAGTATTTTTAGTTCCTCTGATTGCCCATTTTTGGTCTAGATTGACTGGACTACTAATGCGATTTGTATGTTTAGATCGGAGGTCGGAGGACATTATCCAAAAATCAATTCTGCCAATTTCGAACTGAGTCCAAAGCAAGATTTATTCACCAAGCCCTGAGGATGCCATCTACGATGTATGGCAAAACGTCTGCAAGAAGGATAGGTCGAACACGGCATATCAGCTCAAAAAATTCTATAAATTCAACCAAATATAATGTTTATAAATCTGCCTCAAAAATGAAAACCCTCAAAAAGAAATTATAATAATTTATAATTATTATATTTGTTATGTTTATCATGTTTTATATAATATATATTTTTTTATTTAGCAATGTTCTTTATATTGTATAACAAATTTATTTCCTCTATACATACATGTGTGTAAAAATTTAAATATAATAATATATTATTTCTGTTTAATAACGTAATTTTGATTTGATTGACTTTCATTGCAGCATCTCCAGAAAGTACAATAATTAAAGCAAATTGTATTCTTAATTTTTTTTATATATATATTCACAATTCATTTGTTTCTGCTTGTCTGAAGATTATTTTTCCAAAATATTTTTCTCAATTTTTATTTAGTTTGTACATAAATGCAGTGCGGTTTAATAACGCTTATAGAATATTTATATGTAATTTATTAATTATATTATTTTGAAATTTTCAGACTATTTTTAAATAGATTTGTAAAATATTAGTTATTATCCTTTAACACTTATAAGAATAAAAAACAACTACTCGGGCATCAGTCAATAGTTTTACTTTATTTTAGTAAAATATGGTTCAATATTTCGACCTCACTGAGGCCATCATCAGGAACAATATTTATGACAATTGTACCTACAAAAAACATATATTTGGTATAATTTTTTCCCTGTTAATTGCTATCATTATATTATAGTACCATTACACTACACTTCGTTGTAAGAACATTGTTTGTTACTCATATAATTTTGACATTTTTAATTTTAGTTTGAAATATGTTTCATTGAAAATTGTTATCATTAGTTAAAACTTAATATAAATACGTCAATAATAATAATACGTGAAAAATTACAATATTGAAAACATAATTATATTATAACTTAGTTTTGACCTGTACTTTTATGTGATTTGTGCCAAATTGACTCGATGTTACCGGTTATTGCTTCCATCTAATTTTTTTATTGAAGTAGATGATATTTGTATATGTTTTATATTATGGCGGTTTTACATGTCGTATTATGTTCCCATATATTTCATTTAGGTGTTCTACATATATCTGTACGGCAATTGACAGTGTTGTTATGTCGCCTTATTTCGAGCATTTCTAACATCACCCTTTTTTGTCTGTTTGTTTGCGCATGTAGTATTTTCACATCTTTAAAATTGAACATATGACCCGTTTTTTGGTGGTGATCTGTGAGCGCAGATGATTTTTTGTATCCTTTATGCTCATCCGTACGTTTTCCCACTATAATATAATGATAGCAATTAACAGGGAAAAAATTATACCAAATATATGTTTTTTGTAGGTACAATTGTCATAAATATTGTTCCTGATGATGGCCTCAGCGAGGTCGAAATATTGAACCATATTTTACTAAAATAAAATAAAACTATTGACTGATGCCCGAGTAGTTGTTTTTTATTCTTATTACCAATTTTACAGTCGAGAAAATACATATTATATTTAATAATTATGTATGCGTTTAATATAAATTCTATACAAACCTATTTATGATAAAAGAGAAAACATTTTTTTTAAATCATTTTAATATTTGCAACGAAATTGATTTGTGTTTGATTGTAAAAATTAAAATATAGTTTTGTAATGGTAAGTAGTATATAATATAGTAAAAAAATCTTTCAGAACTCATTATATTAAAATAAAACGGCTTTAGCTGTAATTTCTGTATTAATATTTATTAATCATCGACGTTTCGACGAACTTAACGTCCGTCTTCATCAAGAAAAACTGTACGAATTATATTTACAGTACATAAACAAAACATAGATACAAAAAATAGATAATAAAAAATAAGTAAAATTTTATTTAGATCAATACCTTCATAAAGTGCTTTCACTGTGAAGGCACTAATTTAAATAAAATTTGGCTTCTATTAATTAAAAATTTATAAATTTTTTTATGATCTAGTTACTTGTTTATTACCTAGTAACTTGTTTCTATGCTCTGTTATTTATTGTAAATATCATTTGTATCGTTTTCCTGATGAAAACTATTATAAAATGAATTTTTTTTGTAACGCAACAGACTAGAAAGCCGTTTAACAAATATTCGGCCATATCAGAAAGCCGGATACCGGATACATGATATCAAATTTTGTTGAAATATTTTTTTAAGATACAAGAAACAAATGATTGCTAGGCAAGGAGAGATGCTAACATTATTACATCGCAATTTAGTTTTAGTTAAATTTCGTTATTAAAAAATTAACGTGTATCGACTGGTTTTCAATTTATATTTTATATAAGCAATGTTCTAATATTTTTTTAAAAGTATTTTTCAAAATATATAGCGTCCGCCAAAAAGTCTGCATCATATGGGAAATTACATGGTTTTTTGGTGTTTGTCTGTAAAGTAAAAATGCACTAGGCGAAAGTACTGATATCATTTTCGGTCATAAATTAAATAATAAAAAATATTTCAAGTATACTTACTTTATTTGTAATAATTTTGAAAAAAGTTATTTGAAAACAAAATTAAAATAACATTTCACACCCTTATATTTTGAAATATATATATAGGTAAATGAGTATTTCAACTTTGTAGCACTTATACTAAATAAATTTTGAATAAATATGCATTATTTCTATGTAAATAAATGTTTTATTTTCATCTTACATAATGTTTCTATGATAAATTAATATAATAATATTTTTTATAACATTATTATACTAGTAACATAATAAACTCCTTCTACATAGGTTAGGACAGTAATATAATATCAATATTTTAACATGCCTGAAGAAAAAATATTTTGTATGTTTTAAAAAAAAATAAAGAATTTACAAAGTTTTTTATTTTATAAATATATTTATACCGTGATGTATAAAAAATAATATTTTAATTACAAAATCTAATCTGTTAATTATACTACAAGTTAAAAGTATTGACTAAATGATTATTAAAGGGCAACATAAAACATTATAAATTTACTTACATATTTAAAGAAAATTGATGCATTATTTTTTCAATTTCTTATGAACAAAACAAATAGATAAAAAATTCTAAATAATGATTTAAATATTTGAATTAAGTCAAACATAGTTAAAAATATTTGTACAATAAATTACATTCGGACGCTATTGTCGTAATATGGTTGGTGTAAAGTGACATCGGCTGTTGAAGACAAAACTGATGGTGGCGGAGAAGGTGTAACAACTGCTGCTGCAGGTTGTGAGTTGGTGCAACATCTGGCGCTAATCCTCTTTAAAAATATTAAAATAGCTTGAATTGCTTGTTCTGAAAAATGTCCAGTTGTACTGCAATACGCCGAATACTAATTGTTTCGATTAGAATGAACACCACGATAATTATACGTGGAACTGTTGATCCGGTCTCTCGTAGTCTTCGAAATGTACGAACAAATACGTGATATGAAGATTGGAGTCTATTTGGATATCTACGTTGGTATTGTTTTGAAGCAGGACGACTATTGCGATATCCATAAATATAAATTATTTATATACATATTCGGCTGCAGTACAACGATCTATTGCCTTACAATAATTAAATAAATAAACGTCATATTTAAACAGTTTGTGCATAGCTGTTTTATTTTGTTTTTCTACGGTTACTTGTTATTAAACTTATAAATTTACTATCCCACTAATACAAATTTCATTTTTTGTAGCTACGCAACTAGATAGAATAATACCTCTATGTTCATATGGCATTATTATTGTTTGGTACATGCGTTATAAATCACTCTGTAGAACTGATTAATATAAAAATTAGATGATAATATGTGCAATTAATTATTCAATAATAATTATTATGATTTTACATATGCAATTAAAATTAATTTAATATTTAATTTACAATATTTTCTTTATTTATTATTATTTTGGTTTAACAAAAATATATGTGTTGTTTATTGTTATAAATAATATATATTATTTCAGAAAAAAAAGCAACAACTACTTGACATAGGGCCGATTCTGTCGCCTTACTAAAGTGTGTTCAAGTAAGGTTTAAATCAAAATAAGCTTCCTTTCATCTCTCTTCTGATACATTTTAAAATTTCTAGAAAAGCTAGACAAATTATTCATTTATTTAAACTTAGAAAAATTTTTAAAATTGCTATTAAAGCAATATCTAATTTTGCGAAATAAAATTCTACCTCAAAATTCCTTTCATTTATAACTAAAGTGTTTTACAGTTGTCCTATTATGAATAATTATAAATACACCAACTATTTCCCGGAAAATTATGATTTACATAAACATTCTTTAAACTAAATAGTCTTAAAATATGCAAAAAATTTAAATTATTTCATTTTGATCTATCATCAATCTTATGATACGCTTGAAGGAAAACATTTTATTCATATTATTAAATAAAGTAAAACTAAAACGGCAGTCTGAATAAGATTTAACATTCAAATTTTGTTTAAAATAATAATCATGTAAAAGAAGGTACTTGCAAATTATATTTAGAATAAAACCTCATTTAGACTGCCAAAACAGTTTTACGATTTAGTTTTAGTTTCACGATTTAACACAGCGCAAAAACTAAACCATTTACATTGCCTGTACGTCTTGATTAATTTTTAATTACGCCTGCGCAATAATGACAATTTAAATGTTGTTAAAAATCATTTTTGACATTTCTGTTTACGTTGTATACATTCCAAAAAGTTTTTGGTTATCTTCAGTACAATTTTTTTTACAGTTTAAGTTGTTTGTTGTGTTAAATAGGTCTGAACAAGAATTTATATTTATACAGAATAAATCAGTACAAACATTTGAAAGCTACGAATGCGAAATACAACATTTAGAATTGTATAGGATATAAATATAATTTTGCAAGTATATACAATAAATTCACCATCTTCTTTGTTTTCGCTACTTTTCCTTCTAAAATAAATGTTATTTTAGTATATTAAATACGCCCTTTTAAAATAATTTTATTTTCCAAACTGCCCATCTAAATATTATAAATTTGACGTTTCTTTCATAAAAACAGATATACATCGCTATCTCACGTTACTGCAAAATCTGATTGGCCGTTCTTAAAACATAAGTGAATTTTAGTTAAGATACCTTGGCCAGGTCAAACTTTGAGTGCAATAAAACAAAATTTTCTAATAAAATTAAATCCTCGGATGAGCAGTGTATTCCCATTAGCTTACATGTGGTTTGGTCCAAAACCACTAGATCTGCACTAAAACATAACACTGATTTCGCTAGCGAAATAGCAGTCTGAATAAAGCTTAAAAATATTTAGAAATTAATCATTAATAAAAAAAAGTACTACAAAAATTAAATCGTTATACTATGATTACGAAATATGTTTCTTTTTAATTTCTACTTTAGTAAAAGTTTTCAATTTCGCATTCATCAGGTTACTCCATTGCATGAAAACGGACATGTTTTCTTAAGTTTCCATTTAGATTAAAAGTTCGTTCACATTTTCGCATTTATAAGGTTTCTCCTTTGTATGAGAACGGATATGTCTGCTTAATTGTCCACTTTCAGTAAAAGTTTTCTCACAAATTTTGCATTTATAAGGTTTCTCATTTGTATGTATACGAATATGGTTTTTTAAATGTCCACTTCGAGTAAATGCTTTGTCACATATTTCGCATTTATAAGGTCTCTCATTTGTATGTATACGAATATGATCTTTTAAATGTCCACGTAAAGTAAATGTTTTCTCACATATTTCGCATTTATAAGGTCTCTCCTTTGTATGAGAACGGATATGTACCTTTAAGTTTCCCCTTACAGTAAAACTTTTCTCACATATTTCACATTTATAAGGTTTCTCCTTTGTATGAGAACGGATATGAACTTTTAAATTACCATTTTGAGTAAATGCTTTTTTACATATTTTGCACTTATAAGGTTTCTCCCTTGTATGAGAACGGATATGTTTCCTTAATTTTCCACCAGCAGTAAAAGTTTTCTTACATAATGTACATTTATGAGATTTTCTTGTCTTTACAGATTCATCATTTTCTTCCGAGCTGAAAATATTATTTTTCTTCAAATCTCTACTAGCTTGCCAATGTTTTATATCGATTTCATTCTCAAAATCTGAATATTCTTCCTTAATTATTATTTCTGAATGTAAATCTAAATATTCTGATTTCAAACTTTCTTCAAATTTAATATTTGTATCAGTTTCCAATTCTACTTCTGCAATGTCCTCTTCATTAATAGCTTCTTCTTTCATACAAACAGCATCAACATTTGTATTATTTTGTGATTCTAAACTTTCTTCAACTTTAATGTTTATGTCAGTTTCCAAATCTAATTTAATGTATTCTTCATCAATATTCTCTTTTTTAAATTCGCTTTCATTTTTAATTTCGTTTTCTATAACTTTATTATTTTGCGATTGTTGTTTTGCATTTCGCTTTAAAATTTCTTGCGATTTAAAACAGTTTTCTACAAATTTATAGGTTTCATTTAATCGAACAGAACAAACTGAGCAAATACAATTCGATAACTTCTCAGTACATTCCAGCTAAAATATAAATTAAAATTATATATTACATATAATAAAAATCTCCGGATTAAAGGGATCTCAATAAAGAAATATATTTCTACTAATAACACCTAGTCCCTATGATATTTTACTAATATTTGATTTATTTGTAAGATCTAAATCCTACTACAAGCTGTGTGAATACAAGACGAAATTTTTACCAACCTGAAAACAGACAACAATATTTTTTCTCATAATAGCTATTCCCAACTACTCTTGCAGAAACAAATTTCAGTTTAGCAAAAACATATTATAATAATTAATAAACTTATTATAAGTAAACCTAATAAAATAATAATTATTTTATGTAATTTTTATTGTAAATGTCCATATATTCAAATTAAAACTTATTTTATACAGTGTGTTGACCGCGACCCCGGAACATAGGACTTTAACATGTAAAATCATACTTTCTTAATTTCCTGCTTTCCTAATTATTTTAGGTTAAAAAGCTTCAAATAAGAGTTGTAGACCATAAAATTCTACATCAGAATCAATAAACAAAATTAATTTTACATGTCCTATAACGGCAGAAATTAATATGAAAATATTAAAAATTAGCTCAAAAATCGGGTTAGCCTTTGAAATGAAACAAAATTGTAAACAAAAGATTGACGATTTATCTGTCAGAAGAATATTATTTTTCTTGTTTCATAAGTTTATTGCCAGTAATTATTTATTAGTGTTCAATTTATAAAGTTAATTATTAGAAAAAATGGTGGACAATTACGAGTACACAATTAGTGAAAGAAATGAATTTCTTAGGTTGTATTATGGTGGTAATAGTTTAAGACAAGTGCGAGATTTATTTGTGGGTTCGTATCCTCACAAGCCAATTCCTTCAATTCACACAATTCAAAGAGTTATTAATAATCAAATTAAATATGGATCAGTGTTCCATCCATGCCACAGTTGCATTAAAAAACATGTTGCACCAGAAGAAGAAATTGAGATTGATGATAACGTTAATGAAATAAATGTTCTAGTTTCGGTATCGAATAATCCTAGTATGAGTACAAGAGAAATTGCATCGGGATTAGGAATACATCACATCACGGCACGGCCTTCAAAGTATTAAAAAAACATAAATACAAATTTTTTAAATATTCTCGCGATGGCGAGAAATTTTTAAACATGATATAGTAAACCGCATGATATTTTGACAGAAACTTTATCAAAAATATTTGCTTTTCTGATGAATCCATATTTAGCATTAATGGAGAACCAAATGTTCAAAATTATCGTAGTTGGCACAAAGAAAATCAACATTTAATTTTAAATAACCATTCTCAATATCGCGAAAGTGTGAATGTTTGGATTGGAATGTTAGGTTCCAATATTATAGGACCTTTTTTTATTGACGGCACACTAAATTTCCAGAAATATTTTTAGTTACTCGAGACAGAGATTGGGCCTGCTCTGGATAATGTTGCAGGGGGAAATACGATTTGGTTTCAGCAGGATGGCTGTCCTGCTCATTCTACAAATGAAATTAAGACATTTGTAAACCAATGTTTCCCAAATTGCTGGATAGGACGCGGTGGTCCAATAAACTGGCCAGCTCGATCCCCGGATTTGTCCCCAAATGACTTTTTTTTATGGGGGCATTTGAAAAATAATATCTACAAAACTAGACATGCAAATGCAGGCTCTTTGAAACGAAAAATTGTGGAAGAATGCAGAAAAATTACAAACCGACAATTAATAAATATGCAAAGCAATTTTTATGATAGACTTGGGTTCTGTTTGGCAAACAATGGATATTTATTTGAGCACTTAATTTAAGATAATTCTGATTTATTTTCTTTTAAATTTAAAATCCAAAAAAATCTAATGTTATTAATAATAACAAAAAACAACGCTCCTTTTCAGGACCACAAACAATTTTATAATAATAATTATTATAGTCAATTATGCAATTTATCATAATAATTAATAATAAATACAATTTTCATTTCCAATTGTTTACAATTTTGTTTCATTTCCAATTGTTTACAATTTTGTTTCATTTCCAAGGCTAACCCGATTTTTAAGCTAATTTTAAATATATTCATATTAATTTCTGCTGTTATAAGGCAAGTAAAATTAATTCTGTTAATTGATTCTGATGTAGAATTTTATGCTCTTTGAAGCTTTTTTACCTAAAATAATTAGGGAAGCAGGAAATTAAGAAAGTATGATATTACATGTTAAAGTCTTATGTTCCGGAGTCGCGACCAACCCACTGTATAAGTTTTAATTAAACAAAACCAACAAACATATTAAAATTTGAAATTCTCTAAATTAGGTTAAGTTAAATTTGTCTGTTCTCAAAAATTATGGAAGAGACAATAAATAAATGATTACTTATCAATTTATAAGCATATAATTTTTTTCATTTTCATTTTACTTACAATTTCCGATGCAATGGCTTCCAATTTGTATGATAACAATACATTATCCGAATCCATTGTAGTTAAAGTAAATGTTATATTATCACCACCAGCACATAGTCGACAAAGTTTTTCATGTAAATGTTGTTTTAATATTATTTGAGAATCGAAACATTGTTTTATAAATTTATAAGCATCATTCAATCGAACAGCGCAAATTGTACAAATACCATTCGGTAATTTGATCTTGCAATCCACCTAAAATAAGAAAAATAAAAGATTCAGAAATAATAATGTATATTACAATCAAAACAAATAATTTCATTCTTACAATTTCTGGCATAATTGCTTCCAATTTAACCACGAAACGTTTGCCATCTGAATCCAGATCAAGTATAGTGAACAATACATTTTTGTCACTTATACATAATTGACAATGGTGCATAAACTTAGTCATGATTAAAATTAAATTTTCTACCAAAAAAAGCTTCTTATAAAAAGTAAAATATAAAAATATTGTAATTGATAGTATTAGAGGTTAACTTATAAAAATCTGACACGAATCCAGTTGGCCAGATAAATTTTGCGTAATGTTTTTAGCTAGTATAAGAAGAAGAATAAATAGCAGCGTCCTGTTTGCTGACAGTGACAAAAATAAAACATTCTGTTAATAATGATATAAATAACAATACATACCTTGAGCTTTTAATACTATTATTTTTCCTTCAATCTTTATTTTAAATTATAATAAATAATTAATAAAGCTTTGTAAATGCTAGGAAAATGACATTTTTGACAAGCAAACTACATTGAAAAGTACTTCATTTTCGTATTCATAGATAGCGCTGATGAACGTCATTTGTAAAAATATAACAATTTTAAGAATATTGTTATTGTAAATATATTTTTAATAAAACACATTTTACAATTTTGTCTATTATATTATTGTATATTTTAATTGTTTAACATTAATAGTTAAATAATAAACTACTTTAAAAAGTACTTGAATTCCTTGTTCATAGATGGTGCTGTTGAACGTTAGACGCAAAAATATAACAATTAAATGAATATTGGGCTGGAGTAAGATATACAATCCCGAGATGTTGCTGTATTCACGAATATTAAAAAAACCAGATTTGCGCATGCGTGAACATCGGAACGCCCATATTTGGTGTATTGAAACCAGTGAACCTCAAAATGTTTCATTAGTAATTTTCCTTTTGTTATGTTATGTTAAGAAGTCCGGTAGGTTAGGGTAGGTTTGGTAGGTAGGTTTCAGGTAGGAGTTTGTTTTTTAAAGACCGTAAAGAAGTCCGGTAGGTCAGGGTAGGTTTGGTAGGTAGGTTTCAGGTTGGAGTTTGTTTTTTAAAGACCGTTAAGAAGTCCGGTAGGTTAGGGTAGGTTTGGTAGGTAGGTTTCAGGTAGGAGTTTGTTTTTTAAAGACCGTTAAGACACATTTAAAATTACATTTTGTCATAATACACATTTTGAGAGTCACTGGTTTTTCAACTAACGTGAACACAGCAACTCCTCGGGATTGTATAGCTTACTTATACCGAATATTGTTATTGTAAGTATATTTTTAATAAAATATATTTTACAAGTTTGTCTATTATATTATTGTATATTTTAATTGTTTGACATTAATGGTTAAATTATAAACTACTTTAAAAAGTACTTCATTTTCCTATTCATAGATAGCGCCAGTAAACGTCAATTTTAAAAATATAATAATTTGATGCATATTTTTATTGTAAATATATTTTTAATAAAATATGTTCTACAATTTTGTCCATTATATTATTATATATTTTAATTGTTCGACATTAACGGTTAAATTATAAACTACTTTGAGAAGTATTTGATTTCCGTATGCATAGATAGCGCTGATGAACGTCAGTTGTAAAAATATAACAATATAATGAATATTGTTATTGTAAATATATTTTCAATAAAATTTATTTTACAATTTTATTTATTAAATTATTGTATATTTTAATTGTTGCAAATGTTTTGAAAACAATGAGTTGTTAGTTAAAAAAATCAAAATCATTCGCCTTTTACGTTCAGCAGCTGTTACTGTCGAAATTCCCCCTCCATTATCAAAAATACGACGAAACGCGAATGTATTTTGTCCATGGCTGTCTGATATTGCTGAAAACTGATAATATTTATTTAATTAATAATTAATTACTGAGACGTAATATCACAATTATTTTAAGCGTAAATAATGTAGTTTTTAATTCTAAATAATTTTTGTCTCTTACAATTTTTCTCTAAAACTAACGGGGAGGCAGGAATTACGATGTAAAAAAAATAACATTGTTTTTCCTATATTGCATAAACCAAGTATACACCCGGTATATAACCTAACCTAATTTAATGTATAAGTATTATAAGTTGTAATTTGAAAATTTACAATAAAGATTACATAAAACAATTACAAATTTTTTGTTCGGATTATGAATATGGTACAATATTTTTTTATAGCAAATAAATCTGTAATTATTTTGTTCACAATGATTAAGATTTACTTTTGACAAAACTTATTCATATAATTAAATACAGTAGCTTTACAAACTAAAATAGCCTTTAAAACTTACTATACGACTATTCGTTAAAGTTAAATAATAATAATAATAATAATAATATAATTTATTTGTTTTAAAAATATACAATTTTATACAAAGGAGTGAATAATTTGAGTACAAAATATATATTTACATTCGATAATTGAGTGTGTCTATTTTAACAGTAGTTAATGACAATTAGAAGATCTGGAGAACTGGAAACCTGTCTGGAATTTAAATGAATTAGATGTTTTCATATTTTAAAAAATTATCATATAAAAATTTTAAAATTTAATTATTCGTTTAGAATGAAAGCTCTTATTTTTAGCGCGTTGATAGTGTAGTTATAAATATTATTTAATTTAGTTATTGAGTCTATATTAAGTAACTTTTTTTCTATTTCGACGTGGTGCCTGTTATGTACATAGTCGTTAATAAATTGATTTCTGATTTCATTGTATATTGGGCATGTAACAAAGAAATGAATTAAATTTTCGTTTTCTAGGGTGTTGCATAATGTGCATATAATGTCTGTCTGTATTTGGTATTTACAACCTTTTATGTATATGTTAATGTTGTTCTTATTTGAGAGACGTAATTGATTAATGCATCTTATTTTAGTAATCGCGATTTTGTATTTGAGGTATTCCTCAGTTTCATAATCGGTTTTAAGAATCTTATATATGTTGCTGTAACTCGATGCTTGTAGTTTTTGTAGGTCTTCGTTTCTTTTGTATGTTTTATATGCTTCTATGATATTTTTCATTTCAAAATCTAACATGTTCGGATCTTGCTCTATCCATAAGTTTTCGTAACCTATTTTGGTGAGTTCAATTTGTAATTGGGTAGTCCAGTTATACTTTTCATTGTTGTTTTCAAATTCTTGTAATTCCAGTAGTCTTTTGTATTGTAGTTTTGGGAGTCGGTGTTCTTCCATTAATAATATTTTTTTCCACCAATTTAAGTTTCTTTTGAGAACCTCTAATGCTACGTGACAGCTTCCAGTTTCGATTCGTATCATGTAGTCTGGTGTGTTTCTTGGTAGATGGAGTATATTTTTTAGAAATTGTGTCTGAATTTTTTCAAGTTTGTCAAGATAGCGTAAAGCCCATACTTCACTTGCATATAAAAGAGTTGGTAATACCACTGTGTTGAAAAGTTTCATTCTTGTTTCCCAAGATGATGTTTTTGTTTTTATTAGCGTCTGTATTACATTACCTGCAGCTACTCTTGCTTTAGTTATCATGTAGTTACTAGTTTCTAAGAAGATTCCTGAGGATGTCATTTGTATACCTAAGTAGGTATATTTTTTAACAACTTCTAATTTTTGCCCGTTTAAGAGGTAGAAATCAGGTAATTGGCGGGGTCTCCCTTTATGAAATTGAAGAATTTTTGTTTTTTCTGTGTTGATTTTTAAATTATTTGTTGTTGCATATTGTTCTAATGCCACTAATTTCCGTTTGACATCTACAGGTGACGTTGCAAAAATAACCAAATCATCGGCATAGAGTAAAAGTAGCAGATCTTTGTTATCTTTAATATGTATGCCGGTTAGATTGTGTTTTCTAAATTCTTCTTCTATATCTCTTATGTATATTGAGAACAGTAATGGAGAGAGAGTATCACCCTGCAAGACTCCTTTGGTGACTTTAATTTGCTTGCTAAGTTGTTGGTTTGATTTTATCTGTATGTAAGTACTGTCATATAGATTTTTAATTATTCTAATTATTTTGCCACTAACTCCTTGTTCGTACATTTTTATCCAAAGTTTTTCATGGTTTAGCGAGTCAAAGGCTTTTTGGAAATCGACAAAGATTGCGTATACGTTACGTTTATGTAATCTTAAACATGTGTGAACTGACGTTGTTAACGAGAAAAGATTGTCTATACAGCTACGTTTTTGTCTAAACCCGGTTTGTGATTCTGGCAAGATTTTATTGTTTTCAGCCCAGTTATTTAATCTTTGCGATATAATATGAGTGAATAGTTTTGTACAAGTGTTCATTAAAGCTAATCCTCTATAATTGTTGGGGTCTTTTGGATCTCCTTTTTTCCATATGTGAAATATTTCTATAATACCCCATTTTTCAGGGATTTTCTCCTTGATCATAATATCGTTAAACAATGATAAAACGTATTGTTGGAATGATTCTGGTAATAGTTTCCAAATTTCATTTGGCAGTAGGTCATTACCTGGAGCTTTTTTAGTTTTTAAACATTTTATGCTTGATTTTAATTCGCTCATTAAAATTGTGCTGTCTAAGTAATCATTGCCTACATCGTAAAAGTTTATATTATTTTGAGGCTCTGGTTGATGTTGGTCGGTGTAGAATTTTTCCCACTTTATGATAGGAATTGGATCTTCTACAAATCTTTTTTTTGATGTATATTTTTTTACGGTTTTCCAGAATTCATTTGGGTTAGAAATATCGTTTATTTTATTTTTTATGTCTTGTTCGTATTGTTTTTTTGCTTCTGAGATTAGTGATTTATATTCTTTCTTTTTTGTTAAATATTTTTGAATATTTTCTGCTGTTCTATTATTTTTCAAAATCTTGAGATTCTTTTTCGCTCTTTTTTTAGCTTCTGCACATGTTTTATTAAACCATGGTTTATTTTTATTATTAATATCGGTGTTTATAGTTTTAATTTGTATCATATTTGCGTTGTTTAACGTTTCTATTACTGTGTTTATTAAACAATTATAGTTATTTTCGATTGTGCTGGACTCATCGTAGTTTAATTTTAACGAGTTAAGTAATTCGGTAAATTTACTTGTTTTTTCTTCATTAAATTGTATGTATTGTTTATTCATTATTAACTTGTTATTCCATTTGTTTTTTTCATTTCTATTTAATATGAGTTTGCACGGAAAGTGATCGGAAATAATAATATCTTCATATACGTAAAAGTCTTTGATTATGTTTAACCCGGAATTGTTTACTATAGCTAGATCTATGGTGCTGCTGCCATTGTTACTTACATAGGTGAATTTCGCTGGAAAATCGTTACGGCTCCTACCGTTAATTATATTGAAGTTTGAATCTTCTAATAAAGTGTTCAGTTGTTTGCCTTTATTGTTAACAATTGTGTCGATTGATTCGCGTATGTGTAACAGGTTTGTGTTTTCGTAAATTAGTTCATCGTTGTGGTTTAAGTTTCCCACTCGGCAGTTAAAATCACCTGTTAGTATAATTGATTTGTGTGGGTTATTTTCTGTTATATCTTTAAGAGTTAAATCAAAAAGTTCACTCAAAATATTAAAGTCCTTATTCGGTGAGAAGTAAATTACTGCCACAATTATATCTTCTGTTTTTGTTTTTATGTTTAAAAATATCCAGTTGCAAGACTGTTCTATTATATTTATATCACTAAAATTTTTATTAACGCATATAGCTAAGCCTCCGCTGGCTCTTCCTTTAGATTTATCTTTAATCGCGAGACTTTGAAATATATGATAATTTTTTAAAACTTTATTTAATGTTTCATTTGTTTTATTCCAGATCCAGGTTTCACTAAAACATAAAATATCACTTTTAACTATATATTCTAATTCTATGTTATCTAATTTATATAAATTATTTGATCCTTGCATATTCCAGAAAAAAATATTATTTATTGAATTAAAATTACTTAACTTATTTTTTGCTGCATCGGTGTTCAGTTTTTTGAAGTAGAAGCTGGATTTGCTGAATTGACTTTGGGTCGAAGAAATTTTTCTATTGATGCGGGGCGCTGTTGTTTTGCGGTGTTCTCTCTTACTGCACTACGAGTTCTTGGCGTCCCTTCTTTTAGACCTTCGTGCCTCGATTTCGACGCTATTGGATTTGGTTTTTCGGTCTGTTTCCGAAAAGTGTAGTTGTCGCTACTGTTACTATAAGATTTTTCGGTAGCTGGATTTTTGTTTTCTTCGTTGCTGATTTCTTTTTCCTGTGAGATGACTTTAGTTGTTGCTAAGTATTTTTTAACATCTTCTAGGTTGACTTTTTCGTTGTTTACATATAATGCATGATGCTTTATGTAAGCTTTGTATCCCATATCACATAGCTGTTGTCTATATATTTTTATTTTTTTTTCTTCCAATAGTTTTTCCTTTGGCAAATCTTCTTTTATCCATATATCAGTTCCTTTTAGTTTTTGCGAATTATGTAGTATTTCATTTCGTGTGCTTATTTTCGTAAAAGAAACGCTGGTGGGTCTGCAGTGGTCTTTTGGTTTGCCTAGCCTTTTTACTGTATCTATATTTGTCTTGTCGATATCAATATGCATTTTTTCTTTTATAATACCTACAATTTTCCTATCTAGATCTTCTTGATTTTCTTCTTCTGTTTCTTGAATATTGTAGAAAATTAAATTTTTTTCTTTTTAGTTGCCCTTTAATATAATTGTTTTCATTTTTTATTTTGCTTAATTCATCTTTTAATTTTGATAATTCTTCGTCTTGGTTATGTATTTTTAGTTCCATTTCCTCAATTTTTTCTTTATTGCCGGTAATTAGTTCGATAATTTCTTGTAATTGATGTTTTTGAGATTTATTTTCATTTTTTATCTCTTTAATATCATCCCAAATTTTGTTTAGTATTACTTCAGACATTTTTGAACAGGTGTTTATATTACCGACTGTAATATGTGATATTGCTCTTGATTGATAGGTGACGCTACTTGTTATCACTTCGTGTTATTAAATTGTCTAATTTTGCAAGCATGTGTTAATTTGCAATTTGTAGGTTATATTTGTAGTTTGAAATATTACTTTTAAACTGTGTACGATACCTGTTTTTGTTTTATCTTAAAAGGATATTTATACGTTGTTGTCTTGTTTTGATAATAGTACACCTTTATGAATTTTCAATTTTTCTGTAATTTGTAAATTATTGTCGCTAAATTTTTCTGCGTGACACAGTGTTGCCACTCAATTTCTCACTCCGTTAAAGTTAAATAAAAATATATTTACATTGAAACAATATTACAGAAATCCAAAGTTTTTAGTTTAACTTTCAAATAAAATCTGATTTATTATTGTATATGTTAGATTAATTTGTTTCATTAATTGACAATATTTATCAGTTCTATATAGGTCTGTCGGAAATTAATGGTTTTTGTTTCGTTTTAAAAGTAAACAATTACGTTAAGAACAGATAATATAAAAATAATTTATTATTACTATACAAATTTGTCTTTCACTTAATAAAACGAAACAGTAGCACAGAGATATAAGGAACGCCTTCTCATTATGGCCATTAACAGTAAAATTGTAATAACTTCTACAAATTTACGTATCAGTTTCCAATTTCTTGCCTGCATATAAAGAAATATATTATAAACAATAATTGAAAATCGCTGCCAGACCTTATAGAGATGACAATAAGTCACAAACTTATGAATACTTATGAAATTTAGTGATTGATTTAGTAAAATTTAGTTTAAACACTAGTAAACCAATTTGCCGATTTGTGTTAATTTACCCCATATTTAATTACTATGTAATTTTTTTCAAAATTTTATTTTATATTAAGGTAGCCCAATTAAAAATAAAATTGACGTGTTTTTGATTTTTTTTTAATAATTTATTGTTTTAATGGGTCATCTACCCCTTTGGTATACACTCGTATGTACTCATAAGTAAGTTTGACTATTTATAACTCGTTAATATTAAATGATTGAAAAAAAAGTATTCGTATTTTTTTATTTGTTTTACATAAGAAATTCTATAAAATATTTTAAAAAAATATTTATGAATTTTAATTAAATGAATTTTCTTATAGTTGTTAATTAAAAAAGAAGAAATAAACGAAATAAAATTTGCAATAAAAAAGCTACCGTAGATAACAATATGATAGTAAACCATTTTGTAAAAAGTATTAAAAATATTTTAATTTTACTAAATAAGGAAAACGTTGATGAAACAACTATATGCTATTTGCAAAGTGATAAAATTAACAGTCGTAGTATTGATGGTAATATATGTACTTGTGATTGAGATTAGCTTGCTTTTAAACTTTTATTGAACTAACTAAATTTTGTTTATCTTATATTATAGTAAATTTTTTTTCAATTGAAATAGTAAGTTAATGTAAAATAAAATAAAAATATATATACGATATCCAAGTGTTTGGTGTTTTAGTTGATTTTTATATAAAGTACTATTAATAAATTAGAAGTGATCGGATGTAAAATAGATTGGAGTATAGTGTAAAATTGGTAACAATATTGCAAAGTTATTGTTAGTCAGTTAAGATGATTCGGCCATCTTGAGTGAATGTGTCTAATGAGTGTTATTAAAAGAATATATAGGTATGAGTGGGATTGAAGGAATACGTCAGTGTGGACGTCCGATAAATAGATGGGGAAGTATGATTGAGAAAGTTTTATTTGAGCGAATGTTTCCAAGTGATAAGAATAAAACAACATGTATGAGAAAATAAACGAGAATACTTTATCAATATGCAGAAAAGCTATTACACGAAATATTACTTAGAAAAATCATATACGCAAAAATAAAAATGGAAAACCTAATAATTGTGAAATGTTTATTGTAACAGTTATACTTAGTAATAATTTAAATTCACATATTCGTACACATGATTCTGTGTACGAGTAATTATGTATACGAATATGTGAATTTAAAAAGGGAAATTAAAAGTTAGTCGCATGCAGTTTGAAGATTATATTTCAAGAATGGGGTTCAACATCAACAAAATTTCAGTTTAGATGTAAGCAGCGCACCGTATTAGGAAATCTCAATGAAAGGGAAATGATACAGAAACTGGAATTCTACATGTAGCACAAATCCGAAGTACCGCTACTACCACAGATAATTATCATTATAATTTTGTCTTTCTAGTATCACCGATACGGAGTATCACTTGGCAATATCTATATTTAAAATATTTTCTTTTTTTTTGAAAATAAAGAAAAAAAATTGTTTTCTAATTTTCTTTAAAAAAATAAATTAATTAGAGACATCTCGTCAACATTGTGTTTTATAATTATAATTTAAATTTTTCAACTTCCTGTAATATATATTAAGAAAAAATAATGCTAAACGTTTTTAATCATACTATTAGATAATAACTGAACGACCAAAATTTGAACTTATTTTATTAAATATCATAAATTATCATTATCGAATTTAAAGTGTTTAAGAATTTGAAATTTCAACTTAACAGAAAAAAAAAACAAATTTGACAATAAAACTAAATATTTAAATAAACAAATCATAATCGAAGAGTAATAAGAAACATAGAAGAGTATAAAGCTATTAAATTCTTGGAATGTTTAGGGTTATCGAAAACTCAGTCTTTGGGTTTTTTACTACTTTGACTGCAAGGAAAAGTAGTTAAGCGTTTGGTACGGTGTCTGTAACATTTTCAAAAAAAAAAAAAAATTGTATAGAAATCCTTCATATAGCCTGTAGATGACGAATCTGAACTTAGTTTATGTGGGTGTATGGATGTGCGTCGTCAGCTCGCTCGGTCGTCAGACAAAATTTTGTGATCGCAACTCCTCCTAGACGGTTCAACCGATTATAATGAAATTTTTAGGATAAATTTGCCTAGTGCCCAAGATGGTCATGTGGTTTTGGTTTTTTCCAGTGATGCCAACTTTCCGAGAAAAAAATTACTAAACTTTTTAAAAATTCATTGTGGCTACATTATTTATCCGATTTTGATCAAAATTTCAGAAAAGATTTCCCTAATGCTCCTATTTATTACATAATTTTATTACTATTCAGTGTTGCCAACTTTCCGAGAAAAAAAATACTAAAATTTTAAAATTTTTATTATGGCCATGTTATTCAACCGATTTTACTCAAATTTTCACAAAAGATTCTCCTAGTATTCATATAATTTATGTAATTTTAACAAAATACAGTGTTGCCAACTTTCCGAGAAAAAATTAGTAAAATTTTTAAAAATTTATTATGACCATTTTATTTAACCGATTTTAATCAAATTTTCATAAAAGTTTTTTTTAGTGCCTAAATAAATTATGGAATTTTAACAAAATACAGTGTTGCCAACTTATCAAGAAAAAAATCACAAATTTTTTTAAAAATTCATTGTGGCTACATTATTTATTCGATTTTGATCAAATTTTCCGTAAAGTTTCTTCTAGTGCCCACATAAATTATAATATTATTAAAATACAGTGTTGCCAACTTTCCGAGAAATGTCAAAGTAGTCTATATATGGGTTTATCCATATACTTCTAATCTTGTTTATGAAGTTATTTATTCATTTGATTTACTTCTTTTATATACTCAACGTTTCGTGCTAGCCTGAGCACTTCTTCAGGAGGGTAATAGCGAAGCTCAAATTCGTCAATATGAATAAAATAAAAATTAAAAACAGTTTTAATTATGTCGCAAATATACCTCAAAATGTCATGAAACGCACGTGCATAACCTTGTGTGATTTTAGAAAACCACAACATTAGTGCAAACGAACAATATATATATAAATATTATTACTTGTAAATATATATGGCAAATTTTAAATTTTAGGATTTTTTTTTTTTCTCTAACCTTCAACTGGCTAACGCTTTGTCTTGAAGGTTAGAGAAAAAAAAAATCCTAAAATTTTAAATTTGCCATATATATTTACAAGTAATAATATTTATATATATATTGTTCGTTTGCACTAATGTTGTGGTTTTCTAAAATCACACAAGGTTATGCACGTGCGTTTCATGACATTTTGAGGTATATTTGCGACATAATTAAAACTGTTTTTAATTTTTATTTTATTCATATTGACGAATTTGAGCTTCGCTATTACCCTCCTGAAGAAGTGCTCAGGCTAGCACGAAACGTTGAGTATATAAAAGAAGTAAATCAAATGAATAAATAACTTCATAAAAAAACCCAAAGACTGAGTTTTCGATAACCCTAAACATTCCAATCATATCATTGCAGTCGATACCATCGCAACAACTATTAAATTCTGTAAAAAAAGTAAATGAAATAACAAGTTTGCAAGAAAAAACTGTGAATATAAATATGGCATTATAAGCAACTCAATTCAGGATTTCTAATGGTTAATGAGATGATAATGAATTTGAAGAAGACAAAAAAATAGTTGAAAAGATATTTTTACATTTTGTGAAAAATACGATTTATAATAATTAATACAAGATTATCAAATTATCAAACCAATTAGCTAGAAAAGATTGGCCGTTATTCATAGCCCCTTTCCGAGTATTTCTATTTTATTAGTATTTATAAGTATTTATTTTAAAAATATTAATACTGTTTTTAGCATTATTTTTATTTTAAAATGTTAAATAAAATAAGAAGTACTTAATTTATAGAACTAGTTTATATTTGATATATAATAAAAGCAAAAATTAATATTACTTGACTGCTTTTAACTAAAATTCCTTTATAAGGAGCTATAAATACGAATAATTGTGTTTATTAATTTTGCTGAACAGTTATATTTATGTAATACCTCAATGTGCAATGGTGTGTACAAATATAAGTAATGATACAAATTGAATATGTTGTATTTATTAATAAATTAACCAATATTATCTATATATATATATGGTAATCTTTTAGGAGCAACTCAAGCTCTGTATGATAGAAGTGAATCTGCTGTACGAGTTGATGGTTGTTTAAGTGTTTGGTTTCGTATAGATGTTGGCGTGAAACAGAGCTGTGTAATGTCTCCTTGGCTATTTCATTTATATATGGACGTTTTTCTTCGGAAAGCTTTCTGTGTATACATATATTATAGATGATTGTGTTGTACCTGCTTTAGCGTATGCTGATGACGTGGTTGTTTTGGCTGAATCTGCACGGCAACTGAGAAGAATGATTGATAGAATTAATATTATTGGTAAAGATATGAATCTTGTGTTGAATGTTGATAAATGCAAAGTTTTAGATTTTGAGAAGGGTGTATTTGGGTAGTTTATTATCTAAGGATGGCTGTTTTGATCGTGAAATTGAAAGGAGAATAAATGCTGGTTGTAAGGTTTTGAGTAGTTTGGGAACTTTTGCTAGGAATGTAAATGTTTCCAAAGAAGCTCGTTTAAGTAAATACAATGCAGTTTTGGTGCCTACGTTGATGTGTGGTAGTGAATGCTGGGCTTGACTGCAAAAGCATAAAAGAAAAATGACTGCTGTAGAAATGAGATTTTTACATGGGGTATGTGGTGTAAGTAGGAAAGATGACGTACGAAATAAATTAGTGTATGATGAGTGTGAAATTGAAAAAGAATGTGGCAAAAGTTGGTGTTTGTCAATTAAGATGATTTGGTCATTTTGAGCAAATGTCTAATGAACGTTTGGTTAACAAGATTTATATGAATGATTTTGAAGCTATGCGTTTGCGTGGACGTCCGATGAGTAGTTGGTGTGGTATGATTGAGTGTGTTTTGCGTGAGCGGAAATTTCCAAGTAGTACTAATAGAAAAGCATGTATGAGAGAAATTATGAATGTGAATTAAGCAAAAATTGCTTGTTTGGATAGGAATGTTTGGAGGAGACTGATTTCGTGATAATGGATATTGTATTCTATGCTTTTAGATAGGAAAAACACAACAACTAATAAATAGAATTCACACTAGTTTTATTTTACAGAATGAGAATACAAAACACAATAACATCAGTAAACAGACTGACGGTTGCTAGAGCAACAACACTCAGCAGTGATGCCAACTAACTTGAAAATAAAATGTCATGTCAAACATAACATTTCTTCCCCCTTTTCCAGTTGAATTAAATAAGCATTGGTTATTTGTTTTGCGATGAAGAAAACCGTAAAGGCGCGCGTCGAATTCGTCCTGTTCTGCGTGGAAACCCGGGACTGGAAGCTTCGGATGTGATTGGTCTTCCGGAACTGCCCGAAGACTCCGGTGATTCAGGCGTCGTTGGTGACCTGAACAATTCGGGTCTGAGCCTCTTCGGTGTTGACGCTATCAATGGTTCAACGGGTGTCGCCACTCGTTGTCGAGCGATTCTTGGTGTTGAGGGAGCGATCACTCGTGGTCGAGTGACTCTAGGTGTTGAGGGAGCGATTGCCGACTGCTCATAAAATCGGACTCTTCTCGGAGGTTTGGAAGTCGGTTGGAAGTGTTGCGTATTACCATCGGGTAGTACCACTTCCTGATTGTCTTGGTGTCTCCGGATCTGGTCAACATGTCTTTTAAATCGTTTTCCCAAATAATCTATTTCATAATGTAGGTCCCCCTGGCGAGTAATAATGGTACCAGGAACCCATTTGCTCATGCGTGGATTGCCTGAGACAAAATAAATAGACTGGTTGGGATAGAAGGAACGATATGAAGAATTCATTTGCAATTGCTGTTTCTCAGTGACCTTGGTTTTGACGTCATCCGGAATGACCAAGTTGAGTCGAGTTCGTAAGTCACGGCCTAAGAAGAGTTGAGCCGGTGCTTGACCTGTCGTAGAGTGAGGGGCTTTTCTGTACTGGCGCAAGAACTCGTTGAGATTTTGTTTCAAAGATCCCTTGGTCGTTCCCATAGCGTAGAGAGCATCCTTGACTGTCTGCACGTATCTTTCGGCTTGACCATTTGTTGACGGATGGTAAGGTGCAGTCCGTTTATGATACTTTACTCCACTTTTTCGGAGGAATGTTTGGAATTCCTCGGATACGAATTGACGGCCGTTGTCGGAAACAATGGTAATCGGTACACCGTATGCTGCAAATAGATCATCCAGTAGAGCAGTAGTAGAAGCTGTCGTCGTTGAATCTGTAGTCTTGACCTCCAGCCACTTGCTGTATGCATCTACTACTATCAGAAGCATTGTGCCGGCAACAGGGCCCGCGTAGTCAATGTGCACACGTTCCCATGGGGCCTTGGGGTACTCCCAGTGGTGCTCGCGATATTTCGGAGGGGCATGCGCGTGCGTGGCGCATTCAGTACAAGACCTGACAGACCGCTCGATTTCCGCATCGATACCAGGCCAAAACACGAAGGAACGAGCCAGGCTTTTCATTTTAACCATTCCAATATGAGCCGTGTGCAAATCATTCAGGATCGCTTCCCGTAATGCTGAAGGAACAACAACACGATGCTCGAACAGCAAGCAATTTGCGGCAAGAGTATATTTAGTTTCGGGTGCTTTGAAATTGTGCCGAGATAGGTCCTGACCCGTCTCTAGTAATTTGACTATTTTGCCAAGATGAGGGTCCTTTCTTGTTTCCCGAGCAATGTCTTCTGCACGAATCGGTAACTGCGTGATTTGACACAAAACAAATTGGTCGAAATCGTCTAATGCCTCAGTTTCCTCTCTCTCTTGCGATGACCAAAGGCGAATAGTATTAATCGTGGACGGCAAAGGTGCGCGAGAGCAGTAATCAGCATTTGCATTATCTTTTGAAGTTTTAAATACTACATCGAAGTTAAAATGTGCGAGATAATCGGCATAATTAGCCATGCGGCTAATACACAATACAGGAAGCGATTTCTGTGGATGTAGAATCTGTGTCAAAGGCTTGTGATCCGTTATCAGCGTAAAGTGGCGTGCGTATAAATAATTAAAGAATTTTTAAACGGCCCAGACTATGGCTAATGCCTCCTTGTCTATCTGGGGATATCTCTGCTCCGTTGATGTCATCGTCCGGCTCGCGTAAGCAATCGGTCGTTCCTGGCCGTTGCTGAGCCGATGTGAGAGGACAGCACCTAAGCCCGTCTGACTGGCATCCGTTGCTAACAGCAATGGTAACGAACAATCGTACGGCATGAGTACTTGGGGAGAGGTAAGCGCCATCTTAATGTCCAAATAAGCTTCTTCTCCAGCAGGAGTCCATGCGAATGGCTCAACGAGAAGCATGTTCCGGAGCGGACGATCTCTGGTCGAGAGGTCCGGAATAAAAGCGCTGTAATACGTTGCTTTACCTAAGAATAGCTGCAATTCTTCAGGGGTGCCTGGTTTCGGAGCGTTTCGTACAGCCTCTATGTGCGAATTCGATTTGTGTATGCCTTCAGCGTCTATTTTGTGTCCCAGCGCTTCGAGAACAGAAACGGCGAAAACACATTTTGCTCTGTTCAGTTTCAGCCCGAAAGACTTAAAACGTTCCAACGTGGCACCGAGAACCTGTAAGAGGTGGTCGAAATCTTTAGCGAACACGATAATGTCATCAAAGAAATTAACGACGTTTGGGAGATCTTTCAAAACCGTCTCCATTTGACGTTGCCAGACGGCGGGAATATTCGCTGCACCATAGACAGCACGTGACGGGCGAATAAGACCATGCGTTGGCGTATTGAGAGTGAGGGCATGGCTAAATTCTTCGTCTACTACCAAGTGAGTGTAAGCATCCGTGACATCCAGATGACAAAACAGACTGGAGCCTCTCATTTTGTTGAATAAGTCCTCCTGCCTTGGGATCGGGTGCTCGTCCACGATAATACGTGGATTTAGCGTCGGCTTGTAATTACCTGTGATCCGCAGTTTCCCGTTCTTTTTTGCTACTATGTGCGTGGTCGATGCCCATTCTGAGAAATCAACTCTTTTGTAAAAACCTGACGAAATTTTTGCGTCAATTTCCCGCGCATAAGCGTCACGTAGAGCATACGGTACATCACGCGCGCGAGAAAATACTGGCGTGGCATCTGGTTTAAGGTGCATTTTCACCGGCGGTCCCTTTAGCTTTCCTGCCGTGGCACTAAAGACGTTGTCGTATTGTTTTAAGAGATGATCCAGTTCTTTGTCCTGCTGTGG
Organism: Clivina fossor; assembly: GCA_963966155.1. Taxonomy (NCBI): domain Eukaryota; kingdom Metazoa; phylum Arthropoda; class Insecta; order Coleoptera; family Carabidae; genus Clivina; species Clivina fossor. The sequence continues at coordinate 128,396 of CAWYQG010000436.1, read as the reverse complement.
AGTGAGGCCTTTTGCCATTGTGGATAATTTGTGGACCGATTTGCGATTGGAAAAGATTTTTGCAAAGTCCAGTTCTCCAGCAAACTCAGTAATCAAATCACGTCCGAACAACGTGTCACATTTCCCGTTCACCACGTAGAGAGTTACTTTTCGTGTAGTGGCTCCAATCGTCGCGTCAACTGATACACGGCCGATGCATTCAACATGATGACTGGTATAACTGACTAGTTGACGATCTGATTCCTGTAAGCGAAAATTTGGGTTAATCCGGTCCAGCCTGCTTTTGCAAATCGTCGAAACTGGTGCTCCTGAATCGAGTTCCATACAGATTGTAGAACCATTAATTTGTACTTGGAGTATGTATGGATCCGTAGATTTTACTGAATTGATGACATAAATCTTGTCGAGACTGTCTACGGATTCGGCTTGCTCAGATGGCAGTTCAGAACTCGAGACTTGATTCGTCGTTTGCTTCTTTTTCGCTTGTCTACAGACTTTTGATATATGCCCTTTTTTTCCACAATTGTAACATACGGCATCGCGAAACTGGCAGTAACTTCGTGCATGTGGTCCACCACACCCCAGGCAATTCTGATGTAGATTAACACGTCGACTTTGGCTACTCGACACTGCACCATCTCGCTTGCGTAGTTTAACTGTGTTTTTATACTGAGGCTGACTGTAGCCCAATTTATTCGTCTGTTCGGTTTGTGCTGGCATACCAGACAGTTTGACCTCCGCCGCGGTATTGCGTGTGGCTTCAAGCGTATGCGCGATTTCGTACGCAGTTTTAAAATTTGTCGGTTTCTTCGCGATAATTTCATCACACATTTCTCGCGATTCCAACCCAAACAACAACTGTTCGATTAGCATTCGATCTAAAAATGTTTCATACTCACAATGCGCGGCAGCTTGTTTTAACCTCAAAGCAAAATTTGCAACAGTCTCGCCTGAATGTTGAGTGATTTGGCGAAACTTGATGCTTTCGGCATATTTGTTCCGAGTTGAATCGTAGTGGTCAATCAGCGTGGAGCTAATCTCTTCATAGGTTAACTCTGCCGGATCCCTTGGGCTGATCAAAAACTTCAAAGCATCATTCAGCTCAGAGCCCATGTAGACGCGAGCATAGTTAGCATGCTGATCCTCAGGCACTCTACTCAGATCCAGAGCCCAAGCGAAGCGAAGAAAATAGTCCCGAATGCTTGTTGTGTCCGATGAGCGATACCCGGTCATAGAAAATGGCGGCGCACGCGGTTGGCCTCTCGGTGTTGCGCCGGCACCCGATTGCTCACTCGCAGCTTCATTCGCGGACGTTTGTATTGCTTCCACAATCATACTTGAAAGAGCTTGTAAAAGCTCGGGTGGCACTTGAGCAGCCATGGCGGTTCATGAAACGAATACAGTTTTTTTTTTTTTTGAGTAGATCGTGCGCTTGCTTTGACAAGGCTGTTTCGCACCACTTCTGACACCAATATTGTATTCTATGCTTTTAGATAGGAAAAACACAACAACTAATAAATAGAATTCACACTAGTTTTATTTTACAGAATGAGAATACAAAACACAATAACATCAGTAAACAGACTGACGGTTGCTAGAGCAACAACACTCAGCAGTGATGCCAACTAACTTGAAAATAAAATGTCATGTCAAACATAACAATGGAGTTTGTGCCACACCCTTTTGGGTACATGACGTAAAATTTCTAATCAAATATGACAATTTTTAACTAAAACTGTATTTTTTAATGTAAATATAAATTTTTGTATAAAAATTATTAAATATAGATTGTATGTATCTCGTCTGCAAATATATAGAAGCTTAACGTAAAAATCAGAATACTTTTTACTCCTAGTATCAATATACTACTTTTTTTTAATAATAATTACAAATATACAATGCATCTTAAGGGCATTTGCAATATAGTGGAAAATTATTTAATCTACAAAAAACTGTCAAATATTGGAGAAAATTTTGTAATTTTTGTTAAAAGTATACACTATAAATACGAGTATGTTTCTTTTTAATTTCTAATCTCAGTAGGAGTTTTCTGTTTCGCACACATCAGGTTTCTCCTTTTTATACTTCTTTAAATATCCAGTCTTAATAAAAGTAATTTAAGATCATTTCCTTTGATATAAGATCTTTCCTTTGTATGAGAACGGACATGTCTTCTTAAGTTTCCACTTCCAGTAAAAGTTTTCTCACATATTTCGCATTTATAAGGTCTTTCCTTTGTATGACTACGATTATGTGCTTTTAGATGTGCATTCAGAATAAAAGCTTTCTCACATATTTTGCTTTTATAAGGTCTTTCCTTTGTTTGGAAACGAATGTGTCTCCTTAAGTTTCCAATTTCAGTAAATTTTTTCTCACATATTTCGCATTTATAAGGTTTCTCTTTTGTATGAATACGAAAATGTTTTGTTAAATTTCCACTTTATCTAAAAGTTTCTTCACATATTTTGCACTTATAAGATCTCTCATTTGTATGAGAACGAATATGCATTTTTAAATTATAAATTTTAGGAAAAGGTTATTTCACATAATATGCACTTATGAGATTTACTTTTCTTTACAGATTTGTCATTTTCTTCCGAACTGAATATATTATTTTAATTCCAACTTCTATTAGCTTCACAACGTTTTATATCAATTTTATTCTCAAAATCAAAATTATCTTCCTTAATTATTAATTCTGAATGTAAATTTAAAGACTCGGATTTCAAACTTTCCTCAAATTTAATATTTGTATCATTTTCCAAATCTACTTCAATGTATTCTTCGTCATAAGTTTCTTCTTCAATAAAAACAGCATCAAAATTTTTATTATTTTGTGATTTTAAACTTTTTCAATTTCTTTCAATTCTTCATCAATATTCTCTTCTTTAATTTCGCTTTCGTTTTTAATTTTATTTTCATAACTTTACAATTGCTCAATTGTTGTTTTGTATGTCGCTTTAACATTTCTTGGGATTTAAAATATTTTTCTACAAATTTATATGTTTCATTTAAATGAACAGAACAAATTGAGCAAATATAATCCGGTAACTTCTCATTAAATTCCGACTAAAAATATAAATTGAAATTACAGCAACGCCCTGGAACATTTAACTGATATTTGAAGTATTTGAGGTGTAAGCAGTAGGTTTGTTACTTGAATATAAGGTAACATATTTTTAGTAATAACCCGCACACAATTAAAAATGCAAGTCGAAATTTTTACCGGTATGAAAAAAGCAACACTTAGACAGCAACATTTCTTTCCTAGCCGCTATTCCCACTACTCTTACAGAAACAAAAATAAGTATATGTAAGTTTATACCTTACTGCGCCCATATATATATATATATATATATATATATATATATATATATATATATATATATATTGTAGAAGTAATTACAATTTTACTGTTTTAACATTAATTGCCATTATGGAGAAATATTGCTATTTCTATACTGCTGTTTTCACAATTGTAAAATCAATATACAATTGCTTTGTTTTATAAAGTGGCAGAATGAAAGACAAATTTGTATAACATTTATTAGAAATAATTTAAATAATTATATTATAGACTGTGTGTTAGTAAATAATTCCAAAATAGAAAAGCCTTAGAAAATCGGACTTATTAAATAACAAAGCCCATATTCTCACTTCCCTTTTAAAAGTGTTTTTTAAATTATTTATTAAATGTTAAACTAATAAAATTGTATTTCTGTAATATTGTTTGGTAGTAATTTTTTTTTAATTATACCTACGACACAACAATCGATATTCGATACTAAGAATTCTAAATAGGTTTTTATTTTGTAATATTTATGGGTCTCTTATGAATATAATAATATTCAAAATATTGAGATTTTATATTTTTCCCAAAATTTCACAAGTTACTCAGTCATTGATTTGGCTTGTTGGGCTATGCATCAATGACTGGCCAGTTTAACCATAGACACGTGTTTCGGTCTTTAGGAAAAATATAAAATCTCAATATTTTGAATATTATTATATTAAATTTCACAATGACAAATGAACATTTATTTGTTCAAGGTTTATTACTATAATTGCTTATTGCATTATTGTATAGATGGCATTGGTGGTATTTATTGCTATTCTTTGTTATCGTTTTAAAGTACAGTGTATTCTCGACACTGATTAAAGTACCATACTGACGAGGTCCCAAAGACCGAAACACGTGTCTATTGTTAAACTGGCCAGTCACTGATGCATAGCCTAACAAGCAGGTTCAATGACTGAATAACTTGTACAATTTTAGAAAAATATAAAATCTCAATATGTTGAGTATTCTTAGGTTACATTTCACATTGAACAAATGAACATTTATTTGTTCAAGGTTTATTACTATTATAAATAATTTTATAAGCTCTATATCTCTATAATTTTTATGAAATGTAAGAACAGAGCGATTACGTATTTCTACAAATCAACTATAATTCTATAAATGTGCAACAATGTTCTATAAAATGTATGTTGAAATATTTGGCACTATTACGCTATATTTCTAACCTATGTTGTTATAATATTGTGCTAAATATGGACTTACCAGTGTTTCTGTATTTATTGATGAAGGAAAATTATGATAAAAAGTAAGTTGTAATTAAATTATTGATAAAACGTAAATCTCTGATTATTTTTTTAGAAATTATGCACGCATTGCAAGAAGAATTTTACGGGATAAACAAAATCTGTTTGAAATACTCGATGCTATATTTATAACATTTTATCGTTTAAGTAAAAATATAGTATTTGATTTAATTGATCGCTTACAACATTTTTAGCCAGAAACCGAAAAAATCGTCGGCAATTCTATTTTATTTAAAAGTACCTACATTATTGACAAAAAGTTATATATATATATATATATATATATATATAAATATATAAATAGAAATGTTTTAGAGATAAACAATCTTTCATTTGCAGCATCTTTTCGTGTTTTCTTTAAATTCTGAAAATAATTATGTAACTCTTGTGCTGACCGATGAAATTACCTATACCTAAAATAAATATAAATTTTAGTACATCGTAAAAAACTGGTCAATAATTTATTTTTTATTTGAATAACAAATTTTATGTAATATGAAAATTAATATAAATATAATTTGACTGCCAACAATATTGATTTAAAATCTGTTGCAACTTTTACCCATTCGCTTTCTTTTTCTTTCCACGATGTTTGATTAGATTTATTATTTAGAATAATATTTTCATATTTTCCAACAATTGTTTGAGAGGGTAATTTATTCTTCTGGTGTATAGTTTGGGTTTCATATACGATTTATCAGCCATCCAGATTATGAAATAAATAATATTTTCTCAATAAAAAATAAATATCTAATACTGTAGTGCTTAATTGATTGTACATAAGAAATAAATATGCGTTATCTACAAATTATAATATTTAAAAAAAATAAAATGTATAATCTGCGATAATTTACGAAAAATTAATAGATATATGTACTTACTATATTATTTACGAATCAAACATCTGTCAAAGTCTCAAACAAGTTATAAGAGACAATAAACAAATGATTCCTTAAAAAATTTTAAGCGTATATATTTTTTTCATGCAGCTGGTTAAATCTAATATTTTCTTACAATTTCCGATGCAATGGTTTCCAATTTATATTATAACAAAACATTATGCGAATCCTTTGTATTTAAGGTAGGTACATGTTATGTTATTATGACCAGCATATAATCGACAAAATTCTTCATTTAAACGTTGTTTTAATATTATTTGAGAATCGAAACATTGTTTAAATGTATAACTATCATTCAACCGAACAGCGTTTTAATATTATTTGAAAAATAAAAAAATGTTTTATAAATTTATAGGCATCATTCAAAAGAACAATGTAAATTGTACAAGTGTCATTTGGTAATTTGATCTTGCAATCTAATTAAAAATAGCAAAAGATTGAAAAATAATAATGTATATTAAAGTTAAAACAAAATATTTAGTTCTTACAAATTCTGGAACAGTTGCTTCTAATTTATCTATGAAACGTCTGTCATCTGAATCCAGATTAAGTATAGTGAACAATACATTTGTATCACTTGTGCATAATTGACAATGTTGCATATCATATAACTATTCATGATTAAAAATAAATTTTCTAGCAAAAGAAGTTTCTTGCAATAAATAAAACATAAAATTATTGTATTTGACAGTATTAGGAGGTTAACTTATAGAAAAGCCATTTGGTTAGATGAATTTTGTGATATGTTTCTGTAATAATAAGTGATAGCGTATTTCCGTTAAAAGCACAATATTTAATTTTGAAAAAGTTTAATCAATTGCTATTTGTTGTAGCTTCTAGCTGTTTATTTAAATAAAATTTAGACAAAAGAAAAAAAAAATAGAAAAATTTAAGGCGTTTTTTGCGATGCACTATTTTGACAATGGTTTAACCCGTTTTAAATCACCTCATTTTAGCGTTGCAACGGTTCAAAACAAATTCTGGTGGGTTCCGCTATTAATTCGGAATTAGAGCGGCGTACGAGTAATTTTCTAGTGATATAATCACCGAGTTAACGGACTTATGGAAAGCCAAACACTAAACGAAATCTGATAGATGTAAGAATAATGTTCAAACGAAAAGTAATTATTATAAATGTAAGAAAATTTTTATTTGATGATGACGACGAGGACAAAAAAGTTTAAAATGCTCTAGAGAAAATTGATAACTATGCAGAATTTATGTTTTTAATCACTTATTCAAACAACACTTTCGAATGTAGCCCGATATTTTTCATTCTTTACGTCGTAAAATGCATGTAACGTTATTTTTATTTTATAAATGTCAAGTTTGTTCCGAAAAAAAAAGGTTATAATTTGAAAATTTAATGCTACTGTATGTTTACTCATTATCAGATAATCGCATATTGAATTGACTACAACTACCGCTGCTGATCATAAAGTTCAATAATTAAAGTTCATTATTTTAAATTACGAATTCATAATCTAACTCAATCCATAACTTTTAAAACAGAACGAAATCGACATCATTATACAAAAATGGTACATTTAAAAATCAATAATTTAATAATTGTATCTATATTAAAATTGAGAATTAATAACAATGTTTATGTTAATATTGTTGCAATATTAAACATATTATTAAATTTATAAATAACAGACGACTTATTTCATTGATATTATTTAAATATTTTATATATAATATTTTTATCTTATGACATATATGTATATTAATTAATGTAATTAAGTAAAAAAAAAACATTTCCTTATTTGTGTTTCTGAAATAAGTATGAAAATGTATGATTTTCATAAATTTTTACAATTTATATTACAGAAACAATAAATATTTGACTAAATATAAAGGAACATTACTTAGATGGTCGATGCCCCAAAATCTGAACCTTAACTTTTATAGGTCCTATGATAGGCTTAAAGAAAAATATTTTATTCATATTATTAAATAAAGTTAAAACAACTTATCAATACATATTACAAAATAATAATCATTTATTTATTAATTTGAATTTTATTATAAATAACATTTAATATATTTTACATATTTAATAATAATAAAATTAATATAAATTTAAAAAATACATAAAATTGATTTAGGCAAATGCTGTCATTTTTACATTACAATATCAACAAAGTGTTATCTTTTTGTCACAATAAAGACTGAAAATTTCAATTTGTATTAGGAATGCATAAACAAATTGTCATTTCATGTTGTGTTATAAATTTCCAAATACATGTTGATTTTTATAGAACTTAAAAAATATTGTACAGAAAGTCTCAATCAGACTGTCGTTTTATGCACAAGTACAAGGGTTGGATTTGGTGTAAAAACTAAAAATGTGTCAAATGTTCGAATTGCTCAAATTCTTGTGCTTTTGCGTAAAACTAAAACGCCACTCTGAATGAGACTTAACATTTAAATTTTGTTTAAGATAATAATCATGCTGCCAAAACAGTTTTACGATTTAGTTTTAGTTTCACGATTTAACACAGCGAAAAAACTTGATCATTTACATTGCCTGTCTGTCTTAATGAATTTACAGTTACGCCTGCGCAATGATGACAATTTAGATGCTGTTAAAAATCATTTTTGACTTTACTGTTTATGTTGTTTACATTCCAAACAGTTTCTGGTTACGCTCAGTACAGTTTGTTTTTTACAGTTTAAATTTTAAGTGTTAAATTTGTTTGAAGAAGAATTTATGATTATACAAAATAAGACCTGCACAATCATTTCAAAAATACGAATGCGAAACAGAACATTTCGAATTGTATACTACATAAATAAAATTTTGTAAGTTTATACGATAAATTTATTATCTTCTTTATTTTCGCAAATTTTTCTTCTGTTTCTAAAATAAATTTTATTTTAGTAAATTTAATAAGCCTTTTATATTAATTAATAATATTAATTTTATTTTCTAAATTGCTCATTTACATATTATAAATTTAACGTTTCTTTCATAAAAACAAATATACATCGCTATCTCATGTTACTGAAATCAAATTGGCCGTTCTTAAATCATAAGTGAATTTTTGTTAGGAACCTTGGTTAGGTCAGACTTTGGCTGCGATAAAACAAAGTTTGCTAATGAAACTAAATCCGTGCATTCGCAATGTATTCCTATAAGCTCACATGTTGTTTGGTTCAGAACCACTAGCTCTGCAATAAAACAAAGACCAGTCTGAATGAGACTTAACAATATTTAAAGATTAACCATTAATAAAGAGAAAACTACAAAAATTAATGAATTACGCTATGAACACGAATATGTTTTTTTTTAATTTCTACTCTCTCTAAAAGTTTCCTATTTCGCATTCTTCAGGAGTCTTCTTTGCATGAGAACGGATATGCCTCTTTAAAATATTACTCCTAATAAAAGTTTTCTCACATATTTCGCATTTATAAGGTCTCTCCTTTGTATGGGTACGAATATGGCTTTTTAAATTTCCACTTCGAGTAAATGCTTTGTCACATATTTCGCATTTATAAAGTCTCTCATTTGTATGTATACGAATATGACATTTTAAATGTCCACTTTGAGTAAATGCTTTCTCACATATTTCGCATTTATAAGGTCTTTCATTTGTATGTGAACGGATATGTCTCCTTAAATTTCCACTTTCAGTAAATGTTTTCTCACATATTTCGCATTTATAAGGTCTCTCATTTGTATGTATACGAATATGAGCTTTTAAAGATCCATTTTGAGTATATGCTTTTTTACATATTTTGCACTTATAAGGTTTCTCCATTGTATGAGAACGGATATGTTTCCTTAATTTTCCACTATCAGTAAAAGTATTCTCACATAATGTACATTTATGAGATTCACTTTTCTTTACAGATTTATCATTTTTTTTCGAGCTGAAAATAATATTTTTATTTGAAGTTGTACTAGCTTGACAATGTTTTATATCGGTTTCATTCTCAAAATCAGAATATTCTTCCTTAATTATTAATTCTGAATGTAAATCTAAAGATTCTGATTTCAAACTTTCTTCAAATTTAATATTTATATTATTTTCCAAATCCTCAATGTATTCTTCATTAATCACTTCTTCTTTCATACAAGCAGCATCAAAATTTGTATTATTTTGTGATTCTAAACTTTCTTCAACTTTAATGTTTCTATCAGTTTCCAATTCTAGTTTAATGTATTCTTCATCAATATTCTCTTCTTTAATTTCGCTTTCAGTTTTAATTTCGCTTTGCATAACTTCACTATTTTGCGATTGTTGTTTTGCATATCGCTTGAAAATTTCTTGCGATTTAAAACATTTTTCTACAAATTTATACGTTTCATTTAATCGAACAGAACAAACTGAGCAAATACAATTCGATAACTTCTCAGTACATTCCAGCTAAAATATAAATTAAAATTATATATTACATATAATAAAAATCTCCGGATTAAAGGGATCTCAATAAAGAAAAATATTTCTACTAATAACACATAGTCCCAATAATATTTTACTAATATTTGATTTATTTGTGAGATCTAAATCCCCCTACAAGCTGTGTGAATACGTACGTTACTTGGTTATGAAGTAACAAATGATTAAAAATACAAAACGAAATTTTTACCAGCCTGGAAACAGACAATATTTTTTCTCATAATAGCTATTCCCAACTACTCTTGCAGAAACAACTTCTAGTTAAGCAAAAACATATTATAATAATTAATAAACTTATTATAAGTAAACCTAATAAAACAATAATTGTTTTATGTAATTTTTATTGTAAATGTACATGTGTTCAAATTAAAACTTATTTTACATAAGTTTTAATTAAACAAAACCAACAAACGTATTAAAATTTGAAATACTCTAAATTAGGTCAAGTAAGTTAAATTTGTCTGTTCTCAAAAATTATGAAAGATACAATAAATAAATGATTACTTATCAATTTCTAAGCATATAATTTCGTTTCGTGGACCTGATTAAAGCTAGTATTTTACTTACAATTTCCGATGCAATTGTTTCCAATTTGTATGATAACAATACATTATCCGAATCCATTGTAGTTAAAGTAAATGTTATATTATCACCACCTGCACACAGTCGACAACGTTCTTCATTTAAATGTTGTTTTAATATTATTTGAGAATCGAAACATTGTTTTATAAATTTATAAGCATCATTCAATCGAACAGTGCAAATTGTACAAATACCATTCGGTAATTTGATCTTGCAATCCACCTAAAATAAGAAAAGTAAAAGATTCAGATACAATAATGTATATTACAATCAAAACAATTTATTTCATTCTTACAATTTCTGGCATAATTGCTTCCAATTTAACCACGAAACGTTTGCCATCTGAATCCAGATCAAGTATATTGAACAATACATTTTTGTCACTTATACATAATTGACAATGGTGCATAAACTTATTCATAATTAAAATTAAGTTTTCTACCAAAAAAAGCTTCTTATAAAAAGTAAAATATAAAAATATTGTAATTGATAGTGTTGGAGGTTAACTTATAAAAATCTGACACGAATCCAGTTGGCCAGATAAATTTTGCGTAATGTTTTTAGTATAAGAAGAAGAATAAATGGCAGCGTCCTGTTTGCTGAACGTAAAAGGCGAAAGATTTATTCGTACTGAAGAGAAACCAGAGTAACGAGTCAACGTGAGACAAACTACTTAAGAAACCACTACCAATAACTATACAGGAGACGTCATTTAAAAATTATTTTTTTAACTAACAACACATTGTTTGCAAAACATTTGCAACAATTAAAATATACAATAATTTCATAAATAAAATTGTAGAATAAATTTTATTGAAAATATATTTACAATAACAATATTCATTAAATTGTTATATTTTAACAACTGACGTTCATCAGCGTCATCTATGCATACGGAAATCAAGTACGTCTCAAAGTTGTTTATAATTTAACAATTAATGTCGATCAATTAAGATATGTAATAATATAATGGACAAAATTGTAGAATACATTTTATTAAAAATATATTTGCAATAAAAATATGCATCTAATTATTATATTTTTACAATTAAAGTTTACTAGCGCCATCTATGAATACGAAAATAAAGTACTTTTTAAAGTAGTTTATAATTTAACCATTATTGTCAAGCAATTAAAATATACAATAATATATTGGACAAAATTGTAGAATATATTTTATTAAAAATATATTTACAATAACAATATTTATTAAATTGTTATATTTTTGCAACTAACGTTCATCAGCACCATCTATGAACAAGGAATTGAAGAACTTTTTAAAGTAGTTTATTATTTAAACATTAATGTTAAACAATTAAAATATACAATAATATAATGGACAAAATTGTAAAATGTGTTTTATTAAAAATATATTTACAATAACAATATTTTGAAAATTGTTATATTTTTACAAATGACTTTCATCAGCGCCATCTATGAATACGGAAATGAAGCACTTCTCGATGTAGTTTGCTTGTCAGAAATGTCATTTTCCTAGCATTTACAAAGCTTTATTAATTATTTATTATAATTTAAAATATAGAATGAAAGAAAAATGATAGTATTAAAAGCTCAAGGTATTGGCTGATCTTGAGAATAGAATGACCTGATGTTGCTGTATTCACAAATATTGAAAAAAACTAGATTTGCGCATGCGTGAACATCGGAACGCCCATTTTTGGTGTGTATAAACCAGTGAATCTCAAAATGTTTCATTAGTAATTTTATCATTTTCGTCCGTTAACACTTATATCATGTTAAGAAGTGTGATTGTTCCTTATGTTATGTTATGTTAAGAAGTCCGGTAGGTTAGGGTAGGTTTGGTAGGTAGGTTTCAAGTAGGAGTTTGTTTATTAAAGACCGTTAAGGCACATTTAAAATCATATTTTGTCCTAAATCAAATAAAAATAATATTATTAAAAATTCCAAAACCACACTTAAATTTATTTAAATTTATTTAAGTGTGGTTTTGGGATTTTTAATAATATTATTTTTATTTTATTTAAATTTCGTAACAGTAGATCATTTTCTAATCTTTTATATTTTGTCCTGTCAAATAGTTTGAGAATCACTGGTTTTTCAACTAACGTGAACACAGCAAAATCAGGTCATTCTATTCTGCAATTTTACCAAGGTATGTATTGTTATTTATATCATTATTAACAGAATGTCCTACTTTTGATATACGTAGACGTACTTATAAAGAAAGTTAGGTTATAAATTTTTGTTTACTTACTTAGTTTACTTAGTTGATAATATTTACAACAGAAAATAATTTAAAATTACTTTTTACATGAGCTGACAAAAGACATGTTGTCACAAGATACTTCTATATGCACAAATTGTTTAACAAATCACATCTCTTCAATAATTGGTGCTACACATTTTTAAACGTGTGAATTAAACAGAAAGAAAATGTCTCAAATAAAAATTATAGGTTTTTAGAAATTTCTTTTTATCGACTACACTCATTATTTTAGTCGTTACATTTTGGTTATTATTAAAAGTAAAATGTTAGTAAAAGAATAAATAACTGCATTCTGGAATATTTCAGATTAAAAATTTATAATTTATATTATAAATTTGGACGTTTGACCATTGATTACAATGTAGAAAAAAATAGCGAAATTACAGAAAAATAGTGTTAAAATTTTACTATAAAAAATCTGTAATTTCATTTTACACCATAATTATTTTATATTTCTACCACAGAATTCTGTAATTTTGTACATAATTCTATAATAATCACATGAAGTATGTAAACTTGCTTTATTTTCTGCAAATGGCATCACATACCTACATATTGTTGGTATAACTTCATAAATTATGTTAAAATTACAGCTTGCATATTAATATCTGTAATAATTCATTAAAAATAATGAGAATTAGTACATATATTTTGGTGTAATAATACTATAATAAAATATTACCAGTGTAATTCATTCATTTCAAAATACATCTTTTATAGGTAAATTTAGATATATATGTAATTATACCAACAATATTATTACAGAACTAAATAAATTTTAGCTATTTATGGAAAATATCTGACAACATTGCTTAAAAAAAACTGTAATATTACATATACATAATGTACTTTTTTATTCCGTTAATAATATATCATAGTACAATAATGATTGCAATATAGTTCTGATATTATATGTATTTTTAAAAATTTACAAAGTAGTTGAGTAATTATAGCCTAGAAATACTGGTCGCATCATAGTGTCTCATATATATATATATATATATATATATATATATATATATATATATATATATATATATATATATATATATACAGGGTGATTTATTAGTAATTGGAAATATTTTAACTGGAGTATCCTTTGCTCAGAATATGAAGATTTAACGCAAATCACTTAGATAAAATGTGGCTCCTTACTGAGCTACAGGGTGTTTTATTTAAAAATTTAAAAACGATTTTTGCCCAGTACTTAAAAACTATTTGACGTATCCTTATCATACTTGGCAGGAAGTATAAGTACCGTACACCATACTAAATTATGTTAAATAAAAGTTTCTGACTACTACCAGTGGCGTACAACAGGGGCAAGTAAGAGGTTGATCCTTCCTAAATTCTACGCCTCTGGCGGAATTGTCATTTTAGCACAATTTTTCGATTCTTAAATACTTTCTGTGTAAAAAACATACTCTTCCTTCCTAACGATAAAGTCACTATTTTTCGAGATATTTAAAGTTAAACATAAGCTGCACCCTTGGGATTTTTTCAAAATTTGCTCAAATAATTGCTGAAATAATTGAATAAAATAGAGAAAAAAATTAGCTACATAATAACTAAGTAACTTTTTTTCCTAACTCATTCTGGTTTGGCAGGAAAAATTAATGAAAATTAATATTTTTTGCATTTTAATTTTTTATTTTCAATAATTTTTCCTGCCAAACCAGAATAAGTTAGAGAAAAAAGTTACTTAGTTATTATGTAGCTAATTTTCTTCTCTATTTTACTGAATTATTTCAGATTTTTTGCAGCAAATTTTGAAAAAATCCCAAGGGTGCAGCTTATGTTTAACTTTAAATATCTCGAAAAATAGTGACTTTATCGTTACGAAGAAAGAGAATGTTTTTCACACAGAAAGTATTGGAGAATTGAAAAATTGTACTAAAATAACAATTCCGCCAGTGGCGTAGAATTTAGGAAGGATCAACCTCTTACTTGCCCCTGTTGTACGCCACTGGCAGGAGTCAGAAACTTTTATTTAACATAATTTAGTATGGTGTACGGTACCTACACTTCCTGCCAAGTATGATAAGGATACGTCAAATAGTTTTTAAGTACTGGGCAAAAATCGTTTTTAAATTTTTAAATAAAACACCCTGTAGCTCAGTAAGGAGCCACATTTTATCTAAATGATTTGCGTGAAATCGTCATATTCTGAGCCCAGGATACTCCAGTTAAAATATTTCCAATTACTAATAAATCACCCTGTATATATATACAGTGTGTCCCAGGATTGATGTTACAAGAGGTGTAATGGACTAAAATTTTTTGAATTTCATTTCAAGATTCTGGAATTAAGCCCTGCTTGGCGTGAAACGAATTTTAAGAATTTTTTCGTTTTTTGAAAAACAAAATGGCCGTGACGGTGAAGCAAGAACTATTTTCTTTTCAGGTAAAGTACCCTTTTTGTTTAGGATACGACAAAATTTTATTAAGAAAAGTTGTTTATAATGACAAATCATGGCCGTATACCAAACTTCAGGACGATCTACCTACTTTCATTAAACTGTCTGTTTTAGATTGAACAAAATAAATCTTTTGAACAGCCAATGTTCATTAGACATTCGCTCAGCATGTCCGAACCATCTTAACTGACTAACACCAACTTTTGCTACAACATTTTTTTCAATATCACACTCATCGTACACTAATTTATTTCCTGGACGATGCATTTATTATTGCAAATTGACCGTAAAAATAGATCGATTAGGCACTAAGAAAAGTCTGTCGTACACCAATTTCATACTTCTTGCAATTTTTAAATTTTTTTTTTAGGTTCAGGTCAAAACATTCTGGCCTCCAGGGAAATATTACCTACATGCATTTTAACTCGTTCACTGCCAAAATGCATGTAGGTAACCTGATATATGGGTTTACCCATAATCCTTTTACTATTTAAATATTGATAAAACGTAAACTAATTAAAATTAATTAGTTAATTAATTTTAACTTTTGCTAGGAATGTAAATGTTTCCAAAGAAGCCCGTTTGAGTATATACAATGCAGTTTTGGTGCCTACGTTGCGATGTATGGTAGTGAATGTTCTGGGTTTGGTTGCAAAAGCATAAACGGAAAATGACTGCTGTGGAAATGAGATTTTTACGTGGGGTATGTGGTGTAAATAGGAGGGATCGGGTACGAAATACGATTAGTGTATGATGCGTGTGAAATTGAAATTAGTCAGTTAAGATGGTTCGGACATATTGAGCGAATGTCTAATGAACGTTTGGTTAAAAAGATTTATTTGAATGATTTTGATGGTATACGTTTGCAGGTGGACGTCCGATGAGTAGTTGGAGTGGTATGATTGAGAGTGTGGTTTGCGTGAGCGACAGTTTCCAAGTAGTAGGAATAAAAAAACATGTATGAGAGAAATTATGAATGTGGATGAAGCGAAAGCTGCTTGTGCTGGATAGGAATATGTTTGGAGGCGACTGATTTCGGGATGATGAGTTTGTGCCACACCCTTTGGGTACATGGCGTGATTGTGTATGAAGTTATGTATGCATGTGTAAAATTTATTTAATTGCAATTGAATTTTTATAATTTCCTAGATTGCAATGTCGTTCATAGTAGGTAAAATGCACTTGATGAACAAAGAAAGATAAAATTTATCAAAAAAATTTTAAATATTCGTAGATTAAATAAATATAGGTGAGTAATTTGAAATTATTGCAAATTATATCGACTTATTGTTTAAAGCTAATACGGTGAACAATAACAGAAAAATAATAATAGTGCAGTGCAATCATTTCTAAACATACATACATACACAATCACGCTATGACCCAAAAGGGTGTGGCACAAACTCTTTTTATCATTCCGAAATCAGTCGCCTCCAAACATTCTTATCCAAACAAGCAACTTTCGCTTTATCCACATTCATAATTCTACTCTCATACATGCTCTTTTATTTTTACTACTTGGAAACTTTCGCTCACGCAAAATACTCTCAATCATACCACTCCAACTACTCATCGGACGTCCACCTGCAAACGTATACCATCAAAATCATTCAAATAAAACTTTTTAACCAAACGGTCATTAGACGCATTCGCTCAACATGTCCAAACCATCTTAACTGACTAACACTAACTTTTGCTATTTTCAATTTCACACTCATCATACACTAATCTATTTCGTACCCGATCTCTAAACGGTGAGTACAATTTCGAATAAATTTAGTTTAATTTGCATTTCTAACTTGTTCTTATTTTATCGATTTTTGCTGTAACTATTCAATTTCTAACTTTTTCTCCAAATTTAGACAGTTCCTTGGGACTTGCTGACTTTAGCGATATAATAAATGATTTTATTTAGAAAATGCGACACACAAACTGACATTTTTTTGTTGCGAGTTGTATTGTATAATGAAATAAATATTTATTCAATTATTTAATTTTTTTTTCAATTTATTAATTTATTTAATTTATTATATATATATATATATATATATATATATATATATATATATATATATATATATATATATGTTTACTCATATACCTCTAATTGTTCCAATTTTTGACGATATTGATAACCTAATAATTTCTTTCTTTCTTTCTTTTTCTGGTAGTATAATAATCTCTGAAAATATTTTTATTTAAAAAAACAGATTAGAATTTGAAAAAATAAAATTATAACATTTTATTTATTAAATCCTTTTATTTCTTTCTTGCCATAAATTATTATTTATTTTTATATAATAACAAAAAAATTAACCAGAGCGGAATACTTTATTTAATAATTTAATATTATTTTCTGTTAAAATTACTTTGATAAGTTTAAAAATAATAATTATTGCTATTCCTGAATTTGTAATACTATACTTTACCGACAATATTATTTATTTGGCAGACTATATAATTTTTGTGGGCACTAATAAAATCTTTTGTAAAAGTTTGATTAATCTCGAATAAATAGTGAAGCAAGAATTAAACATTAAAAAATTTAGGAATTTTTTTTCGAAAAATAGACAACATTATATATTAGTAAAATTATATAATTTATATGGGCACTAATAGTATCTTTTGTAAAAATTTGATTAAAATCGGATAAATAATGTATAGCCACAATAAATTTTTAAAAACTTTAGTAATTTTTCTCGGAAAGTTGGCATCACGAAACTAAATAAAACTACTTGACCATCTTAAGCATTATAAACCTATCTTAAATTTTTTATTAAAATCGGTTGAAACGTCTAGGAGAAGTTGCGATTAAACAACACACTCTCATAAACTCATAATTAATTTCGGATAAATTGTAAACTCAGAATAAAATTTTAAAAAATTTAGTAATTTTTTTCTAAGAGAGTTGGCAACATTAAACATTTGTAAAATTATACAATTTATATAATCATTAGAAGCATCTTTTGTGAAAATTTGACATCACTGAAAAATAATAAGACCAGATGATCATTTTGGGCACTAAATAAACTTATTCTGAAAATTTCATTAAAATCAGTTAATCTGTCTAAGAGAAGTTGCGATCACAAAATTTTGACTGACTACCGAGAGAGCTGACGATGCATACACATACCCCCACTCATAATCTAAGTTTCGATTCGTCTGATCTAGAGGCTATATCAAGGATATCTATATATATATATAAATATATATATACATATTTTTTTTTAATTTTTGAAAATGTTACAAGCAATGTACCGAACACAGCCACAGGCCACAACAGCGTCAATATGATGTAGAAGGATCGCGGACAATTCACCGAAAACCGTTCACCGAAAACAATTCATCGAAAACAAATTCACCGAAACACAATTCATCGAAAAACAATTTATCGAATAACCAAATAAAATAGAATTAAACAACCTAACCTAATCTAACCTAACCTAACCTACCCATCACCCCTCCGTAAAGTGTTAAAGAAAAAAATAAAAAAATACGCTTTTTTTAGACATTCCTAATATTGATAATATTAATTTTAATTTAATTTAATTCTATTTCATTTGGTTATTCGATAAATTGTTTTTCGATGAATTGTTTTTCGGTGAATTGATACTTCGATGAATTTGTTTTCGATGAATTGTTTTCGGTGAACGGTTTTCGATGAATTGTTAGGATACCGATTTGGATAAGTAATGCAGACAAACCTATATCAATATCAATCTTACTTTTAATTTGAATACGTTTGCGTGGACGTCCGATGAGTAGTTGGAGTGGTATGATTGACAGTGTTTTGCGTGAGCGAAAGTTTCCAAGTAGTAGAAATAAAAGAGCATGTATGAGAGGAATTATGAATGTAGATGAAGCGAAAGTTGCTTGTTTGGATAGGAATATGTTTGCAGACGACTGATTTCGGGATGATAAAAAGAGTTTGTGCCATACCCTTTTGGGTACATGGCGTGATTGTGTATGTATGTACGATTTAAAATAAATTTTCAGGATAGATTCTTTTTTATGCATAATAATTATAAAATTTAATTTCTGTGCGCAGCCAGAACTTTTGGTAAAAAAATATAAAATTTTTATTCTTATTTCTTAGTGTTTATGTGATAATGTCAATATCTAATACAGATATTAGATAAAGAATATAATCTAAGTAAAAGATTAGTCAAAGAAATTATTTACATTAAAATCCAAATTATATACTAATAACAGAAGGCGTAGAAGGTCATAGTATTTTATTTTCGAGTTTTACATGATTTATTTCTCTTGTTTTGGTGCCTACATTGATGTATGGTAATGAATGTTGGGTTTGGTTACAAAAGCATAAACGGAAAATGACTGCTGTGGAAATGAGATTTTTACGTGGGGTAGCTGGGTGTAAATAGATTAGTGTATGATGAGTGTAAAATTGAAAAAAATGTTGTAGCAAAAGTTGGTGTTAGTCAGTTAAGATGTAGTTCGGACATGTTGAGCGAATGCGTCTAATAAACGTTTGCTGTTAAAAAGATTTATTTGAATAATTTTGATGGTATACGTTTGCCCAGTGGATCAGCCCGATGAGTAGTTGGAGTGGTATGATTGAGAGGGTGGCTTGCGTGAGCAAAAGTTTCCAAGTAGTAGGAATAAAAGAGCATCCTATGAGAGTGGAATTATGAATGTGGATGAAGCAAAAGTTGCTTGTGCTGGATAGGAATATGTTTGGAGGCGACTGATTTCGGAATGATGAAAAGAATTTGTCCCACAACCTTTTGGGTACATGGCGTGATTGTGTATGTATGTATGTATGAACACTATCTCATTCAAACCTGTTTTTTATGACTTAAAAAGTTTTTTGCCGACAATGGCATTTCAGCCACAGTCACATTCTCCGATGTATAAAGATGCAAAAAATGTAAAAATAATCGATTTTTTCGAACCTTACAAACGCGAAAACCCCCTTAAGTATTAATTGTTTAGTTAATTATCTATTGGTACATAAATGTATGTATGTATGTTAATTAAAAATAAATTGTGTTTACACGTGCAACCAATTGCATGAACTGTGCAAAATTTTGCCCAATTTAGAAACAAAATAATTACACTATAAAAGCTCTGGTAGAAGTAAAACCTGTCTTTCCTCTTCATTTAGTCCATGGATTAAATACACTTGACGTTGTAGTTATGTTTGTTGCTGCCTCCAGTGATGTACATAGGTAATAATCAACTGCTTCATAAAAATGTCATTATTGTACTAATAATATAATGACCTGTTTCTACATTGATAATATGGTAAAGTAATATTACAATAATATTAAGAACACTTGAAAAAACTATATTTTATTCATATTACTAAATACAGTTAAAACAACTTATGAATACATATTACATAATAATATTGATTTATTTATTACTTTAATTTTATTATAAATAACATTTAATATATTTTACATATTTAATAATAATAGAATTAATCTAAATTTAAAAAAATATTATAAAATTGATTTGGGCAAATGCCGTCATCGTTAGATTAGAATACATCAACAAACTATTATCTTCAGGTCACAATGAAGACTGAAAATTTCAATTTGCATTAGGAATGTATAAGCAAACTTTATTGTCATTTCATGCTGTGTTATAAATTTTCAAATTCATGTTGATTTTTATAGAAATTAAAAAACATTATTGTACATAAAGTGTCATTCAGACTACCGCTTTAATTTTACGCACAAGCACAAAAGTTTCACCAATTTCGGGATAATGGAAAGAGTTTGTGCCACACCCTTTTGGGTATATGGCGTGATTGTGTTTGTATGTATATATGTATGTATGTAAATTCTTCTTCAAACCTACATATTTAACACAACAAATTAATCATAAATTTTATGATTATACAAAATAAGACCTGTACAATCATTTGAAAAATACGAATACGAAACAGAACATTTAGAATCGTATAGAACATAAATACAATTTTGCAAGTTTACACGATGAATTCGCCATCTTCTTTATTTTCGCTAATTTTTCTTCTGATGTGTCTAAACTGAATGTTATTTTATTATATTAAATACGCGTTTTCAAAATAATATTAATTTTATCTTCCAAACTGTTCATTTACATATTATAAATTTAATGTTTCTTTCATGAAAACAGATATACAACGCTATTTCATTTTAGTAAAATCTAATTGGCCGTTTTTAAAACATAAATAAATTTTAGTTAAGGAACTTTAACCAGGCCAGACTTTGGCAGCGATCAAATAAAATTTGCTAATGAAACTAAATCCGCGCATGTACAAGATATCCCCATAAGCTTACCTGAGATTTGGTTCAGAACCACTAGTTCTGCGCTAAAACATAACACTGATTTCGCTAGCGAAACAGCAATCTAAATGGAGCATAACAATATTTAAAAAATCACTAATAAAAAGAGAACTACAAAATCGTTACACTATGAATACGAATATCTTTCTTTTTAATTTCTACTTTGTGGAAAAGTTTTCTATTTTGCGTTCAACAGGTTTCACCCTTGCATGAGAACGGATATGTTTCCGTAACTCTGAGCTTTGAATAAAAGTTTTCTCACATATTTCGCATTTATAAGATTTCTTATTTGTATGAGAACGGATATGTCTTTTTAATTTTCCACTTGCAGTAAAAGTTTTCTCACATATTTCGCATTTATAAGGTCTCTCATTTGTATGAGAACGGATATGTGTTTTTAAGCTTCCTCTTTGAGTAAAAGTTTTCTCACATATTTCGCATTTATAAAATCTCTCATTTGTATGTGTGCGAAAATGCACTTTCAAATGTTCATTTCGAATAAAAGTTTTCTCACATATTCCGCATTTATAAAGTCTCTCATTTGTATGTATACGAATATGCAATTTTAAAGTTCCCTTCTGAGTAAAAGTTTTCTCACATATTTCGCATTTATAAGGTCTTTCATTTGAATGAGAACGGATATGTCTATTTAACTTGCCTTTTTCCTTAAAAGTTTTCTCACATATTTCGCATTTATAAGGTCTCTCATTTGTATGTACACGAATATGCGATTTTAAAATTCCACTCTGAGTAAAAGTTTTCTCACAAAATGTACATTTATGAGATTTTCTTTTCTTTACAGATTTACCTTTTTCTTCCGAGCTGAAAATATTATTTTCTTTCGTATTTCTACTAGCTTGACATTGATTTATATCGGTATCATTTTCAATATCAGAACATTCTTCCTTAATTATTAATTCTGAATGTAAATCTAAAGATTCTGATTTCAAACTTTTTTCAAATTTAATATATTTATCATTTTCCAAATCCTCAATGTATTCTTCATTAATCACTTCTTCTTTCATACAAACAACATCAAAATTTGTATTATTTTGTGATTCTAAACTACCTTCAACTTTAATGTTTCTATCAGTTTTCAATTCTAGATTACTGTATTCTTCATCAATAGTCTCTTCTTTAATTTTATTTTTCATAACTTCACTATTTTGCGATTGTTGTTTTGCATAGCGCTTGAAAATTTCTTGCGATTTAAAACATTTTTTTACAAATTTATACGTTTCATTTAATCGAACCGAACAAATTGAGCAAATACAATCCGATAACGTCTCAATACATTCCAGCTAAAAATATAAATTAATATTACATATTAACCCATTTCTTGCCAAACTAAAAGAACGTTTAAAAAAACTTATTTTTGTTGTGTATTCTAGTTTATAGAGTCCTAATGTAGAAAAATACGCGCTGGAAAATTTTTTACCTATTGTTCTAGTGAGAGAAACAAACTGTTGCGTTTTCGCGTCAACGGCCAAATGTGGTATAAGAATCCTGACAAAAAATTAATATCAATTTGTAATTATAGTTGATGTTGTTGTGATTTCGCCGTCACAATCTTCTTCATCTGTCGGGATATTGTTTGATGGAATCACAACAACATCAATTTCTTCTGAGTCCGACAATTCGTCGACTTGTGACTCCACTTCTTGCAAATTTCGTTCTTTTGAAGACCTGGACTTTTTCCACTCGCAGATTTTCTTTTTCTTCCAGTCATTTCGAACAGTTCGAACCAAAAAGCCAATTTACACTGCCACGCAACGAGAAATCATCCAAAATGCGAAGCAAAAATGCGTTTGTTGACAGCAAATGTAAGCGCGCTAAACCGTGTTATGATTATACGGCGCAGCGCCAATACGCGCTTGCGATATTAACGTTTCATGCCGTTGTTGCGAAAACGCAACACCATGTTCAAAGTGTTGTAAATAAACAAAGAATAATAAGATATCCACAAATTTTGCATTAATTCAATTTATTGTAAACAACTAAATAAAACTCAAACGATAGGGAATTTAATTTATTGTTATTGTTTATTTTATTTCGTTTTCAATTCGACGAGTTTGATTTTCCAAAAATGACCGTATTGTCTAAATTTATAAAAAAATCAATATTCATATTAAATACATTAAAAAAATTGTTATGATAGCTTCAAACCTCAAACTTTAAAATGTACATTTGATTTTTGTATTTACAATTGTTTTGATATGGAAAAAAAAATCATGAAGTCTCCGTTGCGAAAACGCATCAACGGCAAAAAATGGGGTTTAAACATACTATATAATAAAATCTGCGGATTATAAAGGGAGCTTAATAAAAACTGTTTCTACTAATAACACCAAATCCCTATGATATTTAACTAATATTTAAATGATCTAAATCGTAGTAATCCTAGTATAAGCTGGGTGGGTACATTACTTGGCTATAGGGTAACAAATGATTAAAAATAACCCACGCGCAACAGACAACAACATTTTTCTCATAATAACTATTCCCACGACCCTTGCAGAAATAAATTTTAGTTTCGCAAAAACATATTGTAATAACTAATAAAGTTATTATAAGTAAACCTAATAAAACAATTGTTTTATGTAATTTTTATTGTAAATGTACATTTATTCATATTACAACTTGTTTTATATAAATTTCAATTATACAAAATCGACAAAGGTGTTTAAATTTAAAATATTCTAAATTAGGTTAGATTAATTGTTGTCTGTTCTCAAAACTTATAGAAGAGACAGTAAATACTTATACATTACTTATCAATTTATAAGCATATAATTTTATTCATGGACCTGATTAAAGTCGCTAATATATATTTTACTTACAATTTCCGATGCAATGGTTTCCAATTTGTATGATAACAATACATTATCCGTATCCATTGAAGTTAAACTAAATGTTATATTATCACCACCAGCACATAATCGACAACGTTCTTCATTTAAATGTTGTTTTGATTCGAAACATTGTTTTATAAATACATAAGCATCATTCAACCGAACAGCGCAAATTGTACAAATACCATTGGGTAATTTGATCTTGCAATCCACCTAAAATAAGAAAAGTAAAAGATTCAGATACAATAATGTATATTACAATCAAAACAAATTATTTCATTCTTACAAGTTCTGGCATAATTGCTTCTAATTTGTCCATGAAACGTTTGCCATCTGAATCCAGATTAATTACAGTAAACAATACATTTTTATCACTTATACATAATTGACAATGCTGCATAAACTTATTCATGATCAAAATTAAATGTTCTATCAAAAAAAGCTTCTTATAAAAAGAAGAATATAAAAATATTGTAATTGATAGTAGAGGTTAACTTATAGAAATCTGACCCGAATCCAGTTGGCCAGATGAATTTTGTGAAAATGTTTTTAGTATAAGAAGAAGAATAAACTGCAACGCTCAACGCATTATCATTAAAAATGTTTCATTAATTGTCACTTGTTCTGGTTTCTAGCTGCTTGACTAAAAGGAATTTATTTTTTCAAATTTATATGCAGCTCGAACTTTACATTAATTTTAAAGTAATATTAAAAAATAAATATATTTAAATATTTTTATACAGTGTTGTCTATAAGGCAATGTTTGAACTATTTGCTAATCTAACAGTGCTGTCGATAAAAAAGAAAACTGTAATTTTAATACTGGTAGCACTATATATGAACTATTTTTATTTGCTATTGCTATTTTAACATTTATATATATATATATATATATATATATATATATATATATACAGACGATTCCGCTTAATTGGGGCAGCCGCTTATTTGGACCAAATCTCAAAGAACAGAAACCAAACCAAGGAACCAACAGTAAATTTATATGTTTAAATGGGACAACATTCCGCTTAATTGGGCCAGTAAATTTAAGATCACAGTACATATTATGTTACAAATATTCACAAGAAAAAATATTTACAAAGAATTTAATATGAAACGCTTCATATCATTTTGATTCACAAGATTCACTGAATACTTGTGCTGATTTTGTAGAAGTGAAATGTTACAAAAACAAAAGACAGACTACACTTGACATATTTTTGCATTGAATTAAAAATGTATGTACTTATTATTTTATTTTGGAATTTATTATTATTTTTTCTTAAAAGTTTATATTTTTTGGTTATATGTAGTTTATAGTTTTGTCCAAGAATATATAAAATAAAATTATTGAAAGAAAAATATGGATTGTTTAATTTTATGTAAAATTCGCTTAATTGGGCCAAAATGCTGTAGTCCCGATGTGTCCCAATTAAGCGGAATCGACTGTAATCGATTTTTCGCTTTTTGCATAAAATTACAAATAATTGCTATGAGTGTGTAGAATGTGTGGCCGAAACAATTTTTCCTGAAGTTATAGCCGAAAAACGTAAGCGTCGTGCTGCACGGCCGCTGTCAAATAGGGATTCACAAAACACTTTAAATCTCGTTTTCTCTCGAAACGTACTTTTTCAATCTTTTTGAATAATGGGCGCTTCTGCCGATGGATAATATAACTCTGCCTATCAACTCTTGATCCAGATTTCCGATATGTATATTCTAAAAAAAAATTATCAAAATTTTTATAAGGAAATTTTCTAACGTCATAATTTTGTTAATTTTGAAAAAATCTGGATAGCCATATTCTTAACTTTCAAAATAGGTTAATGGATTTTTTTTTTCATTTTACAGAGGGAAATCACTTTTTTTTAGAAGACCTTCGTGCGACGTTATTTTCGCGGGCATGTATCAACACACAAAAAAATATTCACAAAGTTATTTTGTTTCGTTCGAATGGATGTATAATAAAATGCTTTTACCCTCGATTCTAAAATATTAATTTTTTTTGAGCTGTGCGCATTTGAAAATAACAGTTTTTTTAGCTCTGGAGAACTTGGGCTAGCCTCTTTTAAGCCATTCTCTCTCAATCATATATCACTCCCGTCTACTTATCAAACTTCCACGGGCAAACGTATACCATTAAAAATCATTCATATAGATTTTTTTAAACATAAATATATACACAATCACGCCATGTACCCAAAAGGGTGTGGCACAAACTCTTTTTATTATCCTGACATCAGCCTCATCCAAACATTCCTATATTCAGACAAGCAATTTTCTTCTATTCCTACTACTTGGAAACTTCCGCTAACGCAAGCCACTCTCTCTCAATTATATTACCACACCAACTACTTATCGGACGTTCACTGGCAAACGTATATTTTCAAAATCATTCATATAATTCGTTTTAACCGCAAAAGTTCATTAGACGCATTCGCTCAAGATGAGCCGAACCATCTTAACTTGACTAACACCGCAACTTTTGCTACAACATTTTCTTTTCAAATTTCACATTAATTATACCACTAATTTATATATCGTACCCCCGATTCCTCTTATTTACACCACATACCCCACGTAAAAATCTTATTTCTACAGCAGTCATTTTTTCTTTTAATCAAATGCTAAATATTAAAAATCTACAACTGTTACAACACTTTTTACAATTTTACACGTAGCGTATTACATTATGATTATGATCAATACAAAAAAAATAGAAAAAACTTGAACAACAAATTTTCATATATAGTTTCTATTATCAATATTATCAACTATATTCTATATATAAAATAGATAATCATAATCATAGATAAATTAATATTAGATAGATGTATCATAGCATACAAATATATGTAACCAGTTTTGTGTAGGCAACCAGTTTGACGAGCACAATTTTGATCATTGTAAAGTGTTGGTATCTATGAGTTACTGAACGAAATTCTATATAATTTAATTGGTTGCAGTCTCTACTAGTGCAATGTTGCTAAACCATTTTCTTTAAAGATTTAAAGAAAAATTTGATGTAAAATATCTTATGACAATTTTTACAGAAAAGTTTAGTCTGATTTAATGATATGTTAGTGCAATTTTTTATTTCCATTGATAGTATAAAGAAAATTCTGAAGAAATACAAATTATTATAATTTTTAGATTTGTTCCATCAGTTACTTATTTACAAAAAAGATATCTACATAATACTTTTTTATTTTATTTGTTAATGTTAATAATGTATATATTTATTAACAAAAAATCATTAACATTGTGTATTATAAAAAAAAATTATTCGCATAGATCTTAAGTGCAAATAAAAGAATTAAATAAAATTAATCAACTTTTGATATACTTATTTTAGAATTTTATTTCAATTTTTTTAAAAATATTTAATTTTTACTTACGAAACAATCATTATATATGGCACAATTAATTTAAATTGAAACTTTATGGATTTTTTATTCGTCAATAAATAAAATTACTTCTGTAAATCTTATGAAAGTAAGTCAGAAATACACATTTTAAATCAATTTTTACAATTTTACACCAATTTTGCCAAGAAAAACGAATTTGTTTTTGGGATATGAAACAGATTTTAACATTTGTTCTAATTACATTATATATATATATATATATATATATATATATATATATATATATACTATAGTAAATAAAAATTAAGTTTGTTATTATACTGGCTGTTACCGACTTCCATATTCCACACAGAAGGGAAGCACTTATCTATTCTGCTTACGCGTTACGCGCTATTACGTATATTAATGTTTCTTTGATTTTTACTACTTTGACTGCAAGGAAAAAGTAGTATAGCGTTTGGTACGGTGTCTGTAACATTTTCAAAAAAAAAAAAAAAAATTGTATAGAAATCCTTCATATAGCCTGTAGATGACGAATCTGAACTTAGTTTATGTGGGTGTATGGATGTGCGTCGTCAGCTCGCTCGCTCGATAGCTCACACGCTCGGTCGTCAGACAAAATTTTGTGATCGCAACTCCTCCTAGACGGTTCAACCAATTTTAATAAAATTTTCAGGATAAATTTGTCTAGTGCCCGAGATGGTCATGTGATTTTGTTTTTTTCCAGTGATGCCAACTTTCCGAGAAAAAAATTACTAAAGTTTTTAAAAATTCATATTGGCTACGTTATTTATCCGATTTTGATCAAATTTTCAGAAAAGATTTTCCTAATGCTCTCATTAATTATATAATTTAATTAATATTTAGTGTTGCAAACTTTCCGAGAAATAAATTATGCAATTTTAACAAAATACAGTGTTGCCAACTTATCGAAAAAAAAACACAAAATTTTTAAAAAATTCATTGTGGCTACATTATTTATTCGATTTTGATCAAATTTTCAGAAAAGTATGTCCTAGTGCCCACATAAATTATAATATTATTAAAATACAGTGTTGCCAACTTTCCGAGAAATGTCAAAGTAGTCTATATATGGGTTTACCCATAATCTTGTTTGATTAAATGATTGATATTTATTTATTTTTACATAATTGCCGCAATAGAAAAAGAAGTCCGGATTGTATAAAATTTCGTCTGTCGTATGTTTTCTTGTATTTTTCTACGTGCGTAAATAAAAGTAACATAATTAAATCAATTTATATCTATAAATATAGATGAATAATATAGATTCGAATTCAATTTTACGTATTTTCTCCTAAAAATCTTAAACATTTTTAAGAAACGTAATCTCTATTTATATAAGTTAGCTACAAGTATATCATTAACCAAACTCTGTTTAAGTATACAGGTATAATACCCAAAATAAAATAAAATATACTTTTTTCTTTATTTTATAACTTCGATATATTTATAATAAATTGAATAATAGTTACTTTTTCCATTTTCTTATATTTTTTCCTTAACTGCTACTGTATCTAGGTTCTAGCTATTTGTCTAAATAAAATTTAAATAAAAGAAAAAAAAAATAGAAAGATAAGTAATCATTCTGCAGCTAAGCTCGATAAAGTTGAATGAACTTTACCTACAGGACCGTCAATGTAAACAATTACTTTAAATATAATTTGTCACTTTTTTATATAATTATTATTTAAAATCAAATCTAAATGGTTTATGTAGAATAATGTTTTTTAATTACTATAAAAATCAATATGTATTTGAAAATTTATAACACAACATTCAACTGGCCAACTATTTCGAACAATAATCTTACAGTGTCATCTATATGGCAATGTTTGAACTATTTGCAAATTGAATTGTGCTGTCGATAAAAAAGAAAACTGTAATTTGAATACTAGTAGTGTTATCTATGAATTATTTTTTAAGAAGTATTTGCATTTTTACATTCTCACAACGAAGTCTGAGAAGTCCACTTGGTATTATAATAATAATAATAATATTTATTTTTGCATAATACCATAAATACAGTTTTGCTTCGTCATATACAATATACATGTTTGCAATAATTATAATAAATTTAATATAAAAAAAATATATATATATATATAAAACGACATATGCCAATTAATCTTAAAGTTGTTAAACTTATGTACAATGTGATTATTCTTTTAACGAAATACAGAGGAACAATACATAAATAATATGACAAATAAATATCAAATATCAAAGAACAATCAAAATGATAAAACTAAAACTTATTCTAATGACAATATAATAAAAATTTAGTACAAGTCAATATTTAAAAATTCTTCTATTTTATAGAAGCTATGTAGCAAAAGAATTTGTTTAATTTCTAATTTAAATTTTTTATCATCTAATTTTTTAATACGTTCAGGTATTTTGTTATATAATGTAATACAGTTGTACTTAGGTCCCGTTTTAAATTTGCTTGAATTATGCATAGGAACTGCTAATTTGTTTTTTTTTCTCTAGTTTTATATGAATGTATATTATTTATTTTGGTAAACGAATCAATGTGAGTTTTAGCATACAGAACACAGTTTAAAATATATAATGAAGCCAAAGTTAGAATTCCAAGTTTTTTAAATAATAGTTTGCAATGATCCCTAACATTTGCTTTTGCAATTATCCTTACAACTCTTTTTTGATTTAGAAATAATCTATTCCTCTCAGTGCTCCAGTACCTTATCATAATACCGTAATTCAAAATTGACTAAAACAGACTGAAATAGGCTATACGTAGTATGTTAATTTCAACCTGTCTCAATAAATTATTAAATAAAAAAATTAATTTAGCAGTTTTATTTGTTATATTAAGAACATGGTCATCCCATTTTAGTTTAGAATCTATCAAAATTCCAAGAAATCTTGAACAGGCATTTTCATCTTTTTTACCGGAAAAGGTAATAATTTTTGTTTTTTCTTCATTGAGATGAAGCAAATTATTGTTGAACCAATTGCGTCTTGTAATATATTTTTGCACAATGTTAAGCTGTCTTCATTTTTATTTTTCTATAAAAATATTACAAGTATTAAAAATAAATATTTTTAATCTATCAAAACGCTTATTGACGTTAGCCGTACCTTAGGAGAATTTCGTCGTAACGTCTATTGACGTTAGCCGTAGTTAAAAGGTTAAAACATTCATTGAATAATGTCGTATCATCGGCGAACAATGTCGGTTTACACATATTTAAATAATTTGGTAAATCAATTATGTAGATGTGCTAGAAAATTTGATTAAAATCGGATTAATAGTATAGCTAAAATAAAATATAAAAAATTTAAATAAATAAATAATATATTTTTGAAATTCTTACAAAAACTAGGTGAATATTTTCTGAAAATTGGATTGAATTCTGATAAATACGATAGTCTACACTCTAAAAAAATATGTAATTTTAGCTACAAAAACCATAAGACAATATGATGCTCAGTATTTTTAGGTATGATTACTCAACTGCTGCAATTTTAACATAATTGTTAAAAATACATAAAGACAGAACTATTACAACATTATGTAATATGATATTACCAAAAGGCTGGAAAAGTACATATGTATGTAATATTACAGTTTTTTAGTAGTTTCTTTTAGTAAATTTACAGAACATCAGTAAATTTGCTGACGGGAAATTTTACAAATAGCTGAAATTTGTATAGTTTTATAATATTATTGTTAGCATAATTACATAAATTTCTAAATTTACATAAAGAATGAATTTTGAAATGAAGCAATATTATGTTTATTATAAAAGTAGAAAGTAACATAATATCACAAATAATTATAATAACATTGACTAAATTAGAAAATAATACTGAAAATATTTTTTTAATATTCAGATATTTCTGCACACTAACAATAAAAATCACGTGACTCAATTCCAATTTTCTTTAGTTCTTTAGAGTAATCGAAATAATTACAGAAGGCTTGCAAAAACTCACTATTAACAAGACGTTAGAATGAACCTTATATTTTGTAACATATAAACAATATTTTTTTTTTTATTTACCTAATCTATAAAAATTACTCAAAATAATTATAAGAATAAAAAAAATATAAAGTAATATTTTTTCGTGTTTTTCATTTTAATCATTTTTACGTGATAGATCAAAAAGTATATTATATTAGATATATTTCAAATATATGCAACATAATCTAAAAGGTTTTTTTTTTTTTCAAATAAACAGAATAAAAAAACATTCAGACGTTTAGATCTTTGAGAGACAAAAATTAAAAATATACAATAAACACAACTAATGTTTTACAACACGAATGTGAACCTGGGTTTCATAAATACAAATAATGTTTCTGTTATTCATACGAATAATTATTTAACTTTCTAAATTAAGGTTAGCCACCTTATTTACGACAGACATGGTTTTCATCTCTGACAAAGGTTTTGATCATTCTTCTGGATCTAATTTCAATAAATATCTCTGAATGAATTCAAGGGTAAACGAACCTTTTGGAGAATATTTCAAATTAAATATGTAAAATGTTGCAAACATTATAGCAAAAATTTGAATAAAATTCTTAATGTCAGTTACAATATTATTATCCAGCAGAGATAATAGCAGTGTCCTGTTATAAAATAAATATTATATATACAGTGTCTGCCAAAATCGCATCATATGGGAAAAAAAATTAATATTTGTTTTTTTACATACATACATACACAATCAATCCATATACTCATAGAGGTGTGGTACAAACTATACAAATCATAAATGCTTAATGCAACATTGTTTACATTTATAACATGGATACATTAAAAAAAAAATTAAAAAGAAAAATATAAACGGGATTAACATTCATGAAGAATAAAGTTATCTACAAATAAAAATTCGTCAATTATTTAATTATAAAAATATTTAATTATTAAATCGTAAACTATTTACTTACATTTGCTTGGTAAATGGCACAAATGCCTATAGGAACACTGAAATTTGTAATAACCTACACAATTATTTAAAAAACAAATATATTTATAATTTGGCCAAAAACAGCAAAAAATATGTTTTTTTTTTGGAAAAAAACTTTTTTTTCTCTATTTTCCAAAATACAAAAAAATTCAAAAGAATATATATTATTCTACATAGGATATTATATCTCAGGTATTTTTTCGGTACTTTTAAGATCGGCGCGATAAAAAATAGAGCCAGTTAAAAAATATACTATTTTTTATTTTATATAAATCAATTAATAATATTAAATTTATTATTGAATTATTAATTCAACATTCCTTATGTAATTTTCCGAACAGTCAGTTACAATAAATAAGTTGTATTAAACGAATAAATTCAATATTAACTTCAACATGTTTTGTATTTGAGCTACCTGTCTGAATATAGCAATTACAACCGTGTGAATTGACGTTAAACTGTCAGTTTTGTATTGTAAAACAGATAAATTATATAAACTTTTAAAATTAAAATTTTATGAAAACTTTGGAAATGAATTATAATGTTTTAGAATAAATATATGTTTTATATATAATAGTATTCTATAGAAAGATATTTTAAATAATATCATAATCGGTAATACTAATAACTTCAAGATTGTCCCCATACAATGAAGATTAATCTTAGGATGTTTACTTTTAAGAAAATTAGTAAAAACATTCATTAAACTTAAAATATTTTAATAGTATTATTGCACAAAATATGTGTTAACTCTCATTATTTTGATGAATTATTACAGACATTAATATGCATACATACATACATACATACACAATCACGCCATGTACCCAAAAGGCTGTGGCACAAACTCTTTTCATCATCCCGAAATCAGTCGCCTCCAAACACTCCTATCCAAACAAGCAACTTTCGCTTCATCCACATTCATAATTCCTCTCATACATGCTCTTCTATTCCTACTACTTGGAAACTTTCGCTCACGCAAAACACTCTCAATCATATCACTCCAACTACTTATCAGACGTCCACGCAAACGTAAACCATCAAAATCATTCAAATAAATCTTTTTAACCAAACGTTCATTAGACATTCGCTCAACATGTCCGAACCATCTTAACTGACTAACACCAACTTTTGCTACAACATTTCTTTCAATTTCACACTCATCATACACTAATTTATTTCGTACCCGATCTCTCCTATTTACAACACATACGCCACGTAAAAATCTCATTTCCACAACAGTCATTTTCCGTTTATGCTTTTGCAACCAAACCCAACATTCACTACCATACATCAACGTAGGCACCAAAACTGCATTGTATATACTTAAACGGGCTTCTTTGGAAACATTTACATTCCTAGCAAAAGTTCCCAAAGCACCCAAAACCTTACAACCAGCATTTACTCTCCTTTCAATTTCACGATCAAAACGGCCATCTCTAGATAGCAAACTACCCAAATACACAAATTCATCTACCTGCTCTAAACGTGCATCGTCAATATATACATTACATTCAGTCATCAAATCACCTTTCTCAAAAACTAAAACTTTGCACTTATCAACATTCAACACAAGATTCATATCTTTACCAACAACATTAATTCTATCAATCATCCTTCTCAGTTTTTCTTCAGATTCAGCCAAAACAACCACGTCATCAGCATACGCTAAAGCAGGTACAACACAATCACCTATTAATATGCAAGCTGTAATTTAAGAAGTAATACCAACAATATGTAATTCTACATTCAGTATGTGATGCAATTTGCAGAAAGAAAGCAATTTTACATACTTATTGGGTTATTTTTACTTATTTATTGTGATTATGATGAATTATGTAAAAATTACAGAAAATTACAGTTAAATAAAATTACCGATTTGTATAATATATTTTACTACTATTTTTCTGTAATTCGCTATTTTTATATATATATATATATATATATATATATATATATATATAGTGTTCTTTGTTTTCGCTAATTCCTTCTGTCCCTAAAATAAATGTTATTTTAGTATACGCCTTTTCAAAATAATAGTAATTTTATTTTCCTAATTGCTCATTTACATATTATACAATTAACGTTTCTTTCATAAAAACACATATACATCGCTATCTCATGTTCCTGCAAAATCTAATTGGCCGTTCTTAAAACATAAGTGAATTTTAGTTAAGAAACCTTGACCAGGCCAGACTTTAGCTGCGATGAAAAAAAATTTGCTAATGAAACTAAATCCGCGAATAGACAGTGTATTCCCATAAGTTTACATGTAGTTTGATTCAGAATCATTAGTTCTGCGCTAAAACATAACACTGATTTCATTAGCGAAAGAGCAGTCTAAATGAGGCTTAACATATTTTAAAAATTAATCATTAATCAAACGAGAAATACAAAAATTAAATCGTTACACTATGAATACGAGTATGTTTCTTTTTAATTTCTACTCTGTGTAAAAGTTTTCGCATTCATCAGGTTTCTCCTTTGCATGGGAACGGATATGCTGCTTAAAATGTCCACTCCATATAAAAGTTCTCTCACATATTTTGCATTTATATGGTCTCTCCTTTGTATGTATATGAATATGTTTCCTTAAGCTTCCACTTTCAGTAATTGCTTTCTCACATATTTTCACTTATAAGGTTTCTTCCTTTGTGTGTACACGATAATGATTTTTTAAATATCCAATTCGAGTAAATGCTTTCTCACACATTTTGCATTTATAAGGTTTCTCCTGTGTATGAGTACGGATATGATTTTTCAAACTTCCACTTTGAGTAAAAGTTTTCTCACATATTTCGCATTTATAAGGCCTCTCATTTGTATGTATACGGATATGTGCTTTTAAATGTCCACTTTCAGTAAAAGTTTTCTCACATATTTCGCATTTATAAGGTCTCTCATTTGTATGTATACGGATATGTTTTTTTAAATGTCCACTGTCAGTAAAAGTTTTCTCACAAATTTTGCATTTATAAGGTCTTTCGTTTGTATGTATACGAATATGCGATTTTAAAGTTCCACTTTCAGTGAAAGTTTTCTCACATATTTCGCATTTATAAAATTTCTCATTTGTATGTGTGCGAATATGTCGTTTTAAATTATCATTCCGAGTAAAAGTTTTCTCACATAATGTACATTTATGAGATTTTCCTTTCATTACATATTCATCATTTTCATTCGAATTTCTAATAGCTTGACAACGTTTTACATCAGTTTCATTCTCAAAATCAGAATATTCTCCCTTAATTATTAATTCTGAATGTAAATCTAACGAATCTGATTTCGAACTTTCTTCAAATTTAATATTTGTATCATATTTCATATCTACCTCAAAAGCTTCTTCTTTCATACAAGCAGCATCAAAATTTTTATTATTTTGTGATTCTAAACTTTCTTCAACTTTAATGTTTATATGAGTTTCCAAATCTAGTTCAATATATTCTTCATCAATATTCTCTTGTTTAATTTCGTTTTTCATAACTTCACTATTTTGCGATTGTTGTTTTGCATATCGCTTTAAAATTTCTTGCGATTTAAAACATTTTTCTACAAATTTATACGTTTTATTTAATCGAACAGAACAAACTGAGCAAATACAATTCGATAACTTCTCAGTACATTCCAACTAAAAATATAAATTAAAATTATATATTACATATAATACAAATTACCGGTTTAAAGGGATCTTAATAAAGAAATATATTTCTACTAGTAACACCTAGTCCCTTGTCCCTGTGATATTTTACTAATATTTGATTTATTTGTGAGAGCTAAATCCCACTACAAGCTGCGTGAATACGTACGTTACTTGCTTATGAAGTAACAAATGATTAAAAATATAAAACAAAATTTTTACCAGTCTGAAAACAGACAACAATATTTTTTCTCATAATAGCTATTCCCAACTACTCTTGCAGAAACAAATTTTAGTTTAGCAAAAACATTTTATAATAATTAATAAACATATTATAAGTAAACCTAATAAAATAATTGTTTTGTAATTTTTAATGTAAATTGCAATTAAAAAAATAAACAAATGTATTAAAATACTCTAAATTAGGTTAGGTTAAATGTTGTCTGTTCTCCAAATTTATGGAAAAGACAATAAATATCAATGCAATATCAATTAATAAGAATATAATTATTTTTGTGACCTGGTTAAAGCTAGTATTTTACTTACAATTTCCGATGCAATGGTTTCCAATTTGTATGACAACAATAAGTTATCCGAATCCATTGTAGTTAAACTAAATGTTATATTATCACCACCAGCACATAATCGACAACGTTCTTCATTTAAATGTTGTTTTAATATTATTTGAGATTCGAAACATTGTTTTATAAATTCATAAGCATCATTCAATAGAACAGCGCAAATTGTACAAATACCATTCGGTAATTTGATCCTGCAATCTACCTAAAATAAAGAAAGTAAAAGATTCAGAAACAATAATGTATATTACAATCAAAACAAATAATTTCATTCTTACAATTTCTGGCATAATTGCTTCCAATTTATCTACGAAACGTTTGCCATCTGAATCCAGATCAAGTATAGTGAACAATACATTTTTGTCACTTATACATAATTGACAATGGTGCATAAACTTATTCATGATTAAAATTAAATTTTCTACCGAAAATAGCTTCTTATAAAAAGTAAAACATAAAATAATTGTATTTGATAGTATTAGAGGTTAACTTATAAAAATCTGACAGGAATCCAGTTGGCCAGATGAATTTTGTGTAAAATTACTGGTATAAGAAGAAGAATGAATAGCTGGGTATTTAATTTTACAATTTTTTTTTTAACTGCTACTTAAACTAGGTTCTAGCTATTTGTCTAAATAAAATTTAAATAAAAAAAAAACAAAATAAAAAGATAAGTAATCATTCTACAGCTAAGGTCAATAAAGTTGAATGAACTTTACCTACGGGACCCAGAGCCGTATTTATGCACAGGCGCATGAGGCGCAAGCTGGGGCCTCGTAGCTAAGGGGCCTCAGATTTCAAATCAGATATCAGTCACTGAGATCAATTTGAAAATTATATTTTAATTTCTAGTTTCAAGTTTTAATTTACGAGTAAATTATTTTTCAATACGTTTTTAATGTTGAAGTACTGGTGTTGTCATTGTCAACAAGATCTGATTTTTTTGATCTAATACCAATGTATAAACAATTTAAACAAATTAAAAAGATTTTCATATAATAATAATAGGACTAAAACAAATTTTTTTCCACTGACAATTCCTTTTCAGTTGAAGAATATCTGCAAGGGGGCCTCATATTTCAATTACGCCTGGGGCCTCGAAAGAGGTAAATACGGCTCTGACGGGACCGTCAACGTAAACAATTACTTTAAATATAATTTGTCACTTTTTTTACATGATTATTATTTAAAATCAAATATAAATGTTGTATGTAGAATAATGTTTTTTAATTATTATAAAAATCAATATGTATTTGAAAATTTAATACACAACATTCAACTGGTCAATTATTTCGAACAATGATCTTACAGTGTCATCTGTATGGTAATGTTTGAACTATTTGCAAATCGAATTGTGTTGTCGATAAAAACGAAAACTGTAATTTGAATACTAGTAGTGTTACCTATGAATTATTCTTACCACTTTGACTGGAAGGAAAAAGTGGTATAGTGTTTGGTACGGTGTCTGTAACATTTTCAAAAAAAAAGATTGTATATAGAAATTTTTCATATAGTCTCTAGATGACGAATCTGAACTTCGTTTATGTGGGTGTATAGATGTGCGTCGTCAGCTCGCTCGGTCGTCAGACAAAATTTTCTGATCGCAACAACTCCTAGACGGTTCAACCGATTTTAATGAAATTTTCAGGATAAATTTGTCGGGTGCCCAAGATGGTTATGTGGTTTTGGTTTTTTTCCAGTGATGCCAACTTTCCCAGAAAAAAATTACTAAAATTTTTTAAATTAATTGTGGCTACATTATTTATCGGATTTTGATCAAATTTTTAGGAAAGATTCTCCTGGTGCCTACATACATTTTGTAATTTTAATAAAATGCACTGTTGCCAACTTTCTGAGATAAAAATTACTAAAAATTTTAAAAAATTATTACGGCCATGTTGTTTAACCGATTTTGTTCAAATTTTTACAATAGATTCTTCTGGTATCAATATAAATTAGATAATTACAACAAAATACAATGTTGTCAACTTTTTGAGAAAAAAAATACTAAAATGTTTAAAAATTTATTATGACCACGTTATTTAACCGATTTTAATCAAATTTTCACTAAAAATTTTCCTGGTGCCCGCATAAATTATGCAATTTTAACAAAATACAGTGTTGTCAACTTATTGAGAAAAAATTACTAAAATTTAAAAAAATTCATTGTGGCTACATTATTTATCCGATTTTGATCAAATTTTCAGAAAAGTTTCTCCTAGTGCTCACAAAAATTATAATTTTATTAAAATACGGTGTTGCCAACTTTCTGAAAAGAAAATTAATAATTTTCTAAAAATTTGTTATGCTCGCATTATTTATCCGATTTTAATCAAATTTTTACAGAAGATACCTTTAGCGCCCATAGTATTATACATTATCAAAATACAATGTTGCCAACTTTCGGTGAAAATTTTTTTATTCCTATTTCTTATCATTTATGTGATAATGTCAAAGTGGTCTATATATGGGTTTACTCATATACTTCTAATCTTGTTTCTAAAATAATTATTCTATACAAATGTTTTTTTCTCAACTTTTTTTCAAGGACGTTACAATAATTTGTAATTATTTGTGGTAAATACCGGATGTTTGATAATTTAGGCAAATTTTTTTTTATTAAAATTGTTAAAACCTTGTGAAAAATTGGCACAACCTTGTGAAAAAAATCATAAAAAATTAAATTAAATAAAAAACACATTATATATATATTTTCAAAAATCATTTATTTTCAAAAATCAAAATTTGTACAAAAATTCACCTGTTTTCACAAAAAAAAAATTAACTTAAAAATTTACAAACCTTTAACTTAATAACTAATTAAAATAATACTAATTAATTTTTAACCATTTTTTTCTCTATAAATTAATAAAATTTGAAAAACAAATTTTAATAAATTTTTTTTTTTTTTTAAATATTTAAAATTTAACAATTTTTTTTAACAATAACCAAAATTATTTATTTATAAATTTTAACAATATATATTTGTAATACTGAGCTAATTAATACATTTCCGGCTTCAAGTAAAGTACCTGCTTGCATTATTATTATTATTAATTGGAATGTTTTTCTTTTTATAAAAAAATAACAAGGAAATTCTTAATTTATAAAAACTTTGTTAAAAAATATATACACCATATCCGTTTGACATATATATATATATATATATATATATATATATATATATATATATATATATATATATATATTATATATATATATATATATATATTATATTATATTATTATTATTTTCTAATTAAATTCGATGTGTAATTATTCAAACTATTAAATATATATATATATATATATATATATATATATATATATATAGTATAATAAAGTTTACGGCTGGAATATTTATTTTTAAAAACCTTTTTTGGTTGTGTGGGTGAAGCAGCCAAAACAGTAAGATGTTTAAGGATAAATCAAACACTTATTTTGAAATTTTGACGAGCTTTCGACCAACGTTCGAGTCTTTATCAAGTCGCTAAAAAGACAATGAAGAAAGCATTTATTAGAAAAATGTCAAATAAATATACATAATACAATTCTTATAATTACAATAAACAAGAATTCATTACAAAAATAACACATTATGTAAAAATTAATTTTAATCAAGTGTACTTACTTAATATTATGAGTATTTTTGTCAAAACATATAAAAATAAATGTAAAATACATGTATTAATAAATAAAATATATACAGGGTGTTTCATTGGTAAACGGAAATACTTAAACGGTGAATAGAGGTCACCGAGGCGGTTCTAGAAATACCCCATTTATTGGACCTGACGCTCTTTGTAATCGAGATACAGGGTGTTTTATCGATTTTGCTTATTTCTTCCTGAGGTCAAAACTCTCGAACCACCCCGTATATTTTTTTGATATTTGGTATTCACAAGAAAAATCCAGGTCCGGATTAACAAAAAAATAGATAGCAATTGTGATCTTGAAACAACACCCTGTATATTGAAATTTTCAAAATCCGTTTGCATATTTGACATGTACTATATTAATAAACATAACTCAAATACGCTTAATGAAAAGACAGACACAAAAAATCTAACGAATATATATGCATATTTACTTCAAAAATAGCGCGTAGTGTATTGTAATGTTCAAGGTCTAGTGTTGCGTTCGATAGGCTTTGATGTGTATATATTTAATTTCTTTTTCTTTTTCTTTGCTTAAATAAACAGTAATAAAATTAATTATAAAAAACATAATAATTAGGAGTAAAGTAAATTATTAGTATATAAAATGAAAGTATAATAGTTAAATAATAAAATTAATAACAGATATAATAATCATAAAAAAAAATTTTGTATAAACATGGAATTAATTTATAAACTGTATTTTATTTAAAAAAACGCAGCCGTACAGGTAATAACGAACTCGTTGAGAAAAGATAACTTCAACCAGAAAAACATACAAAAACAAAGAAAAAAATTTTTACTAACACATATTGTTTTGACTATTTACATTTTTACCGAATTGACTAGAAATTGTTTTAAACTGTGTTTTCAATTTAGAATTAAGTGTGCTGTTATAATATAGTAAAACTGTAAGATTTAATGTTAAAAAATTGGATTAGCAATAATAATAACAGAAAAAACGCTTAAAAGTAACCTAGAATATCAAAAAGACAAAAAAGGATAACTGTGTATCATACATGTTACAATTAGTATTTAGAATTGGTTCAGTCAACAAAAGACTTTATGGTTACCATTATACGAATAAAAAAGTTCAAAGTAAGTAGAATAGATAGATTTTGACATGTTTTTGTTTGTAAATTTTCATGTAGTATAGTAGCATTTATTATTATTGTAGTTGTGAAACTCCCTGAAGAAGAACCAAAATTTGGGTTCGAAATATTGGAAAGAAACAATAAACGAACGGAACAACTTATAATCGAGATTATGTGCATTATTTAATTCCTTTTCTCGCATAATAGACTGTTATCCCGACATAAAAAATTATTGAATATATATATATATATATATATATATATATATATATATATATATGTAATTTTATCGACAAAACATGAGACACTATGATGCGACCAGTATTTCTAGGCTATAATTGCTCAACTGCTTTGTAAATTTTTAAAAATACATATAATATCAGAACTATATTACAAATATTATTATACTATGATATATTATTAACGGAATAAAAAAGTACATTACATGTATATGTAATATTATAGTTATTTTAAGAAATGCTGTCAGATATTTTCCACAAATAGGTAGCTAAAATTTATTTAGTTCTGTAATAATATTGTTGGTATAATTACAAATATATCTAAATTTACCTATAAAAGATGTATTTTGAAATGAATGAATTACACTGGTAATATTTTATTATAGTATTATTACACCAAAATATATGTACTAATTCTCATTATTTTTAATGAATTATTACAGATATTAATATGCAAGCTGTAATTTTAACATAATTTATGAAGTTATACCAACAATATGTAGGTATGTGATGCCATTTGCAGAAAGTAAAGCAATTTTACATACTTCATGTGATTATTATCGAATTATGTACAAAATTACAGAATTCTGTGGTAGAAATATAAAATATTTATGGTGTAAAATGAAATTACAGACTTTTTATAGTAAAATTTTAACACTATTTTTCTGTAATTTGGCTATTTTTTTTCTACATTGTAATCAATGGTCAAACATCCATATTTATAATATAAATTATAAATTTTTAATCTGAAATATTCCGGAATGGAGTTATTTATTCTTTTACTAACATTTTACTTTTAATAATAACCAAAATGTAACGACTAAAATAATGAGTGTAGTCGATAAAAAGAAATTTCTAAATACCTATAATTTTTATTCGAAACATCTTCTTTCTGTTTAATTCAAACGTTTAAAAATGTGTAGCACCAATTATTGGAGAGATATGATTTGTTAAACAATTTGTGCAGATAGAAGTATCATGTGACAACATGTCTTTTGTCAGCTCATGTAAAAAGTAATTTTAAATTATTTTCTGCAGTAAATATTATTAACTAATAACAAAATATTATGGAATTGTAAGTAAACAAAAATTTATAGCCTAACTTTCTTTATAAGTACGTCTACGTATATCAAAAATAGGACATTCTATTAATAATGATATAAATAACAATACATACCTTGAGCTTTTAATACTATCATTTTTCCTTCAATCTTTAATTTAAATTATAATAAATAATTAATAAAGCTTTGTAAATGCTTTGCTAGGAAAATGACATTTCTGACAAGCAAACTATATCGAGAACTACT
This sequence comes from Clivina fossor, assembly GCA_963966155.1. NCBI lineage: Eukaryota > Metazoa > Arthropoda > Insecta > Coleoptera > Carabidae > Clivina > Clivina fossor. The sequence goes on along the minus strand of CAWYQG010000436.1, from coordinate 85,242 downwards.
TTATTTCCGTATTCATAGATGGCGCTGATGAACGTTATTTGTAAAAATATAACAATTTTAAAGATATTGTTGTTGTAAATATATTTTTAATAAAATATATTTTACAATTTGGTTTATTAAATTATTGTATATTTTAATTGTTTAACATTAATGGTTAAATAATAAACTACTTTAAAATGTAGTTGAATTTTTTGTTCATAGATGGTGCTGATAAACGTCAGTTGCAAAAATATAACAATTTAATGAATATTGTTATTGTAAGTATATTTTTAATAAAATATATTTTACAATTTTGTCTAATATATTATTGTATATTTTAATTGTTTGACATTAATGGTTACATTATAAACTACTTTAAAAAGTACTTTATTTTGTATTCATAGATGGCGATAGTAAACTTTAATTGTAAAAATATAATAATTAGATGCATATTTTTATTGTAAATATATTTTTAATAAAATGTATTCTACAATTTTGTCCATTATATTATTATATATCTTAATTGTTCGACATTAATTGTTAAATTATAACCTACTTTGAAAAGTACTTGATTTTCGTAAGCATAGTTGGCGCTGCTAAACGTCAGTTGTAAAAATATAACAATTTAATGAATATTGTTATTGTAAATATATTTTCAATAAAATTTATTCTACAATTTTATTTATTAAATTATTGTATATCTTAATTGTTGCAAATGATTTGAAAACAATGTGTTGTTAGTTAAAAAAATAATTTTTAAATGACGTCTCCTGTGTAGTTATTGGAAGTGGTTTCTTAAGTAGATTGTCTAACACGTTGACTCGTTACTCTGGTTTCTCTTCAGTGCGAATAAATCTTTCGCCTTTTACGTTCAGCAAACAGGACGCTGCTATTTATTCTTCTTCTTATACTAAAAACATTACGCAAAATTTATCTGGCCAACTGGATTCGTGTCAGATTTTTATAAGTTAAAATTATTTAAACGATTAATCTATGTATGACTGTTTTTCACAAGGTTATGACTGTTTTTTACAAGATTATGAAGTTACGAACAAGATTATGGCTGTTTTTCACAAGATTATGAAGTTTTTCACAAGATTATGACTGTTTTCCACAAGGTTATGACTGTTTTTTTACAAGATTAAGACTGTTTTTTACAAGATTATAAAGTTTTTTACAAGATTATAAAGTTTTTTTACAAGATTATGACTGTTTTTCACAAGGTTATCATTATTCTTTACAAGATTATGACTGTTTTTCACAAGGTTATGACTGTTTTTTACAAGGTTACTGTGATTATTGGAAGATTTTGACTGTTTTTTTACAAGATTATGACTGTTTTTTACAAGGTTATGACTGTTTTTCACAAGGTTATGATTTTTCACAAGGTTATAACTATTTTTCACAAGATTATAAAGTTTTTCATAAGGTTATAACTATTTTTCACAAGGTTATAACTTTCCACAAGGTTATGACTTTTTACAAGGTTATGACTATTTTTCACAAGGTTATGACTGTTTTTCACAAGGTTATGATTGTTTTTCACAAGCTCATAACCTTGTGAAAAAACAGTCATAACCTTGTGAAAAACAGTCATAACCTTGTGAAAAGTCATAACCTGGTGAAAAATAGATATAACCTTGTGAAAAGTCATAACCTTGTGAAAAATAGTCATAACCTTGTGAAAAGTTATAACCTTGTGAAAAACAGTCATAACCTTGTGAAAAGTCATAACCTTGTGAAAAATAATTATAATCTTGTGAAAGTCATAACCTTGTGAAAAGCCATAACCTTGTGAAAAACTTCATAACCTTGTTAAAAACTGTTATAACCTTGTGAAAAACTGTTATAACCTTGTGAAAAACAGTAATAACCTTGTGAAAAACTGTCATAACCTTGTGAAAAACTGTCATAACCTTGTGAAAAACTGTTATAACCTTGTGAAAAACAGTCATAAGCTTGTAAAAGAAACTGTCATAACCTTGTGAAAAACTGTCATAACCTTGTGAAAAAGTGTCATAACCTTGTGAAAAATTGTCATAACCTTGTGAAAAACAGTAATAACCTTGTGAAAAACTGTCATAACCTTGTGAAAAACAGTCATAATCTTGTGAAAAACTTTTTAATCTTATAAAAAACCTTGTGAAAAACTTTATAACTTTGTGAAAAACAGTCATAACTTTGTGAGAAATAGTCATAACCTTGTGAAAAACTTTATAATTTTGTAAAAAACCATCATAACCTTGTGAAAAACTTTATAATCACATTCGGATTTAGTCATATTTAAAATCAACAACTCGACATATAATATCAAGTTTCTGATCTTATCGTAAGTGATTACTGGATTTTTCTTTGACTATAAAAGATTTTGATAGAAGCAAAATTTTTTATAAAGGAATAAGTTTTTCTCCTAAAACCCATATTAAAATTTTTTCTCTATAGGAAACCTCATCACTTTTCACCACTCTGTATATATATATATATATATATAAATTAGGATAATAATTATTTTTACAAAAAAGAAAATATGTAGTTTTGTTGATTAAAAAATTAAATAATGTTCGTATTAATAAATTATTACTATTTATTTCTATTAAAAAAATTTGGATCATCTTCTGTTACAATGAGATATATAATATATGCAAGTTGCTTGCATAAAATATGAAGTATGTTTATAATTTGTAGTTATTATAAATATGATAACACTAAGTTTTTAAATATTCTAGAATTTAATAATGGACGAATTATTATACTGGGCAATTCATATTATACTTTTTCCACTTTTTTTCGAATATGGATGGATGGAGATGTTTTTCAGAGCTGATTTGTTTAGCGTATTTGTCGTAAAATGCAAAATATAAAATGACTATTAACAAAATAAAAATTAATAGAATTTACTAATTATCGTTATATCTTTTGCCTGTATTTCATGCATTTATTTGGGTTAATTTTATTTCAAATTATCAATAATTTTTCAAAATTTTATTAAACATTGAAAATACACTAGCCAAAAATTACCGATTTTCAAATAGGTATAACCAACTCGGCCAATTTTGAATGAAATTAAATGAAATTTTTTATACAAACAAATTTCAAGTCTCGTCTTTAAGGTGATGGACCATTTGAGCCACACCCTGCAGAAAAACAAAATGTTTTGACTTTAAAAATTGTCGAACTTTCACTCAATTTACCAAGCGGGCGTAATTCAAACATTTCTACGTAAATTCTTCTCAATATTGAGAAATTGCGATGCTTTGACGCAAAGTTATAGTACCTATTTCGAAATTTACACATAACTGGATTACTTAATTCTTTATGAAAATCGATGAATTTAAAAACAAATTTAAAGTCTCCTCTTTAAGGCCGTGCAAAATAATGCAACGTTTGACTTAAAATATTATCAAATTTTGACAACATGTGTTGTCAAACTTTGACAACATGTGTGTATACAAAAAAAAATCTCAACTCAATGTACCAAAACGGTGTAAAAATTCAAATATTTCTAGGAAAATTCGCTTAATTTCAAGAACTTACGATGCTTTTGCGGGAAGTTGTAATTATTTGAAATTTACCCTGCATTTTGTATCAATTTTTTGCTGATTTATTCTGCAAAATGCTTTATAATTTCAAACTTTTTTCTTAACCGAAAAATGTTTTACCATTGAACACGTTTGTTTGGTCGTTAAAATGGTCTAAATGTTTAAAATTTGTCATAACTTTGAACTCGCAAAATACAGGGTAAATTCCAAAAGAACCATGACTTATAGCCAAAGCATCGCAAGTCTTTGAAATTAAGCGAAATTTTCGTAGAAATGTTTGAATTTTTACGCCCGCTTGGTAATTTGAGTCGAAAAAATTTTTTGAGCACTATACATATTGTCAAAGTTTGACAATTTTTAAAATTAAAACATGTTTTTTTCTGCGGGGTGTAGCTAGGAGCGGAACTGTTCAAATGGAATATATTTAGCATGACCTTAAAGACGAGACCTCAAATTTTTTCGTACAAAAAATTTCATTTAATTTAGTTAAAAATTGGCCGAGTTATACTTATTTGAAAATTAGCAATTTTTTTGATTTTTCAAGTAGCGTTTTTTTTTTTCTAGTGTATACATGTACATGTACATGTAAATTTATATAAAATTTACACAAATAATTCTATTCAAAAAAATACGTTTTATCTAATAACGATAGCTAATTCTACTACAATCTCGGTGTGAAAATCGGTGATAACATCAGATCAATATTGTAATGTTGATAAATTTTTTTCAGTAATGAATAAAACAAAAATTTAATAATAAATTGAAATAAAGTTTTATAACGTTTTATTTCAATGTAAACACTGTTTACATTAAAATTAACTAAACATTTTTATCTAAAAAATTAACTAATGTTTAATTAGTTCTTTGTAATAAAATATACAAGGCGTAAATGCATAAAAATTCACCGTAAATAACAATTTTCAACGCCAATAATATTTAATTAATAAACATTTTTATCTCTCTTATAATACGGTCACAGGAAGCATTTTTCAACAACAAAACCAAATTATAAGTACAATATATTATTGTGCTTCTCATATTATTGTTCAAAAAATTATTCTCGGAAAAAAAGGGGAGAAAAAGACGCTTATTCTTATACCTATTCTTACAACTCCCTTATAAAATAATTGCAATTGTTTACATTTACAGATTATAGAACGGTTTTTTGTTATTTTTATTTTATATTATTAAGTTAATTTACAAATTTCTATATGTGCAGGGAAAGTTCGAAAAGTTTTATTTTAAAAATTTGCATATTTACAACAGCACACACATTAAAAAAATAATTTAATTACACAGAATATAACTTTCAGTTTCACTAAATCGAAATCTAGAAACTTACAATTACGACAGGGTTAGCATGATGAAAATAAATAGTGCGAGAAACAATAATAAATTATAGTTAATAAAATCAAACAAGAAATTAAAATGTATGCACAGTGGTAAGAATTTTAGTAAAACTTTACGGCTAGGATACAAAATCGGATAAATAATGTAGCCACAATAAATTTTTAAAAACTTTAGTAATTTTTTTCTCGGAAAGTTGGCATCACTGTAAAAAACCAAAACCACATGACCATTTTGGGTACTAGCCAAATTTATCCTAGAAATTTCATTAAAATCGGTTGAACCCTGTCTAGGAGGAGTTGCGATCACAAAATTTTGTCTGACGACCGAGCGAGCGAGCTGACGACGCATATCCATACACCCACTTATAAACTAAGTTTAGATTCGTCATCTAGAGGCTATATGAAAGATTTCTATATAGAAATTTTTATTTTTTGCTAATGTTACAGACGCCATACCAAACGCTATACCACTTTTTCCTTGCAGTCAAAGTGGTAAAAAAAAATTTACGAAATACACGAATGTAGGGAATTTTTGAATATTGCACAAGATGAAAAATGAATATTTCTAATATTATTAATAAATTAATTAGTTAATATTAATATATAATAATAATAATAATAATAATAATAATAATAATATATATATATATATATATATATATATATATATATATTAATATATTATATTTATATTAATATTTGTCATAAAATATTTAACAGATTAAATTTCATTTGTTTCGCACTAACTGGATCAGTCCGATGAGTAGTTGGAGTGGGGTATGATTGAGAGTGGCTATATATAGCATTTGTAATATTATTTTATTTAAATTTTCGCCACAATAAGATTATATATTTAATTTATTATTATATTTTAGAGTGTACATTAAGCGATTCTACACTGTTAAAAAAAATGTAATATATATTTATATAATTCTTCTATTCCTACTACTTGTAAACTTTCGCTGCAAGCAAGCCACTCTCTCAATCATACCACCACTCCAACTACTCATCGGACTGATTCACTGAGCAAACATATACCATATCAAAATCATTCAAATAAATCTTTTGAACAGCAAACGTTCATTAGACGCATTCGCTCAACATGGCTCCGAATCGCATCTTAACTGACTAACACCAACTTTTGCTACAACATTGTTTTTCGAATTTCACACTAATCGTATTTCGTACCCGATCTCTTCTATTTACACCACATAATTCACATTTCGCACAGCAGTTATTTTCGCGTTTATGCTTTTCTGCAATTAAACCCAGAACATTCACCACTATACATCAAGGTAGGCACCGACATTAATTTCTTTAATTATCTAGGTTTTATTTGTAATTAATTTTGTTTTTGCTTTCACAAGATATTCAAATATTATTATCAAAGTTTTTATAGATCATTTATAATTTATTGGTAAATTATTAGTAATATTTTTTGTTCAAATATGAGAAACATTCACTACCATACATCAACGTAGGCACTGATATTTTGAAAGCGAATTTTTTTAGCTTGTGTTTCTTTCCGGGGCACAAAATACAAGTAATAAATGAAAATATACAACATTCACTACCATACATCAACGTAGGCACCGATATTTGTAAAATCGAATTTTTTTAGCGTGTTTTTTTTTCACGGGGGCACAAAATACGAGTAATAAATATGAAAATATACAACATTCACTACCATACATCAACGTAGGCAATATCTAATAATTAAAGAAAAATGTTGTAGCAAAAGTTGGTGTTGGTCAGTTAAGATATGAAATGAAATTTAATTTCAAAATAAATATGTATTTATAGACTCAGTTTTGAAGGTAAATGCAATATCTAATTAAAGAAAAATGTTGTATAATTAATAATTTAATAACAATTTTTACATATAAAAAATATTAATCAAATATTTATTTAAATATTATTATTATTTTGATTTCCAAAAAATATATACATTGTTGTTAATTATAAAAAAAAATTAATCATATTTTTTTTTTCAATTAAAATATACTTGTAAAATAAAAGAAAATCGCATTTTTCAAGGAAAATAATAAAAATTATTTTTTTACAAATAAACTACAACACATAAATAAATTCTGAAATTAATACATATAAATACTATAAGTAATAACAATTAACAACATATAGATTAGTGTATGATGAGTGTGAAATTGAAAGAAATGTTGTAGCAAAAGTTGGTGTTAGTCAGTTAAGATGCGATTCGGAGCCATGTTGAGCGAATGCGTCTAATGAACGTTTGCTGTTAGAAAGATGCATTTGAATGATTTTGATTGTATACGTTTGTCTAGTGGATCAGTCCGATGAGTAGTTGGAGTGGTGGTGTGATTGAGAGAGTGGCTTGCTTGCAGCGAAAGTTTACAAGTAGTAGGAATAGAAGAGGCATGCTATGAGAGAGTGGAATTGTGGAATGTGGATGAAATTGCGAAAGTTGCTTGTGCTGGAGAGGAATGTATTTGGAAACGACTGATTTCTCAGGATGATGAAAAGAGTTTGTGCCACACCCTTATTTGGGTACATGGCGTGATTGTCTATGTATGTATGTATATTTTTTGGAAATCAAAATAATAATTATAAACAAAAAAAATATTTAATTAATTTTTTTTATATGCGACTTCTGTAAATAAGTATAAAAATTATTATTAATAAATTAGCTAATTTTTCTAATAATTAGTTACCATAAATATATGTAGTAAAAAACAGTCATAATCTTGTAAAAAAAATAGTCATAATCTTGTAAAAAAAAACAGTCAAAACATTGTGAAAAAGAGTCATAATCTTGTAAAAAACAGTCATAACCTTTAATAAAACAGTCAAAACATTGTGAAAAACAGACATAATCTTGTGAACCAGATCTTAACTGACTAACACCAACATTTGTTGCAACATTCTTTTCAATTTCTCCTTCTTGAGTTGGGGGCCACAAGCACGTCCTTGTCTATTTCTTACAAGGTTATGACTATTTTTTACAAGATTATGACTGTTTTTCACAAGGTTATGACTGGTTTTCACCAGGTTATCACTGTTTTTCACCAGGTTATCACTGTTTTTCACAAGGTTAGGACTGTTTTTTTACAAGATTATGACTGGTTTTCACAAGATTATGACTGTTTTTCACAATGTTATGACTGTTTTTCACCAGGTTATCACTGTTTTTCACAAGGTTAGGACTGTTTTTTTACAAGATTATGACTGTTTTTCACAATGTTTTGACTGTTTTTTTTTACAAGATTATGACTATTTTTTTTACAAGATTATGACTTTTTTATACAAGGTTATGACTGTTTTTCACAAAATTATGACTGTTTTTCACAAGGTTTAGACTGTTTTTTTACAAGGTTATGACTGTTTTTGCTATGATTTTATAGATTTTATAAGATTGTAGATATATATATATATATATATATATATATATATATATATATATATATATTATATATAATTACCCTATATATATATATATATATATATATATATATATATATATATATATGCTAAGCTAAGATCATCAATACATATTTATAATACCTAATTATATATACAAATAAATAAATACATATATTGTATCTCTCTCTCTCTCTCTCTCTCTCTCTCTCTCTCTCTCTCTCTCTCTCTCTCTCTCACACACACACACACACACACAATACAGCAACATCTGTGGCAAGCTATTGTACATTTAGGTCATAATCTTGTAAGAAGCAAAACCCCGGGGTGGGGGTATGGCAGTTTGTTGGTGCTTTTATTGAAATCGAATGACTAAAAAAAAAAAAAACACATTAATTTTTCTTGCAAACTTAACCATGCGATTAAACTTGACAACAGACCATTAGGTTAAAATACTAATTACACATATAATTAAACTTGACAACAGATAATAGATTAACATACTAATTAAACATATAATTAAACTAGACAACAGATAATAGATTAACATACTAATTAAACATATAATTAAACTTGACAACAGATAATAGATTAACATACTAATTAAACATATAATTAAACTAGACAACAGATAATAGATTAACATACTAATTAAACATATAATTAAACTTGACAACAGATAATAGATTAACATACTAATTAAACATATAATTAAACTAGACAACAGATAATAGATTAACATACTAATTAAACATATAATTAAACTAGACAACAGATAATAGATTAACATACTAATTAAACATATAATTAAACTTGACAACAGATAATAGATTAACATACTAATTAAACATATAATTAAACTAGACAACAGATAATAGATTAACATACTAATTAAACATATAATTAAACTAGACAACAGATAATAGATTAACATACTAATTAAACATATAATTAAACTAGACAACAGATAATAGATTAACATACTAATTAAACATATAATTAAACTAGACAACAGATAATAGATTAACATACTAATTAAACATATAATTAAACTTGACAACAGACCATTAGGTTAAAATACTAATTACACATATAATTAAATTTGACAACAGACCATTAGGTTAAAATACTAATTACACATATAATTAAATTTGACAACAGACCATTAATTTTTCTAATTAAGTTAAACAAACTTGTAAAAAAAAAAAGACGAAATCTTGTAAAAAAACAAACATAACCTTGTGAAAAACAATCATAACCTTGAGAAAAACAGACGAAATCCGCTTAAAATCATGTGAAAATTCGTGTAGAATTCTTAAAATCGCTTTCAAAATCACTTAAAATCATGTTAAATCTCTCCTACAAACCCGCTTAAAATCATGTTAAATCAACGAAAATTCGTGTAGAATTCTTAAAATCGCTTTCAAAATCACTTAAAATCATGTTAAATCTCTCCTACACTGTTTTTTTATACAAGATTTTATACAAGGTTAAGACTGTTTTATACAAGGTTATGACTGTTTTTTTACAAGGTTGTTATCGTTTTATACAAGGTTGTGACTGTTTTTTTACAAGGTTAAGACTGTATTATATAAGGTTATGACTGTTTTTTTTACAAGGTTTATACAAGGTCATGACTGTTTTATACATGGTTTATACAAGGTTATAACTGATTTATACAAGGTTATGACTGTTTAATATTAAGACTGTTTTATACAAGGTTGTGACTGTTTTATACAAGTATATGTATACGTCGGGGGTTGATGATAAGATACAGGAGATGACGCTGGATAGTAAAGTAAGTAGCGAGTAAAAGAGCAGTTTTGGTGTGCCTACGTTGATGTATGGTAGTGAATGTTGTTGGGTTTGGTTGCAAAAGCATAAAAGCGGAAAATGACTGCTGTGCGAAATGAGATATTTACGTATTGGGTGGGGGGCGGGGGGTATGTGGTGTAAATATAGGAGAGATCGAAAAAGTGGTATAGTGTTTGGTACGATGTCTGTAACATTAGCAACAAAAAAAAACAAATAAAAATTGTATAGAAATGCTTCTCTATAGCCTTCAGATCAGACGAATCAACCGAACTTAGTTTATAAGGGGGTGTATGGATGTGAGTCGTGATCGCAACTCCTCCTAGACGAGCTTTAACTCGATTATATTGAAATTTTCATGAGAAATTTGTCTAGTACCCAAGATAGGGTTATGTGGTTTTAGTTTTTTCCAGTGATGACAATTTTCCGAGAAAAAAATTACTAAAACCATTTTATGGCAAACAAACGGTTATAGGTATTCAGACAGGTGGTGGCAAACCAAAAACATTCGATTTATTCGTTCAATACCCCTATACTATATATTTATATGGTAACTAATTATTAGAAAAATTAGCTAATTTATCTACAATTAATAATCTAATAACAATATTTATATATTCAGACAGAATTATGAAAAAAAAATCAAATATTTAATTGTCAGTTAATCATTTTATTGTTTATTATTATTTTGACTTCCAAAGAATATAGGTATATGTTTTTAATTCTAATAAAGATTAATCATATTTTTTTTTCAAATAAATTGTATGTGTGAGATATGAGAAAATCGCATTTTTCAAGGAATTTACATATAATTTACTTGAAAAAAAAAAAAAGATTAATCTTTATTAAATCAAAATAATAATAAACAAAGAAAATATTGACAATTAAATATTTGTTTAATTTTTTTATATGCTACTTCTGTCTGAATATATAAAAATTGTAATTAAATAATTAATTGTAGATAAATTAGCTAATTGTTGTAGAATGATAAAATCGAAGATAGCTGTGATGCGAAAGCAGAGAATGATGAAGATGAAGAAGCAACCGATATGGAAGCGTTTGAACAAAGTGGAATGCTTGATAATGATCAGGTAATTGATTTATATATACATACATACATACATACATAGACAATCACAATGCCATATACCCAATTAAGGGTGTGGCACAAACTCTCTCGACTCAGTCGCCTCCAAACGTTCCTATATCGAGAGACATAAGCAACTTGCGCACACACATCCACATTCATACATGCTCACTTCCATTCCTACTACTTGGAAACTTTCACTGCACGCAAGTCAACCTTTCAATCATACCACTCCAACTACTCATTGTCCATCCACCTGCAAACGTATACCATATCAGAAAATCATTCAAATAAATCATTTCAAACAGCAAACCGTTCATTAGACACATTCGCTCAACATGTCGTCCAAAACCATCTTAACTGACTAACACCAACTTTTGCTACAGCATTTTTTCTGTATTTCACACTCATCATACACTAATCGTATTTCTAATACTTTTAACCATATATATATATATATATATATATATATATATATATATATATATATATATATATATATATAAATTCGCAGGCATCTATCGATATAAAACCTCAACCCCCCACTTTGGGTTCAGATTCGTCCGCCGTAATCGATAGTGAAATAATCCACACGCGCACCTACGACCTGCACATAACCTATGATAAATGCGGTTACGCTGAGAGTCGTCAGCCGTTAAATGTCGAGGAGATGTGAGTCAGGATCATGCAAAAAAGACGGTTACAATGGAATCCCACCCCCATGTGCCGGGGCCGTTGATGGCTCGTGTGCATCCGTGTCGGTAAGTTAGGGAGTGAGTCAAGGTTAGGAGTGGTTTATACAAGGTTAGGACTGGTTTATACAAGGTTTATACAAGGTTATGAGTGTTTTATACAAGGTCATGACTGTTTTACACAAGGTTATGACTGATTTATATAAGTTTATGACTGTTTTATACAAGGTTATGACTATTTTATACAAGGTTATGACTGTTTTGTACAAGGTTTTATGCAAGGTTATGACTGTTTTATACAAGATTTTATGCAAGGTTATGACTGTTTTGTACAAAATTTTATACAAGGTTATGACTGTTTTATACAAGATTTTATACAAGGTTATGACTGTTTTGTACAAGATTTTATACAAGGTTATGACTGTTTCATACAAGATTTTATACAAGGTTATGACTGTTTTATACAAGATTTTATACAAGGTTATGACTGTTTCATACAACGAAATGACTGTTTTATACAAGGTTATGACTATTTTACACAAGGTTATGAGTGTTTTTTACAAGGTTATGACTGTTTTATACAAGGTTATGACTGTTTTATATAAGGTTATGACTGTTTTATACAAGTTTTTATACAAGGTTATGACTGTTTTATACAAGTTTTTATACAAGGTTATGACTATTTTATACAAGAATTTATACAAGGTTATGACTGTTTTTTTACAAGATTTTATACAAGGTTGTGACTGTTTTCTATACAAGGTTATGACTGTTTTCTACAAGGTTATGACTATTTTTTTACAAGGTTATGACTATTTTATACAAGGTTATGACTGTTTTTTTTACGTAATTTTTGTATTTTATGTGTTGACAGGCATGCAGAAGTAATGAAAAAAATCATTCAAACAGTAACAGAAGGGGGTGGCGAGCTAGGGGTGCATATGTATTTAATCATATTTTTAAAATTCGTTCAATCAGTGATACCAACTATCGAATATGATTACACGCAAAATTTCACTATGTAGATGGTGCTGGCGTAGCACACGCTGCTGAGTACACAAGAGGAAATTACATACAGAGGCTTCAAGACTTTATGTTTTCTATTTATTAATTATACCAATTAAGTTAATTATATTATTATATTATTATTATTATTATTATTATTATTATTATTATATAATTATATAATTATTAATTATACCAATTAAGTTAATTATTTGTTGTTATTATTATTATTATGAATATACAATGTGTCTTAGAAAAAAATGTAGTCAATAATAGTAAAATACATATATATATATATATATATATATATATATATATATATCTCTTTTCTTTTTCTACTGTCATCTAATATACACATTATGTTTATACATTTCTCTCTCTCTTTCTCTCTTTTTCTCTCTCTTTCTCTCTCTCTCTCTTTTTCTCTCTTTTTCTCTCTCTCTCTTTTGTTGCCAAGGCAACCAAATGTCATTTTTATTTCTGTTTATCTTACTTTTTCACTCTCTCTCTTTCTTTTTTTCGACTTTCATCTTTATGAATATACAATGTGTCTTAGAAATATCTCTCTCCTAGACCTCATAGTTTTTGAGAAAAAAAAAACAAAGAATCAAAAAAAAATTCTAGCGCCCAAACGGCACATGCTAGCAAATTAAAACTAAAACCAAATTATAGAACTTTTTATTGTCTATTATTATCTCCGTTGTCGTGGCAACAGTGAGTAGTAGGAGTGGGGTATGATTAAGAGTGGCTTGCGTGAGCGGAAGTTTCCAAGTATTAGGAATAGAGGAGCATGTATGCTATCATTTTTAATCTAATAAATTATTATCTCCGTTGTCGTGGCAACAGTGAGTAGTAGGAGTGGGGTATGATTAAGAGTGGCTTGCGTGAGCGGAAGTTTCCAAGCAGTAGGAATAAAAGAGAGCATGTAGAATTATGAATGTGGATGAAGCGAAAGTTGCTTGTTTGCGGATAGGAACAACAATATACAATGTGTCTAATTAGATTAATCAGTTATTTAAATCATGCAAAAAAGGAACTTATCAAGAAGCTATAATAAATAACAAAATTATTTTTTATATAAAATGACGCACATGTTACAATGTATCGACCTAACTAAACCAAAAAGCTACTGAAGATGGCTGCCCATGTTGGAGCCGAAACGTCTAGTTTTAATTTTTAAAAAATAAATTTACAAATAATAAGGAGGTTATTTGTTATTTATTTTTGTACAACGCGTTCGTGTCACAGTCCTTCAAAAAATATACATAAATTTCCAAGAAACCAAAATTAAAGAATATTATAACTTAAGGCTAATTTTTATTTAAGTCATTCTTGCCTTGCAATGATTTTATCTCATTATTTTTTAATTAAACAATCAATGTATATTTTGTAAGTAAAAATAAAATATTAATCTTTTTAAAGATATCTGTTTATTATTTATTATTGTATATTAAGTACTATACACACACCTATTCAACCTCTTTTCATTCAAGCAAAAATCAGTTTCGCAAATCCTATCCAGGTGACTTTTATTTAATCCAAATTCATTATAATGCTGTTCTTATCACTTGAAAATATTTGCGTCCGTAAAATACATTATAGTACTTCAACTATTCATCGGACGTATATAAGTATATATATATATATATATATATATATATATATATATATATAAATTATTTACTATAATTTTAAAATTTTGTTAATAATTTTATTCACAATTTATATCATATATTTCGTAAACTATTTCTTTATCCCCGTCCAAAAGTGCCAAAGAGCGCTTTTGCGCTTGTCTTATTTCCTATTCTACATTATTTAGTTAGTTATATTATTATAGTAATCGTTGTTTATAATAATAAAAAGTGTACACCTACAAAGTGTAATATTACTCCAATTTTAATTTTAACCTAAAACGGAACACGGCAGCCGAATAGTCGACAATAATAAAGTTGTTTTATTTTAATATAATGATTTGAAAGATTTTTTCATACTTTAAATATTAACTTGGAATGTAGATTTCCTTAATTGCTATTGAACTTATAAAACTTTGCTTATACCTAATTATTAATAAACAGTAATTTTAATGGTAAATAAATAAAATACGGTAATTAAAATACGGTATTTAACCTAGATATTGTGTTGATATTGATTTAAATATAAGAAAATTTTCTATAGAAAGTATACAAAGATTGTTGCGCTCAATAAAAAAACAATAAAAACGCAGAAAGAAACAGATAAAAAGAAGAAGACGAATAAAAGCTGAGAACGCAAATAATATAAATATATGAAACGAAATGAAATATAAAATAAGAATGAAAAAAAAGAAGAGATATTTTTTTATGTATTTATTTTTTAATATAATGAACAATAAAACTGCTGTGTTCTATCTTTTTACCACTTTGACTGCAAGGAAAAAGTGGTATAGCGTTTGGTACGGTGTCTGTAACATTTTCAAAAAATAAAAATTGAGTATAGAAATCCTTCATATAGCCTCTAGATCAGACGAATCTGAACTTAGTTTATAAGTGTGTGAATGGATGTGCGTCGTCAGCTCGCTCGGTCGCCAGAGAAAATTTTATGATCACAACTCCTCCTAGACGGTTCAACCGATTTTAATGAAATTTTCAGGATAAATTTGCCTAGTACCCAAGATAGGGTCATGTGGTTTTTTTTTTTCCAGTGATGCCAACTTTCCGAGAAAAAAATTACTAAAATTTTTAAAAATTCATTGTGGCTACATAATTTATTCGATTTTGTTGAAATTTTCTTCAAAGTTTCTCCTAGTGCCCATATAAATTATAATATTAAAATACAGTGTTGCCAACTTTCCGAGAAATGTCAAAGTGGTCTATATTTGGGTTTACCCATATACTTCTAATCTTGTTTAATATAATGAACAATAAAACTGCTGTGTTCTATCTAATTTTGTATAATATTTAATGTCGAAATTAAATTACAATTTTTATGTTAATCTTTTATTGCAATGTAGCTATTACGTATGTCATAGCTAGAATAATATATTTTAAACTCAAAATTCAAAACATGGCATGTATCTTGTTTCATGATCGGAAAATATGAATTAATATTTAACGTTAGTACATAGGGTGATATAGTTTGAATCAAAACCGCGCAGGCGGCGCTGAATTTTGTATTATGTATGCAACTTCGTATTTTGCTGTGTTGGTTGTGTTGCCTATGCAACGAAACCAACCCAGCAAAATATAAAGTTGGTTTCAAACGATATTATTTTTGTTAGTTATGTAACAAATACGAAATAAAAATATAAAACATCTATTTTAATTAAAAAATAACTATTATTTGTTTATATTTATTTTCCATAATTAAAATAAGAAAACAGAAATGATTATTTTTCACATATGTTTTGATGTATTATAACTTTTTAATATAATTTTTATTTTATTATTTATTTAAAATTAAATAGAAATTGATTTTTTTTTAAGTTTGACTTTTATGTATATGAAAATAATAATACTATTATAATTTTTTGATAATTTCTCTAGTTATGTGTAATAACTAATTTAATTTTGTGTTTTTTTGTAATTTTATTATAATATTTGTAATTAAAAAGTATATAAACATTTAAATAAATAAATTTGTCTGCAAACTTAAGAAATTAATTTTTTTTAATTTATAAATAACGCAGTAGTTCTAGTTACTGTAAAGAACAATAAGAAAAACATTTAAATTTATAGAATTTTCTGGGCTGGTATGCCGTGGTCGATCTATTCTCGTCGCAGACGTTTTGTCATACATCATAGATGGCATCCTCAGTGCTTGGTGACTAAGCACTGACAACGTCATCTACGATGTATGGCGAAACGTCTGCGACGAGAGTAGATCGACCACGGCGTACTAGCCCAAAAAATTCTATTTCGTTCTATTCGTTACACTTTTGTGGGCAAATATTTATATATATATATATATATATATATATACATATATATATATATATATATATATATATATATATATACATATATATATATATATATATATATATATATATATATATACATATATATATATATATATATATATATATAAATATTTATTGTACATTTTATAAAATAATTCAATAAAATTAAATATAAAAGTAACAGGGCAATACAATGTATCATTCGCAATGACACAAGATGTGTACGGGGTAAGTGAGGTAGAGGGGTGAGAAGTAGAAATACGAAAACGTAGATAAGAATGGAATGTTTGTATGTTTCAAACAGGTAGCGAAATTTTAGGGTACGCTGTGTAACGGTTAGGTCTCTAAGTTGCTAGAATTGTATACGAAATTGAATACCGAGCGAATAATTATTTATAGACATATGTACATATATTATTTTAGTCAACTCTGAAATAAAATTCGTATTATTTAAATTTCCGAAATGTCATACTAAAAAATTGTATTTCAGTTGAAAATAATTATACTCATTTGACATAAATATATGACAGATATATTGTCTAAATTTGTTGCTTTTTGTAATTATACAAATTAATATATAAATAATATTCTCGCAAAGCGAGAATGGAGCTAGTCGAATGTGGTTTGATTTTATAAGCTAGTTTTTCGACTAGCTAAAATACAAGATTAGAAGTATATAAACCACTTTGACATTATTAAATTATTATTAAAATTCATTTACATTCCATATGACCCCTAAAAAATTGTAGGCCCGTCTGGCTCCGACCAAATAAATATTATTCAAATATTATAAGGATTAAAAATAAGCGTCAATGAATAAACACGATATAGCAAACAGGCTCTTATAATAAAAATTGTTTTTGCTACATGACAAATAATACATTGTAGCAACCCAATAAACATTTTGCATAAATTATATCTCTATCTCGCTTGCAATGTTTGTTTATATGTAGATATCTATATATGTATACAGATATAGAACAAATGAGAGCGAGAAAAAGAAAAAACAAAACTTGTCTTACTACAAAATCATGCCTACAATAATTCTACAAAAAAAGTTTTGAAATATACACATATTTTGTTTCTATTTGAATGGAAAATGTAGCGAATGTCTAGTAAAATAAATATTTATTTAAACTTATAATAATGTAAACTTATAATAATTATTATTATTTGCGCACAAAAGTGTAACGAATAAAACGAAATAGAATTTTTTGGGTTGGTATGCCGTGGTCGATCTATTCTCGTCCAGACGTTTCGCTATACATCGTAGATGACATCGTCAGTACTTAGTCACCAAGCACTGAAGATGCCATCTACGATATATGGGCGAAACGTCTGCGACGAAAATAAATCGACCACGGCATTCCAACAAAAAAAATATTTTATCAAAATATCAATATTAGGCTATAATAATCCAAGATTTCTTCTCATATGCTCTTTATTAATCATATATATACCATATATATATATGGTGTATATATATATATATATATATATATATATAAATATATATATATATATATATATATATATATATATTATATATATATGGTATATATGTATATATATATATATATATATATATATATATATATATATATATATATATATATATATATATATATATTACAATTATAGTAAACAAAAAAATTTTCTTTGTATTGATAAAAATTGAAAAATTAATAGAAATATATTAAATTCTGAAATAAAATTCATATTTTTTTCATTTTCTGAAATGTCATAATAATAATGGTCACAAATCACTAAACACATCGGTTTTTCGCGAGATACAAAATTATAAAATAACATAACTTGACGTAAATCATACGTCAATATCATTCCACGCAAAATAAGCTTCAAAATGTATTATTATTTTTTTATAATATTAAAAACTTACTATTATTTCTTAGTTTCTTATTAAATTGTTAATATTATCTTTATCATATATAAAAGAATAAAATAAAATTAATCTATTTATGATAATATCATAATACTGTGTAATACTGGCTTTGCCATTTAGTTTGCAAATTTGCCGTATGCGTCAGCACCTGCTTGAAAATTTTGCTTATGAAAAAATTATAAAATTCTAAAATTATAAAAATCTGTTAAAACAATAATTAAATAAAAAAAATAATCCTAATCATAGTATAATATAATTATGAAGCATATATAAAAATTTTAAATTTTTCGGGGATATAGTTTGGAAAATAAAAGCAATAAATGTGTTATTTTTTGGAAAAAAATTTTTTTTCTCTATTTCCCAAAACCAAAAAATTTCAAAAAAATTCCTATTATTCTACATAGGATATTGCATATCAGGTATTTTTTCGGTACAGTAATTATCGTTGGAGTAGAAACTAGAGCCAGTTAAAAAAATTTTTATTTCTATTTCTTTTTTATTTTATATAAATCAATTAATAATATTAAATTTCTTATTGAATTATTAATTCAACATTCATTATGTAATTTTCAGAACAGTCAGTTACAATAAATATGTTGTATTAAACGAACAAATTCAATATGAAATTCAACATATTTTTGAATTTACGTTACGCGCCATTTGAACCCTGTGTACTAACGTTAATGAGGGGGAATTTTGGTCATTGTTTAGATCAGTAGCGTAGTCACAAACTTGTCAGGGGAGGGGGTTACTAAAGAAATACATACATACATACACAATTACGCCATGTACTCAAAAGGGTGTGGCACAAACTCTTTTCATCATCCCGAAATCAGTCGCCTCCAAATATTCCTATCCAGCACAAGCAACTTTCGCACTTTCATCTACATTCATAATTTCTCTCATAACATGCTCTTTTATTCCTACTACTTGGAAACTTTCGCTCACGCATACCACCCTCTCAATCATAATTTGCATAATTTATTTAGGCACTAGGAGAATCTTTTCGGCAAAATTTGATTAAAATCGGTTAAATAAAGTGTGGTTATAATAAATTTTCAAAAATTTTAGTAATTTTTTCCTCTCGGAAAGTTGGCAACACTGTTACTAGGTTTTTTGGAAGGTTACTAAGTTTTTTTGGAAGGTTACTAAATTTTTTTGGAAGGTTACTAGGTTTTTTGGAAGGTTACTAGGTTTTTTGGAAGGTTATTTATTTTGGAAATTTACTAGGTTTTTTGGAAGGAAACCCGGTTTTTTGGAAGGTTATTTAGTTTTATGGAAAGTTATTTAGTTTTTTGGAAGATTATTTATTTTTTTTGGAAAGTTACTAGATTTTTTGGAAGGTTACTATGTTTTTTGGAAGGTTACTAGGTTTTTTGGAAGGTTATTTAGTTTTTTGGAAGGTTATTTAGTTTTTTTAGAAAGTTACTAGGTTTTTTGGAAGGTTACTATGTTTTTTGGAAGGTTACTAGGTTTTTTGGAAGGTTATTTAGTTTTTTGGAAGGTTATTTAGTTTTTTTAGAAAGTTACTAGGTTTTTTGGAAGGTTACTATGTTTTTTGGAAGGTTACTAGGTTTTTTGGAAGGTTATTTAGTTTTTTGGAAGGTTATTTAGTTTTTTTAGAAAGTTAGTAGATTTTTTGGAAGGTTACTATGTTTTTTGGAAGGTTACTAGGTTTTTTGGAAGGTTATTTATTTTGGAAATTTACTAGGTTTTTTGGAAGGAAACCTGGTTTTTTGAAAGGTTATTTAATTTTTTGGAAAATTATTTAGTTTTTTGGAAGATTATTTATGTTTTTTGGAAGGTTACTAGGTTTTTTGGAAGATTATTTATTTTGGAAAGTTACTAGGTTTTTTGGAAAGTTACCTTGTTAAAATTACATAAATTATATATATATATATATATATATATATATATATATATAAATATAAATATGAATATGAAAATCGGTTAAATAACATGGCTATAATAAATTTTGAAAAACTTTAGTAATTTTTTTCTGGGAAAGTTGGCAACACTGGATATTAATAAAATTATATAATTAGGGAAATCTTTTCTGGAAAATTTGAACAAAATGGATGCGGGAATAAGGGCATTAATATTTATTATACAAAATTAGAAATATTTTTTTATATTCAAAAAAATTTATCTACAATTTAAATTACAAAAAAAAGAAAGATACAACGCAATTATATAAAGCAAAATAAAAAAAAAATGTAGTAAAAGTTGGTGTTAGTCAGTTAAGATTGTTCGGACATGTTGAGCGTTTGCTGTTAAAAAGATTTATTTGAATGATTTTTGATGGTACACGTTTGCAAGTGGATCAGTACGATGAGTAGTTGGAGTGGTATGATTGAGAGAGTGGCTTGCGTGCAGCGAACGTTTCCAAGTAGTAGGAATAGAAAGAGGAATGTATAAGACAGTGGAATTATAAATGTGGATGAAACAGTCATAATCTTGTGAAAAACAAACATAACCTTATGAAAAACAGTCATAACCTTGTGAAAAACAGTCATAACCTTGTGAAAAAGACATAATCTTGTGAAAAAGTCATAACCTTGTTAAAAACAGTCATAACCTTGTAAAAAAACAAACATAATCTTGTATAAAACAGTCATAACCTTGTAAAAAACAGTCATAACCTTGTAAAAAAACAGTTATAACCTTGTAAAAAAACAAACATAACCTTGTATAAAACAGTCATAACCTTGTATAAAATAGTCATAACCTTGTATAAAACAGTCATAACCTTCTGTAAAACAATCATAACCTTGTAAAAAAACAGTCATAATCTTGTATAAAACAGTCATAACTTTGTGTAAAACAGTCATAATCTTGTAAAAAAACGTAGAAACCTTGTGAAATACAGGCATATAATAAAAAACAAAAAAAATTTTTTGGAATATTTTCATTATTTTTTTCAAAAAAGTCAGAGTACAGAAATATACAAGTTTGTTTTCAGACATGAAAAAGATATATATATATATATATTATAGTATAGCAAAAATACACTCGTAACGAAATATCATTGTAAATTTACATATAGTGCTGGTAATTTTACAATATTTATTATTTTACTTATATTATATTATTAATATAAAATAATAATTCACTTGATTTTCTATGTAATTATATATATATATAATATTTACGTGTATTTTTTTACAGAGACGCTTATTTTCGTTTGTGTAGTAAAAAATAATCATTTAATATAAACATATATAATAAATATACAAAAATAAAAAATAAAAATATAAAATTAAAAAACTACTTAAATGTATTTTGGATAAAGAATTAATTAACTAATTAATTAATTAATTAATTAATTAATTATTGTGCAATAAAAATATCTCGCTTACGTAAAATATATTTGAACCTTAAATATTTCGTCCTTATATTTATTTTTTTGGGAAGGTTATTAGGTTTTTTGGAAGGTTAATAAGTTTTTTTGAAAGGTTAGTAGGTTTTTTGGAAGATTACTAGGTTTTTTGGAAGGTTATTACTGTTTTTTACAAGGTTACTAGGTTTTTTTGGAAGGTTAATAAGTTTTTTAGAAGGTTATTACAAGATTATGAAGTTTTTCACAAGATTATGACTGTTTCTCACAAGGTTATGACAGTTTTTCACAAGGTTATGAAAGTTTTTTTTACAAGACTATGACTTTTTTCACAAGGTTATGACTGTTTTTCACAAGATTATGACTGTTTTTCACAAGGTTATGACTGTTTTTCACAAGGTTATGACAGTTTTTTTACAAGTTTATGACTATTTTTCACAAGGTTATGACTTTTCACAAGGTTATGAGTATTTTTCACAAGATTATGACTGTTTTTCACAAGGTTATGACTTTTCACAAGGTTATGATTAATTTTTTTTCACAAGGTTATGACTGTTATTTTACAAGGTCATAACCTTGTAAAAAAAAAGACACAACCTTGTGAAAAAAAATAATCATAACCTTGTGAAAAGTCATAACCTTGTGAAAAATAGTCATAACCTTGCGAAAAGTCATAACCTTGTGAAAAGTTATAACCTTGTGAAAAAAGTCATAACCTTGTGAAAAGTCATAACCTTGTGAAAAATAATTATAACCTTGTGAAAAGTTATAACCTTGTGAAACACAGATATCACCTTGTGAAAAGTCATAACCTTGTAAAAAATAATTATAACCTTGTGAAAAATAATTATAACCTTGTGAAAAGTTAGAACATTGTTGAAAATAGTTATCACCTTGTGAAAAATAGTCATAACCTTGTGAAAAGTCATAACCTTGTGAAAAATAATTATAACCTTCCAAAAACATAATAACCTTCCAAAAATTCTAATAACCTTCCAAAAATCCTAGTAACCTTCCAAAAAACCAAGTAACCTTCCAAAAAAACCTAGTAACTTTATATAACTATATAAAAAATAAAATAAATGCATATTATCCTTTGCGTATGGAAGTTTTTCTTTTGTTTTTCTAGTTTTTCTTTAGTTTTTCTTTTGTTTTCTTTTGTTTTTTTAGTTTTTCTTTTGTTTTTCTTTTGTTTTTCTTTTGTTTTTCTTTTGTTTCTTATAAGATATATATAGGTTAAGGCACATTTTGTGTGTGCTTATATTTTTCTTTTCTTAATTTAAATTGTAAATTTACAATTTACAATTAAAATTAACAATTTCAATTACAATTTAAATTTAAATTGTAAATAGAACTTAAATAATAGCTTATATATATATATATATATATATATATATATATATATATATATATAATATAAATAGTAAAATACGAAAAAAGAGAGATCGTTTAGATTCGGTTTCGGTTTTATTTTCGAGTTGGACAAACTTAATTATTATTATAATTGTATAAAAAAATAATAATTTAATTATTATTATATTATTATTAAGTTAGGTTAGGTTTTTTTGGAAGGTTATTTGGATTTTTGGAAGGTTATTAGGTTTTTTGGAAGGTTATTATGTTTTTTTGGAAGGTTATTAGTATTTTTTGGGAAAGTTATTAGGTTTTTTTGGAAAGTTATAGGTATATTTGGAAGGTTATTAGGTTTTTTGGAAAAGTTATTAGGTTTTTTTGAAAGGTTAATAGGTTTTTTTGGAAGGTTAGTAAGTTTTTTGGAAGGTTACTAAGTTTTTTTTTGGAAGGTTATTACTGTTTTTTATAAGGTTAGTAGGTTTTTTTTTTGGAAGGTTATTAGGTTTTTTGGAAGGTTATTACAAGATTATGAAGTTTTTCACAAGATTATGACTGTTTTTCACAAGGTTATGACAGTTTCTCACAAGATTATGACTGTTTTTTTTTACAAGATTATGAAGTTTTTCACAAGATTATGTCTGTTTTTCACAAGGTTACTAAAATACTATCAAAACCTTGTGAAAAACAATCATAATCTTGTATAAACCAGTCATAACTTTGTGAAAAACAATCATAACCTTGTGTAATATAGTCATAAGCTTGTGAAGAAAGTCATAGCTTTGTAAAAAAAAATCATAACCTTGTGAAATATAGTCATAATCTTGTGAAAAGTCATAACCTTGTGAAATAAAGTCATAACCTTGAAAAAAATAATTATAACCTTGTAAAAAGTTATAACCTTGTAAACAATAGTCATAACCTTGTGAAAAGTCATAGCCTTGTGAAAAGAAGTCATAATCTTGTGAAAAGTCATAATCTTGTAAAAAGTCATAACCTTGTGAAAAATAATTATAACCTTGTGAAAAGTCATAACCTTGTGAAAAACAGTCATAACCTTGTGAAAAGTCATAACCTTGTGAAAAATAATCATAACCTTGTGAAAAGTCATAACCTTGTGAAAAACAGTCATAACCTTGTGAAAAGTTATAACCTTGTGAAAAAAAGTCATAACCTTGTGAAAAGTCATAACCTTCCAAAAAACCTAGTAACTTTCTTAAAATCCTAGTAACCTTCCAAAAAACCCCAAAAACCTAGTAACTTTCTTAAAATCCTAGTAACTTTCTTAAAAACCTAGTAACCTTCCAAAAATCCTACTAACTTTCCTTTTACACGAAACGAAGAAACCGAATCTGTTCCAATCATCATCATCATCCCTCCACTAATTAACTTTAATTAACTGAACTAAAACAGTCCGCAATCTTTTAGGTTATTGTTAATGATGACGTCAGTGACGGCATCAAAGACAAACTGAATGTTACTTGTATCAGTTGCGCACGTGAAATGCGTGTAGATTTCTTTCTGGTCTTTTCGCTTATTGAGATTTTCAAATTTCATTCGGATATAAGCGGCTGCTTCTTCGTACGTGTTGGAACCTGCGGGCGCAAATAATACAATTATTAAACACTTGTGCAAAAATTGACACAAAATTTTTTATTATATTTTAAGTGATTTTACATGATTTTAAGTGAGATTGTAAGGATTTTATATTTTTAAGTCAAATTGTAAAGATTTTAGATGATTTTTCTGTAGATTTTATGGATTTTAAACGCGATTCTAAAGCTAAAATTGAAGTAAAATCTTATTAAATTTTGTCGAAAATAAACAAAATTTCGCAGGTTTCAATACTTAAATATTGAATCCTGCGCAAACAAAAAATTAGTTAGTTTAGGTTATAAGAGATACGTATACAGAAATTTTTGTTTATTTTCGACAAAATTTAATAAGATTTTACGTCAATTTTTCAGAAAAGTGTTTTATAATTTTAATAATATTTACTACGATTTCGACAATTTTCTCGTTAATTTTCAATAAAATTGACAATTTTTAGAAAAATCATGATAAAATCCTAGTAAAATCATAGTGTATATTTATGTTGGAATTGACAATACACATCATGAGCAGTATTTTATTACATTTTTATATGGCTTATAATGTTCAGCCTGTAGGCATTTGCTGCCATCTATGATATGTATGTGTACCTACACATGTTGTTGACGTATTCTTTGTCTTTGTGTATAACGGTCAAAACAGAGTTAATCATTTTCATTCTCTGTATCTGTAATGTCATTTTTATATATATATACAAACATTATATTGTTTTTCAAATTGTGTAATAAAACATTTAAAAACGTAGTTGTTTCGTTTTAATACACTTCCAGCGCATTCTGCACTAACAATTTAGATTTACAAATATGTTTTTGAAGAAGAATTAAAAAACACATTGAATAATTATTTCACATATGAAATTCTAAAATTTATTAAAAATCTCGAGTAAAATCAACCGAAAAATAGTGGTAAAATCTTTACAATCGCGCTTAAAATCATGAAAAATCTTTACATCTCACATAAAATCATGCTAAAATCCTTACAATCACCCTTAAAATCATGTAAAATCCTTACAATCTCACTTAAAATTCATAAAATCTACAGAAAAATCATATAAAATCATTACAAACACCCTTAAAATCATATAAAATCCTTACAATCTCACATAAAATCCATAAAAACAACAGAAAAATCATCTAAAATCCTTACAATCTCACTTAAAATCTATAAAATCAACAGAAAAATCATCTAAAATCCTTACAATCTCACATAAAATTCATAAAATCAACAGAAAAATCATTTAATATCCTTACAATCTCACTTAAAATCATGTAAAATCCTTACAATCTCACTTAAAATCTATAAAAACAACAGAAAAATCATATAAAATCCTTAAAATCTCACATAAAATTCATAAAATTAACAGAAAAATCATTTAATATCCTTACAATCTCACTTAAAATCATATAAGATCCTTAGAATCTCACTTAAAATCATGCTAAAATCATACAATCAATCATACCCCCCCCCCCCGCCACTCCAACTAATCACCCGTATATTCCGGGAAACAAATCGTCAACGGACTCCTATTGATCTTCTCCTCGAACAGATCCTTCTTGTTCAAAAAAAGGATAATCGACGTTTCGACGAACCACTTGCTATTACAGATCGAATCGAATAGTTTCATCGATTCGACCATACGGTTCATTTCTTCGTCTTCGGCGAGGACGAGGTCGTATCCTGTAGGAGCAAAAACAGGATAATATTATTTACATACAATGTAATTTTAACAAAATACAGTGTTACCAACTTTCCGAGAGGAAAAATTGCTAAAGTTTAAAAAAATTTATTATGGCCATGTTATTTAACCGAAATTTCGCACAATAGATTCTCCTAGCATTCATATAATTTATGGTAATTTTAACAAAATACAGTGTTGCCAACTTTCCGAGAAAAAATTACTAAAGTTTAAAAAAATTTATTATGGCCATGTTATTTAATCGATTTTACTCGAAATTTTGCACAAAAGATTCTCCTAGTGCCTGAATAAATTATGCAATTTTAACAACAAAATACAGTGTTGCCAACTTATCGAAAATTTCAAAATACAGTACCATATTTGGTCTTAGAATTTACCATGATTCTTTCCAATTTCACCATAAAAAATTTGAGTTTCCAATTTTAAAAAAAAAATATATCATTTAAGATCAAAATTGACGTGTTCGAGGATTTTTTTTTCAAAAATAAATAAATTTAATAAAAGTTTTATTGCGATAGTTCCAGATTTTACAATCGCACTATATATTTATATATATTTATATATATATATATATATATATATATATATATATATATATATATATTTCTCTCTTACCTGATAATGCAACACAGAAAATAATGGCGGTGACTCCCTCGAAACAATGTATCCATTTTTTTCGTTCGGAACGTTGACCACCCACATCGAACATTCTGTAGATTGAGAAAAGAACAAAAAATTAATTATTTAAAATTTATTTAAAATACTTTTTTAAAAACGTTTTTTACAACTATTATTATTATTATGTTAAGTTAGGTTAGGTTAAAGTAACCTAACCTAACCTAGTATTTTGTATTTCGAGTGTAATATACAAATATATCTCGTTTATTCTATTGTTTTCATTGAAAAAATCATCATAGGTTAGGTTAGGTTTAGTCTAAGTTAGGTTACTCTAGATTATATTAATTTAGGTTAGGTTAGAGTAACCTAACCTAGACTAACCTAGTATATTTTGTATTTAGATTGTAATAGAAATATAAATAAAAATCGAATTATGGAATTAATTATCAAAAATTAATAATTATTATTAAGTAATTAATTGCATTATATTATTACTAATAATTAATTAATAATTGATCAATTAATTAACTTAATTAATATTAAATAATAATAATACACTTACTTAAAATGGTTAAAAGGTTATGACTGTTTTTTTTAAAAGGTTACTAGGATTTTTAAAAAGTTATGACTCTTTTTTTACATGATTACTGGCTTTTCGGGAAGGTTAGTTGGTTTTTTTGGAAGGTTAAGACTGTTTTTCACATGATTACTAAGTTTTTTTGGGAAGGTTATTAGGTTTTTTGGAAGGTTAGTTGGTTTTTTTGGAAGGTTATGACTGTTTTTCACATGATTACTAAGTTTTTTTGGGAAGGTTATTAGGTTTTTTGGAAGGTTATTAGGTTTTTGGAAGATTATGACTGTTTTTCACATGATTACTAAGTTTTTTTGGGAAGGTTATTAGGTTTTTTGGAAGGTTATTAGGTTTTTTGGAAGGTTATGACTGTTTTTCACATGATTACTAGGTTTTTTTTGGGAAGGTTATTAGGTTTTTTGGAAGGTTATTAGGTTTTTTGGAAGGTTATGACTGTTTTTCACATGATTACTAGGTTTTTTTTGGGAAGGTTATTAGGTTTTTTGGAAGGTTATTAGGTTTTTTGGAAGATTATGACTGTTTTTCACATGATTACTAAGTTTTTTTGGGAAGGTTATTAGGTTTTTTGGAAGGTTATTAGGTTTTTTGGAAGGTTATGACTGTTTTTCACATGATTACTAAGTTTTTTTGGGAAGGTTATTAGGTTTTTTGGAAGGTTAGTTGGTTTTTTTGGAAGGTTATGACTGTTTTTCACATGATTACTAAGTTTTTTTGGGAAGGTTATTAGGTTTTTTGGAAGGTTATTAGGTTTTTGGAAGATTATGACTGTTTTTCACATGATTACTATGTTTTTTTGGGAAGGATATTAGGTTTTTTGGAAGGTTATTAGGTTTTTTGGAAGGTTATGACTGTTTTTCACATGATTACTAAGTTTTTTTTGGGAAGGTTATTAGGTTTTTTGGAAAGTTATTAGGTTTTTTGGAAGGTTATGACTGTTTTTCCCATGATTACTAAGTTTTTTTGGGAAGGTTATTAGGTTTTTTGGAAGGTTATTAGGTTTTTTGGAAGGTTATGACTGTTTTTCACATGATTACTAGGTTTTTTTTGGGAAGGTTATTAGGTTTTTTGGAAGGTTAGTTGGTTTTTTTGGAAGGTTATGACTGTTTTTCACATGATTACTAAGTTTTTTTGGGAAGGTTATTAGGTTTTTTGGAAGGTTATTAGGTTTTTTGGAAGGTTATGACTGTTTTTCACATGATTACTAGGTTTTTTTTGGGAAGGTTATTAGGTTTTTTGGAAGGTTAGTTGGTTTTTTTGGAAGGTTATGACTGTT
Organism: Clivina fossor; assembly: GCA_963966155.1. Classification (NCBI taxonomy): domain Eukaryota; kingdom Metazoa; phylum Arthropoda; class Insecta; order Coleoptera; family Carabidae; genus Clivina; species Clivina fossor. The sequence goes on along the minus strand of CAWYQG010000436.1, from coordinate 56,066 downwards.
TTTCACATGATTACTAAGTTTTTTTGGGAAGGTTATTAGGTTTTTTGGAAGGTTATTAGGTTTTTGGAAGATTATGACTGTTTTTCACATGATTACTAAGTTTTTTTGGGAAGGTTATTAGGTTTTTTGGAAGGTTATTAGGTTTTTTGGAAAGTTATGACTGTTTTTCACATGATTACTAAGTTTTTTTTGGGAAGGTTATTAGGTTTTTTGGAAGGTTATTAGGTTTTTTGGAAGGTTATGACTGTTTTTCACATGATTACTAGGTTTTTTTTGGGAAGGTTATTAGGTTTTTTGGAAGGTTAGTTGGTTTTTTTGGTTGGTTATGACTGTTTTTCACATGATTACTAAGTTTTTTTTGGGAAGGTTATTAGGTTTTTTGGAAGGTTAGTTGGTTTTTTTGGAAGGTTATGACTGTTTTTCACATGATTACTAAGTTTTTTTGGGAAGGTTATTAGGTTTTTTGGAAGGTTATTAGGTTTTTTGGAAGGTTATGACTGTTTTTCACATGATTACTAAGTTTTTTTGGGAAGGTTATTAGGTTTTTTGGAAGGTTATTAGGTTTTTTGGAAGGTTATGACTGTTTTTCACATGATTACTAGGTTTTTTTTGGGAAGGTTATTAGGTTTTTTGGAAAGTTATTAGGTTTTTTGGAAGGTTATGACTGTTTTTCACATGATTACTAAGTTTTTTTGGGAAGGTTATTAGGTTTTTTGGAAGGTTATTAGGTTTTTTGGAAGGTTATGACTGTTTTTCACATGATTACTAGGTTTTTTTTGGGAAGGTTATTAGGTTTTTTGGAAAGTTATTAGGTTTTTTGGAAGATTATGACTGTTTTTCACATGATTACTAAGTTTTTTTGGGAAGGTTATTAGGTTTTTTGGAAGGTTATTAGGTTTTTTGGAAGGTTATGACTGTTTTTCACATGATTACTAAGTTTTTTTTGGGAAGGTTATTAGGTTTTTTGGAAAGTTATTAGGTTTTTTGGAAGGTTATGACTGTTTTTCACATGATTTCTAGGTTTTTTTGGGAAGGTTATTAGGTTTTTTGGAAAGTTAGTTGGTTTTTTTGGAAGGTTATGACTGTTTTTCACATGATTACTAAATTTTTTTGGAAAGGTTATTAATTATTTTTGGAAGGTTATTAGGTTTTTTTGGGAAGGTTATTAGGTTTTTTTGCAAGGTTATTAGGTTTTTTTGGAAAGTTATTATTATATATATTATTACATTATATTATTATTAATAATGTAATTAATAATAATAACAATTAATTAAATTAATTATTATTAAATAATAACAAACTTACTTAAAATGCAACCCCTTAAACGAGAAATGCGTCTCGACAATCCCCGTCGTTTTAACGCGCGTGCGCAGCACATCCTGCTGCGATGGAACGTAGCTCGATAAGGAGATGCGATCCAATGCGTTCAAATAATACGCAGCTGAATCATTCAGCTGATATTCGCGCGAGCGGCTGAAACATAGCTGCACCTGAAACACAACAGAAACAAATACAAATGTCTGTAAGTAAATAAAAAAATTTGTGAACGCAACTCCTCCTAGACCGAGGTTCAACCGATTCTATAACCACACTTGAAACACAACTTAAACAAATACAAATGTCTGTAAGTAAATAAAAAATTTTGTGAACGCAACTCCTCCTAGACCGAGATTCAACCGATTTTATGCCCACACTTGAAACACAACATAAACAAGATTTATAAGATTATGAAGTTTTTCGCAAGGTTATGATTGTTTTTCACAAGGTTATAACTTTTCACAAGGTTATGACTTTTTTCACAAGGTTATGTCTGTTTTTCACAAGATTATGACTGTTTTTTACAAGGTTATTACTGTTTTTCACAAGGTTATAACTATTTTTCAAAAGGTTATGACTGTTTTTTTACCTTGTGAAAAACAATCATAACCTTGTAAAAAATAGTCATAACCTTGTGAAAAACAGTCATAACATTGTGAAAAAAAGGCACTACCTTGTAAAAAGTTATAACCTTGTGAAAAAAAGTCATAACCAAAAGTTATAACCTTGTGAAAAAAAGTCATAACCTTGTGAAAAGTCATAACCTTGTAAAAAGTAGTTATAACCTTGTGAAAAGGAATAACCTTGTGAAAAATAGTCATAACCTTGTAAAAAATCATAACCTTGTGAAAAATAGTCATAACCTTGTAAAAAGTCATAACCTTGTGAAAAATAATTATAATCTTGTAAAAAATAGTTATAACCTTGTGAAAAGGCATAACCTTGTGAAAAAAGTCATAACCTTGTGAAAAACAGTCATAACCTTCCAAAAAATCAAATAACCTTCCAAAAAAACCTAGTAACCTTGTAAAAAACCTAGTAACCTTCCAAAAAATTTAGTAACTTTCCAAAAATCCTAGTTACCTTGTAAAAAACCTAGTAACCTTCCAAAAAACCTAGTAACTTTCCAAAAAACCTAGTAACCTTCCAAAAATCCTAATAACCTTTCAAAAAACCAAATAACCTTCCAAAAAACCTAGTAACCTTCCAAAAAACCTAGTAACTTTTTAAAAAACCTAGTAACCTTCCAAATAACAACACTACAAACGTCTGTAAGAAAATCAAAAATTTTGTGAACGCAACTCCTCCTAGACCGAGGTTTAAACGATTTTAAGACCACACTTTATTTAAGCGATTTTACACACCAACAAACAAATACAAACGTCTGTAGGTAAATCAAAAAATTTGTGAACGCAACTCCTCCTAGACCGAGGTTCAACTGATTTTATGATCACTTTATTTAACACAAACAAACAAACAAACGTCTGTAGGTAAATCAAAAATTTTGTGAACGCAACTCCTCCTAGACCGAGGTTCAACCGAGTTTATGACCACTTTATTTAACCGATTTTAAACACAAACAAACAAACGTCTGTTAGTAAATCGGGTTTTTTTTGGTTACCGAACCATCTTAACTGACTAACACTAACTTTTGCTACATTTTTTTCAATGTCACTCAAATTAGCTGAAAATGCTAGTGACAGTCCGAAATGGTGTTAGTCAGTTAAGATTAAGCGCCTTTTTAGAACACCATACCCTCTTTCTGTCAGGTAAAATATATTGGAGAAATAACATATACGTTGAAAGAGTTCGAAAGGTTAATCTAGGTTTAGTCTAAGTTAGGTTAGGTTAGGTTAGGTTCCTTAAAATCATATAATAACCTTCCAAACTTCCTTAAAATCATTGAAAATTCTTCCAAATTTCCTTAAAATCATGTAATAACCTTCCAAACTTCCTTAGAATGATGTGAAATCCTTCCAAACTTCCTTAAAATCATGTACTAACCTTCCAAACTTCCTTAAAATCATGTAAAATCCTTCCAAATATTTCCAAACTTTCTTAAAATCATGTAATATCCTTCCAAACCTCCTTTAAATCATGTAATATCCTTCCAAACCTCCTTAAAATCATGTAATAACCTTCCAAACTTCCTTAAAATCATGTAATAACCTTCAAAATCCTTCCAAACTTCCTTAAAATCATATAATAACCTTCCAAACTTCCTTAAAATCATATAATAACCTTCCAAACAATCATGTAATATCTTAACCTAACCTAACCTAACCTAACCTAGTAACTTTCTTAAAAACCAAGTAACTTTCCAAAAAACCTAGTAACTTTCTTAAAATCCTAGTAACTTTCCAAAAATTCTAGTAACTTTCCAAAAATCCTAGTAACTTTCTTAAAAACCTAGTAACTTTCCAATAATCCTAGTAACTTTCCAAAAAATCTAGTAACTTTCTTAAAATCCTACTAACCTTCCAAAAAACCTAGTAACTTTCCAAAAAACCTAGTAACTTTCTTAAAAACCTAGTAACTTTCTTAAAATCCTAGTAACCTTCCAAAAAACCTAGTAACTTTCCAAAAAACCTAGTAACTTTCTTAAAAACCTAGTAACCTTCCAAAAAACCTAGTAACTTTCTTAAAAACCTAGTAACTTTCTTAAAAACCTAGTAACCTTCCAACTCATCCCTTATCCAAGGACCAAATGCGAAACTGGCATATAAAACTACGCACGCTCTAATCCATCCAAGGACCAAAAGTGCAAAACCTGCCAATATATAAACACTACACACCCCCTGATCCATCCACAGTCTCTTCATCAGCCGCACCAGCTCGGCGGTGAGTTCCCCCTCCTCGGCGGCGCTAGCAAAGGTGAAGAACTGTCGGGCGACATCGGTCTTCATCGGATCGGCGAAATCGATCCTCAGCTGACCCATCGCCCTGATGATCGCCATCAGGCTCTGGATTGTGTTGCTATAGACCACGGGGCGGTATTGTTCGCACTCCTCCATTGAGTAGCCGGTTTCGTGGATGATTTTCATTTGTTTGACGATGGTGCTTTTGCCCGATTCGCCTGCGCCTGTGCAAGGAGATTAGTGCATATTAGACAGACTGTATATATAAAAGTTTTTGACAAGGTTATGAAGTGTTTTTACACAGGGTTATGAAGGTTTAGACAAAAGGTTATGAAGGTTTTTGACAAGGTTAGGTTAGGTTTTTTACAAGATTATGAAAATTTTTTATAAGGTTATAAAGGTTTTTTTGGTAAGGTTATAATGGTTTTTACACAAGGTTTTCACAAGGTTATAAAGGTTTTTTTACAAGGTTATGAAGGTTTTTGACAAGGTTATGAAGTGTTTTTACACAAGGTTATGAATGTTTTACACAAGGTTATGAAAGTTTTTTTATAAAGTTGTGAATGTTTATGACAAGGTTATGATGATTTTTGACAAGGTTTTTACACAAGGTAATGAAGGTTTTTAACAAGGTTATTAAGGTTTTTAACAAGGTTATGAAGGTTTTCACAAGGTTATGAAGTGTTTTTTATAAGGTTATAAAGGTTTTTTATAAGGTTAGAAAGTTTTTGACAAAAGGTTATGAAGATTTTTAACAAGGTTATGAAGTGTTTTTACACAAGGTTATGAAGGTTTACACAAAAGGTTGTGAAGGTTTTTGACAAAGTTATGAAGGTTTTACACAAGGTTATGAAAATTTTTTAAAAAGTTATGAATGTTTTTGACAAGATTATGAAGTGTTTTTTTATAAGGTTATAAAGGTTTTTGACAAGGTTATGAAGTGTTTTTACTCAAGGTTATGAAGGTTTAGACAAAAGGTTATGAAGGTTTTTTTACACAAGGTTATGAAGATTTTTGACAAGGTTATGAAGTGTTTTTGACAAGGTAATGAAGGTTTTTGATAAAGTTATGAAGTGTTTTTACACAAGGTTATAAAGGTTTCTTTTTATAAAGTTTTGAAGGTTTTTCACAAGGTTATGAAAGTTTTTGACAAGGTTATGAAAATTTTTTGTAAGGTTAGGAAGTGTTTTGACAAGGTTATGAGGATTTTTTATAAGGTTATGAAGATTTTTGACAAGGTTATGAAATGTTTTTTTACAAGGTTATGAAGTGTTTTTATACAAGGTTATGAAGGTTTTTTATAAAGTTATGAAGGTTTTTTTATAAAGTTATAAAGGTTTTTGAAAAGGTTAGGTTAGGTTTTTTATAAAGTTATAAAGATTTCAGATAAGGTTATGAAGGTTTTTTTATAAGGTTATAAAGTGTTTTTACATAAGGTTATAAAAGTTTTTTACAAGGTTATGAAGGTATTTTAACAAGGTTATGAAAGTTTTCGCAAGGTTATGATGATTTTTTACAAGGTTATGAAAGAGTTATTATTTTATATTTCCCATAAAATTATTAAATAATTCCAAATAATTATAAAACTCATTTCTTACATTTACAGAAAAAATAAAAATTTTTTTTTTTATTATTATTTAATTAAATACTTTTCAAAGAATAGAATTAAAACAGATTAAATAATTGAAAAAATTGTTGTAGCAAAAGTTGGTGTTAGTCAGTTAAGATGGTTCGGCCATGTTGAGCGAATCCGTCTAATGAACGTTTGGTTAAAAAGATATATTTGAATGATTTTGATGGTTTACGTTTGCTTGGACGTCCGATGAGTAGTTGGAGTGGGGGGTATGATTGAGAGAGTGGCTAAAGTTTCCAAGTAGTAGGAATAAAAGAGCAAATGTATGAGAGGAATTAGTGGAATGTGGATGAAAGTGCGAAAGTTGCTTGTGCTGGATAGGAATGTTTGGAGGCGACTGATTTCTCGGGATGATGAAAAGTGAGTTTGTGCCACACCCCCCTGTTTTGGGTGCATGGCGTGATTGTGTATATATGTAGGTATGTATGTATAATTAATTAAAAATCTCAAGTAAAATTCGCGTTACAATCTGAAATTTTTTCATATGAAATCAGTAAAAATCAACCGAAAAATCGTGGTAAAATCTTTAAAATCTCGCTTAAAATCAAGTAAAATCCTTAAAATCTCAATTAAAATCATAAAAATCTTTACAATCTTACTGAAAAATCCATAAAATCAACGAAAAATCATGTAATATCCTTACAAACTTCCTTAAAATCACCTGATATTCTTACAATCTTACTTAAAATCATATGAAATCATTACAATCTCATGTAAAATCTTTACAATTTTACTTAAAAATCCACAAAATCATGTAAAATCCTTACAAACTTCCTTAAAATCACGTAAAATCCTTCCAATCTTCCATAAAATCATGTAAAATCTTTAAAATTTTACTTAAAATCATATAAAATCCTTACAAACTTCTTTAAAATTATGTAATATCCTTCCAATCTTCCTTAAAATCATATACAATACAATCTTTCTTGTTTCTTAGGTTAGGTTAATTAATTAATTCTCTTGTTAACTTAATCATAAGTGATTAAATATACAATCTTCCTTAAAATCATGTAAAATCCTTACAAATTTCTTTTCAAAAATATGTAATATCTTTACAATCTTTCTTAAAATCATGAAAAATCCTTACAAACTTCCTTAAAATTATGTAATATCTTTACAATCTTCCTTAAAATCATATAAAATCCTTAAAATCTCACTTAAAATCACATAATATCTTTACAATCGCACTTACAATCATATAAATCCTTCCAAACTTCCTTAAAATCATGCTAAAATCCTTAAAAACTTCCTTAAAATCACGTAATATCCTTACAATCCCAATTAAAATCATGCTAAAAACAACAAAAAATCATTTAAAATCCTTACAATCTCGCTGAAAATTATGTAAAATCCTTACAATCTCTCTTAAAACCATGTAATGTCCTTCCAATCTCACTTAAAATCATTTAATTTTCTTATAATCTCACTTAAAATCATAAAAAATCTTTACAATCTTACTTAAAATCCATAAAATCAACAAAAAATCATGTAAAATCTTTAAAATCTCACTTAAAATCATGTTAAAATCCTTCCAATCTCACTTAAAATCACGTAATCGCACTTAAAATCATATAAATATCCTTCCAAACTTCCTTAAAATCACCTAATATCCTTTCATTCTCATTTAAAATCCTAGGATTATACAATCCAGTGTACAAATACATTCCAGTAGATTCTTTCCGAAAATATATATATATATATATATATATATATATATATATACCGGGTGTCTACTTTTTTTTTGTTACATAGGGAATACAATGCTAAAATTTTCATTTGGTGATAAATTTTCCCCTAATTATTATAGAACAAAAGTACAAATACAAAAGTTGTTTAGAATTCAAAAATGCATCAAATGATGCCAAATTTATCAATATAGGATGTTCCGATCAAGAATTAGAAGCAAATTAAAATTTCCATTTTTGCGCTCTTTACATCAAAGTGCCATGGAAATTAAACAAATAATTTCATTTCTTCTGGAGTTTGAGTTTGACAGATCGTATTTATTTTATTGTTACGTTCTGTATTATTATCATTATTATTGAAAATAATGAATAAACTTAAGGTAAATGAAAAAGTTCAGTGCGTAAAATGGTATTTTACTGGAAATTCGATACGACGAGTAAGAGATTTATTCAGCGCTTTCTTTGAAAACCGTCCCATACCTTCCGCTATGACTATTCGTAGGATAATTAAACAATTCGAAGAAACTGGAAGTGTGTTAAAACGTTGTAAAAATTGTAGAAGATCAGGAACGCAGAAGATCAGGAGGAGAATTTAAATCAAAATGCAATTAAAGAAAATACATTGAATATACTTTTGTGTGTAACGGAAAACCCAAATGTTAGTGTGCGTCAACTTGGTGCTGAATTAAATTTGCATCCTTCAACAATACATAAGGTACTAAAAAATGAAAAATATCATTCTTATAAATATTCCACGCACCAAGAGATATTTGAAGCGGATAAAATGGCTAGAAGCGAATTTAGTAACATTATTATGGAAAAATCCAATTTAGACAGAAACTTCTTGAAATCTATTTGTTTTACTGACGAGTCTACGTTTACTTTACACGGCGAACCTAATACACAAAACTTTAGAATATGGAGCCAAACAAATCCTCATTTAATGGTAGCAACACGTACCCAATATCCAGAAAAAGTTAATGTATGGGCTGGAATTTTTGGCAGGTGTATAATTGGGCCATTTTTTATTGAAAATAATTTAAACAACGAAAAATATTTGGATATGTTGCAAAATCATATTGGTCCGCAGTTAGAAGAGTGTGCAACTCAAGATAATGTTGTCTGGTATCAACAAGACGGATGTCCGGCACATTACAGCTGCAACATTAAATTATATTTGGATCAATGTTTTCCAAATTCATGGATTGGTAGAGGTGGTCCAATTAATTGGCCAGCTAGATCGCCCGATTTAGCACCGTGCGATTTCTTTTTATGGCCATATTTGAAGGAGAAAATTTATAAACGACATATCAAAAATCTTGTTGATTTGAAAAATGCCATTGTTGAAGAGTGCAATAATATAACACAAACACAATTAAGCTCTGTACGTCACGAATTTTATAACAGATTAGGTTATTGTTTGGCAGTTAATGGCGATTTATTTGAACATTTAATTTAAATTGTTAGTTTCGTTTTTGTTCTCCTATATCTTGTATTCATGAATTTTTCTGTTTTATAGGTATATTGAATATTGTAATAAATAAAGAAAGTTTTACGGAGTTCAGCTATTTACTATTTATTAAACTCTTATCCGACGTTTCACTGCACAACTTACAGCATCCTCAGGGATAAGTTTAAATTATTATAATAAATATATTAGGCATAATGCCAGTCATCTAATTCAAATGTATTGTTTTTATAACTTGAAGTTAATAAATAAATTAAACAATTACTTAAAATTATAATGGAGACATTCACAATTTAAAACCACAGCTAGTACGTAGTGTACAGCCGAGTAAAATACCCTTTCATTGTAATAAATAATAAATACTTAATACTTTTTATACTTAATAGCTTTTCATTTACATTAAGTTTATTCATTATTTTCAATAATAATAATAATAATAATACAGAACGTAACAATAAAATAAATACGATCTGTCAAACTCAAACTCCAGAAGAAATGAAATTATTTGTTTAATTTCCGTGGCACTTTGATGTAAAGAGCGCAAAAATGGAAATTTTAATTTGCTTCTAATTCTTGATCAGAACATCCTATATTGATAAATTTGGCATCATTTGATGCATTTTTGAATTCTAAACAACTTTTGTATTTGTACTTTTGTTCTATAATAATTAGGGGAAAATTTATCACCAAATGAAAATTTTAGCATTTTATTCCCTATGTAACAAAAAAAAAGTAGACACCCGGTATAATAAACTATTATAATACAGATACAAAAGTACAATTTTTTTCTCCGATGGTTATATAGCGGCATTTTCGATATTATATTTACAGATATAATTTAGGTTAGGATAACTGTCAAACCGGCTAATGCTACGCTAGCTACACTTACCATGAAAACAGAACATCACAAACATAGATAATAAACATACTATAGATGGCGTACTTTAATATTAGACATTCAAACATTTTGCATGCGCAATAGCGAATCGAGTACGAACTAATCATAAAAATACCGGGATATATGAAATGTATTAAAACCTTTATATGAAATTCAAATTTATTTTTTCAAACATTTTATTTAAGAAACAAAAAAAAAATATCAATCGTGATATTTTTAATTTTGTTTCTTGAATAAAATGTTTAAAATATTAAAAAAGATGGAGCGAATTGTTTAGGATTAATAAAAAAAAGTTAAAACTTTATTTTTTATTTTTTCTTTTTTTACAAATACTTAAAGCTAAAATCTTCAGTTTATCGTTATTGCAATTTTTTAACTTACCAGTTAAAATTTTGTTTACATTTTTTACATAAATAAATAAATTAAATTGTATAAAATAGTTAATAAAATATTCCTTTACATTATGTACATCACAAATAAAATCAACTGATGTATGATTAATATTATTTTTAATATAATTACATATATTTTTTCAGAGCAAATATTTGCAATATTTTTATTGAAATACACTTGTATGTCGTTGCAAATAATTATAATTTTTTCAACAATTTATTAATTTTTTGTTTTGGTATTGTCGCAGTTGTAAAAATAAGTTAACCGCTTCGTTTGATAATAAGTCACGGTGACAATTTTCGCAGCTTTTGTTTTTAAATTTATTAAAAAGTTTTTTTAAAATATAACCAGCTATGTAATTAATACTGTGGCTATCTACTGGGCCACTAGAAATAGCTCGATTCAGCGGAGCGATGGTTGTAGCCGTTTCTAGAATATTTTCTTCATCCTCTTCGACAACTTCTACGTCGACAAAACTCCGTAGTGTATCCAGGGCATCTCCATCATCAGCCAGGCAGTTTGCCTTTTCGGAGTGGGCTGACGCAAAATTCGTCACAAGAAGTGATTTGAATGATGCCGAAAAAGACGTGCACGAAGGATTTGTGTTCCTAAATCCGTGACTCCGTATGTTGCCGAAAAAAATCTCCAAAGGATCCTGGTTAAATTGCTTCAAATTTAAAAAAAATACATCATCTTGTTGCAGAAGTTTCTGCTTCAAGTAAATAAATTTTTTTAAATTTAAGATCCAATTAGAGATCGTCGGCGGAACATATTTTCGTCCAGTTTTAGGACACACAAATTCTAACGTCCTTAACGTTTTTAAGGCATCATACCAAAACTCTTCGTGTGGTGAATCTTCTGTCAAAGCACTCCGTAGAGGTTTGCCAGGTGATGACAGAGATGTCCCGTTACAGCTATCGAACAATTTGTCGACAAAAAGGATGAAATCGGCTGTTTCCTTTGCCGATCGTTCCATTAAGGGGCGTCCGGAATCATCTGAAAACAATCATTTCGTATTAAAATATACTATTAAGAATAATTAAAAAAATATTATGTTACTCATAAATAAAATTTAAATAATAAAATGAAACGCATTAAAACTTTTATAATTAATAATTTTGAAAATCTATGAGAAGCAAAAAATTAAAACTTAAAAATCTAATAATTCATTATTAAACTTACCGCAAGACATAGAAAAAAAATTCATTGCAGCCGCAGTCCTTTGACTAAATACTTGCGCTGCGTACGAAACCTTCATTTTTTTTCTATCTTCCGGAGCTATGTGTGTTTCTGTCAGTTTCGGGCACAACCGGATATAAAAAAAATGGAAAACACAGAGAAAAACTGAAGTAAATGATGTTGACACTTTGACGACAAAAGTAACAATAAAAATGGCTGCTTAATCTTGCTTTGGCAGGCACGAGCATGAGACGAGGAAATAGAAATACGCATGTTTGACATGCGCAGTAGGGCGCGACAGTGGCGGTATAGCGGATCGAGTAAACATTACAAATGTTTGAAATCTACTATTCAACTTGGCCCCCCCTGATCAAATGCAATCATTTATAATTTGACGTAGCAGGCAGTAGCTGACCGTAGCAACCGTAGCTAGCAACGGCTAGCTACGGCCAGCCAATAGGCAACAAGACAACTTTAGTTTGCACATGCGCATTGTACGTTTTCAGAATGTTTGACATATCGTCGATGTCAAGTTAAAATCTGCTATTTTGTTTTTCAACAATTTTTCAGGAGCTGCAAAAAACTATGTAATTTTTATTATTTGAAAAGGACATTTAAATTCTCCATATAGCAGATTTTGACTTGACAACGACAATATATTTTATAGGTTCGTCTATTTCTATTAATAGGTCTTGTTTTATATCGACGAGATCTCTTCGTCATTACCTGTAATGCAGCAGCACATAGCAAAAGACTCGTAGCGCCCAATAAACACTGCTCTTTTGTTAACATTTTTGTAACAATACAACAACAACGAAACAAACAAAGAGAATGAATCTGTTGGTTATAATATGTGGGTCATTTAAAAAAAATAATTGTGTTCAGTAACGTATATTAATTTTTGTTATAAAAATATATTTTAAAATATATAGGCACACAAATAAATTATATAATGTTTTTGCAAATATTTGAATCAATTTTTAGAAATATATGTCAAACATTCAAAAAACAGACAATGCGCATGTGCGAATTCACGTTGCCTATTGCAATTGGCTGGCCGTAGCTGCCGTACCTAAAAAGTTAAAATATTTCAACTTTGGTACGGTTTAACTACGGCCAGCTACGGCCAGCTACGTCAACTACGTTTGCTGCGTCGAACTATGAATAAACACATTTGATTGTACAGGTTTAACTTAGGTACGGTACGGTACGCTGCGGTACGTTCGACTATAACTGTACCTTTAATGTTGAGTGTTGGTGTGAACCTTATATATATTACTTATTCTATGGTGTGAACGAGTACAAATTATTTTGATCAAAATAATTTGTTCAAAAAATTTTGCTCAATTTTTTTTGACCAAATGATTAAAATATATATGTATACATAATAAGCAATCCCATTTATAAATTTCATTAATATAATTTGAATGAAATTTAAACAACTTGTCAAATACATATTAAATAATTGAATTATTTATTAATTTTATTATAAATAACTGTTGAAAAGGAAGAACACTGATAGAATCGCCAATATAATAGTATCACACATTTGGTATGATTGCTTTTCATTATGATTATCTTCTTGTTCTATTTAGTTATTCTATGGTCAAAAATGTATCGAACACGTTTTTCATTATGGTTGTATTCCTTTCGACGGCACCAGGGACGACCGGGATGGCGCACTCAATGATAAACAGGCATGACCATGTGACGTCATCAAACAGATACTTTGTACCAATTCCGCTCTGCTTGCTTTCGTGTGGCGCTAGTGTACATTTTTGAATTTTGCGCATTTATTTAAATTTAAAATTAATACAAAGTTTACATTTAATATATAAAACTTTATTAACATACAATGTTCAGTGTTACAGTACAAAAATACAAAAAATAATATAAATATAAATATAAAAATATAAAATATAATATAATGTAATAATATAATATATATATATATATATATATATATATATATATATATAAAATATAAATTGCACATTTTACAAATAAATAAATAACAACTTGAAAATATTCATTATTAAAGTTAAGTTATGATACTTGATTTATGAAATAGTTGATGTATTCCGATCTCACTAAAAAATTGCTATTACTTTATTTATTTTTTTAAAATTAGAAATATATTTTATAATTTCTTATTATCTCACCAACCACTGGTTAAATAAATGGATGCAATTTTTTGGCTAAAAAATTCTGTTTCATAGAGTTAATAAAAACCAATAAACACGTATAAATGTAAAATAAATAAGAGGAAAAAATTATATATGATCTTTTTAAAAATTATTTCTACAAGACACTCGGTCTCATAATAAAAATATGTTTCTTATAATTGATTTTTTTAATCTAAAAACTCGTATAGTTGAAGGTGCATATCCATAGAAAATAATATTGTATGTTAAAATTGAAAAAGATATTGTTAAATCAAATGTTTTCGCAATAGTAATATTTGATAGAATACCGAAAAGTTTTATAGAATAGAATAATATAATTCAAGTAATTTATAGCAAACATAATTGACACGATTGTCTCAAACAAACATCATAATAAACAACTTTCTGAAAGATTTTTAATATTTTAAATTTGCCACATCTCATCTTATGATAAGTTCCCTGTGTTTGTTGGGCGACTACAATTAATTTCTTCATTCAATTTATTTAACAAAATAATTGATATGAATATAAACGGTGTATATAATAACAAAATATTTTTTATGTTTATAGTAAATATAGAATTATTATTCGTTCTTTACTCATATGTTCAAATTTTATTTATAATTTTAAGCATTATGCATTGTTCGATTAAAATGAAAATATAAAATATAGAGCAAAAAAATAGATAATTCATATTTTTCATTTAGTGGTTACAATATAACCTTACCATAAATAATATAAAAAAATTCCGGATTTGGAAACCGACATTTCCTTTGATTCTGGTACTGGACGCAAGACGGTACGCAACAAGAATATTGGATCTATAAAAAAATATTATACATTACAAAATTGCCATAAGATACATACAGGGTATTAATTTCAATAGCTTTTTTATTCATATGCAGTAATAAAATGTTTAACTTACCTTCCTAAATATCAAATAACATTCATAAAAGAAAGCCGTGTACGAAAGCGCCCAATTATCGTCAGTAACCAAACACAAATCAGTTGAAAATCCAAATCAAGTACCAAAAACACAGCCAATGATAAACCAAATTATCCAGTATTCCAAATCCAATTTGATAATCGCAAATAGAGGCAGGTTCCAAATATTTTAAAAAAAGTATCACGATCGCAAAACTCAGTTCGCACAATAAAGACAAAATTAAGAATAAAATAATATTTCGTTTTCCAACATGTACATATATTTTCTACCAAGGTTTCTACCTGATAAATTTTTGACATTTCTAAACAAAAATCGTCTTCAAATCTTAATTGTTTTAATTAATTTAATTAATTAGTTTAATTAAGCTAGTGACATCTAACAAATACAAAATCATTTAAAAAACTTGGCACGCCATCTGTCGGAATCGGTTCAAAGTTTTTCACGGTTTATGTTCTGCTATTCAAGTGAAAACTCCCGGTCCTCCCTGGACGGCACGGAGCACTCTGCACGCTACACCGCGCAGGTTGCACTTGGCGTATGTATTATAAATAAATACGGTTATACTTTTATTTAATATAAACTATTGTGAATTAACTCTGTGTTTTACTGCTGACGCACCTAAAAACAACAATAACATTTAATATATTTGCATATATAATAATAATAATAATAATAATAATATTGATTTAAATTAAAAAAAAATATATAAAACTGATTTGATATTCCTCTTACGTTCCTCCCCGAATCAAGTATCAAGAACTGTCAAATGTCATTTATCTAACCTCGCATTAACCTCTCGTAATACAATCATTTTAATATTTATCTATAAAAACAAATATAAATTCTTGAAAAACTCCAAAATATGTTCAAGTTATTGCAACTTTGTCGCTTATGCGTTAACTATGAAGATGTCTCATTAACATTGAATAATGTTGATTCGGATAACCTAACTTTGTTAGATAAATTAAATTTTATTGCTCCAGGAATTGTGAGTATAACAAGTTATTGAATTGAATAATTTTGAATTTAAATGTATTTTTTTAGCTATATACGCATAATAAATTAGCAGACGGCATATGTACAAAATGCAGTATGCAATTGAATGAAACTTATAAATTTATACAAAACTGCATTCGTTCGCAAGAAACGTTTAAACAATATATGTAGATCAAATGGAAAATGAAGAATGTAGTACAAAGCGGAATAATAGTGAAAATGAAGAAATAAATTACAATAATATATCTGCGAAAGATGAAACACACACTGAAAAAACTAATGATGCATCAATGAATTATAACACAGAATCTGTTTTAATAAAACAAGAAAACATTACGGCGTGTAATATTGATTCCGATCTTACTCAAGAAATGAGTTTTGAATTTAAACCATTTCATATTGATTTTGAAACGAGTACATCTTTGGATTCTGCTAAAATTAGTTCAGAAACTGATCATCTTTGTGTAAATACAGAAAAGATTTTAAACGATGAATCAAATTCAGATATATTAAATACAAAATCTGTTTTTATAAAACAAGAAAACATTTCGGAGTGTAATAATGATTCCGATCTTGCTCAACAAATGAATTTAGAATTTAAGTCATTTCATACTGATTTTGAAACGACTACATCTTTGGATTCTGCTAAAATTAGTTCAAAAATTGATCATCTTTGTGTAAATACAGAAAAGATTTTAAACGATAAATCAAATTCAGATACAGTAAATAGGCAATTGCATGCTCAAACAATTCAACAAAACATATGCAAAATATGTAAGAAAGAGCTCCGGTACCATTCCGGACTAACCAAACATGTTCGGATGCATACGGGTGAGAAACCATATAAATGCACATTGTGTGAGAAAGCTTTCGCTCACAGTAATAATTTAATTGTACATATTCGCTGTCATACGAATGAGAAACCCTATCAGTGTAAAACATGTGGGAAAGAGTTTGCACATTGGTCAACCCTGACCAAGCACAATCGTATCCATTCAAACGACAGACCATTTCAGTGTAAAATCTGTGCGAAATCGTTTGCGCACACCACTAATTTAACGATACATATACGTAGTCACACGGGCGAAAAACCATTTGCTTGCACGCTATGTGAGAAAGCTTTTATTACAAGTTCGAAATTAAAAAGACATGCGCAAACGCACCAATTGAAAAACAAGAAAACAACAACCATACACACACAAAATATATGATAAAACTAAAACAATAGAACATAAAAGAAAAATAACTGAGGAGCAGACTTTCAAAATGCGTTTTGTTCAAATTCCATAATTTTCAGATAAAGGCTAAATTTATTGAAAGTGACCCATTTTCTGATTAAATCTTAGCACATGTTACAAATTGTATATTTACTCTTTTAAAAATTTTTTTTATTTATTTTATTAGTTGTTTATTTTTTTATATTTTTTGCATTGTGTAGGTATAAGTTTGTTGGACAAACCGAAAATTTATTATCGCAAAAATTGTGAATGGCTATATTATTTTTATTATAATAATTGACAAAAGCAATCAAATTTGTAGGTAATAAAATAATCAGTTTTGTATTTTTTAAATTTATATCAATATTATTATTAAATATGCAAACTATATTAAATGTTATTTATAATAAAATTAATAAATATTTCAATATGTATTTGACAAGTTGTTTATTTTTAATATTAAATTAATAAGTGTTATTGCTTATTATATATATATATATATATATATATATATATATATATATATATATATATATATGTTAAAATAACAATACTTGTTTAAAAATAGTTCATAGATAGTGCTACCAGTATTTAAATTACAGTTTTCTTTTTTATCGACAGCAGTGTTAGATTCGCAAATAGTTTAAACATTACCATATAGATGACACTGTATGAAAATATTTAAATATATATATTTTTTAATATTACTGTAAAATTTGAGCTCCATATAAATTTGAAAAAATAAATTCCATTTAGACAAGCAGCTAGAAACCAGAACAAGTGACAATTGATGTAACATTTTTATAATGATAATGCGTTGAGCAGTTTATTCTTCTTCTTATACTAAAAACATTTTCACAAAATTCACCTGGTCAACTGGATCAGTGACAGATTTTGTTAAGTTAACCTCTAATACTATCAAATACATTATTTTTATATTTTACTTATTGTTAGAAGCTTTTTTTGATAGAACATTTAATTTTGATCATGAATAAGTTTATGCAGCATTGTCAATTATGTATAAGTGATACAAATGTATTGTTCACTATACTTAATTTGGATTCAGATGGCAAACGTTTTGTGGACAAATTGGAAGCAATTATGCCAGAACTTGTAAGAATGAAATAATTTGTTTTGATTGTAATATGCATTATTGTTTCTGAATCTTTTACTTTTCTTATTTTAGGTAGATTGCAAGATCAAATTACCGAATGGTATTTGTACAATTTGCGCTGTTCGATTGAATGATGCTTATAAATTTGTCAAACAATGTTTCGATTCTCAAATAGTATTAAAACAGCATTTAAATGAAGAACTTTGTCGATTATGTGCTGGTGGTGATAATATAACAT
This sequence comes from Clivina fossor, assembly GCA_963966155.1. Lineage (NCBI taxonomy): Eukaryota > Metazoa > Arthropoda > Insecta > Coleoptera > Carabidae > Clivina > Clivina fossor. The sequence goes on along the minus strand of CAWYQG010000436.1, from coordinate 37,959 downwards.
TTGCTTTAACTACGATGGATTCGGATAATGTATTGTTATCATACAAATTGGAAACCATTGCATCGGAAATTGTAAGTCAAATATATATTAGCGACTTTAATCAGGTCCATGAATAAAATTATACGCTTATAAATTGATAAGTAATCATTTATTTATTGTGTCTTTTATAAGTTTTGAGAACAGACAACAATTAATCTAACCTAATTTAGAATATTTTAAATTTTAATACCTTTGTTGATTTTGTTTAATTGAAATTTATATAAAACAAGTTGTAAGTTGAATACATGTACATTTACAATAAAAATTTCATAAAACAATTGTTTTATTAGATTTACTTATAATAAGTTTATTAGTTATTACAATTATGTTTTTGCGAAACTAAAATTTATTAGTCGTGGGAATAGTTATTATGAGAAAAATGTTGTCTGTTGTGCGTGGGTTATTTTTAATCATTTGTTACCCTATAGCCAAGTAATGTACCCACCCAGCTTATAGTAGGATTACTAGGATTTAGATCATTCAAATATTAGTCAAATATCATAGGGATTTGGTGTTATTAGTAGCAACAGTTTGCTCCCTTTATAATCCGGAGATTTTTATTATATAGTATATTTAATATGTAATATTAATTTATATTTTTAGCTGGAATGTAGTGAGAAGTTATCGGATTGGATTTGTTCAATTTGTTCTGTTCGATTAAATGAAACGTATAAATTTGTAGAAAAATATTTTAAATCGCAAGAAATTTTCAAGCGATATGCAAAACAACAATCGCAAAATAGTGAAGTTATGCAAAGCGAAATTAAAACTGAAAGCGAAATTAAAGAAGAGAATATTGATGAAGAATACATTAAACTAGAATTGGAAACTGATAGAATCATTAAAGTTGAAGAAAGTTTAAAATCACAAAATAATACAATTTTTGATGCTGTTTGTATGAAAGAAGAAGTGATTAATGAAGAATACATTGAGGATTTGGAAAATGATACAAATATTAAATTTGAAGAAAGTTTGAAATCAGAATCTTTAGATTTACATTCAGAATTAATAATTAAGGAAGAATATTCTGATTTTGAGAATGAAACCGATATAAAACGTTGTCAAGCTAGTAGAAATTCGAATAAAAATAATATATTCAGCTCGGAAGAAAATGATACATCTGTAAAGAATAGTAAAGAATTTCATAAATGTAAAGTATGTGAAAAAGCATTTACTCGAAGTGGAAATTTAATCAAACATTTTCGTATACATACAAAGGAGAGACCTTATAAATGCGAAATATGTGAGAAAACTTTTACTGAAAGTGGTACTTTAAAAAGACATATCCGTTCTCATACAAAGGAGAAACCTTATAAGTGCAAAATATGTGAGAAAACATTTAGTGAAAGCGGGAATTTGAAAGTGCATATTCGTATACATACGAATGAGAGACCTTATAAATGCGAAATATGTGAAAAACAATTTTCTCAAAGTGGAGGTTTAACAAAGCATTTATGTACTCATACAAAGGAGAAATCTTATAAATGCGAAATATGTGAGAAAACTTTTACTCTAAGTGGAAACTTAAGAAGACATATCCGTTCTCATACAAAGGAGAAAGTGCAAAATATGTGAGAAACCAATTACTGTAAGTGGACAGTTAAAAGTGCGTATTCGTATAGATACAAATGAGAGACCTTATAAATGCGAAATATGTGAAAAAGCATATACTCAAAGTGAGAAATATGTGAGAAAACTTTTATTTTAAGTGAACATCTAGAAATGCATATCCATGGCAAAGGAGAGACCTTATAAATGCGAAATATGTGAGGCTTTTATTTCAAGTGGACATCTAAAAGTGCATATCCGTTCTCATACAAAGGAGAGACCTTATAAATGCGAATTATGTGAGAAAACTTTTTCTCAAAGTGGAAGCTTAAAAAGTCATATTCGTTCTCATACAAGTGGGAGACCTTATAAATGCGAAATATGTGTCTCATAAAAAGGAGAAACTTGATGAATGCGAAATAGAAAGTTTTTCCTCGGAGTAGAAATTAAAAAGGAACATACTCGTATTCATAGTGTAACATCGTAATTTTTGTAGTTCTCGTTTTATTAAATGATTAATTTTTAAATATTGTTAAGCCTCATTTAGACTGCTCTTTAACTAGCAAAATCAGTATTATGTTTTAGCGTAGAACTAGTTTTAAACCAAACCACATGTAGCCAAAGTCTGGCCTGACCAAGGTTTCTTAACTAAAATTCACTTATGTTTTAAGAACGGCTAATCAGATTTTACTAAAATGAGATAGCGATGTATGTATGTTTTTATATATGAAACGTCAAATTTATAATATGTAAATGAGCAGTTTGGAAAATAAAAATAATATTATTTTGAAAAAGCGTATTTAATATAATAAAATAACATTTATTTTAGACATATCAGAAGAAAAATGAGCGAAATCAAAGAAGATGGCGAATTAATCGTATAAACCAGTAGCGTGCGGTGGGTTATCAGGTAGGGTGTGCAGAGAATAATAATAAAACAATAAAGTGTACATACAACATTTGCAAAATGCGCCGACAAAACGACCGTCTATTGCATGTGCAGAGTCTGCATTGCGAACAGTTTTATTGCACGTGTAGACAAAATAAAACGAAACGGTTCTTGTGTTTGGTCAGCTGATTAAATGAAATTTATTAGGATATTTATTTTTGAACTTTTTAAAACATTTGGAATTTATGAGTTCAATTAATTTTAGGGAACTCAGATTTTCAAAACGAACGTGCAGAATGTTTCCTGCACATCATGACAATTATAGTGCTGTAAAAAAAACTGGCCATATGGTTTTATAGGTTAATTTCTATACTCTCTGTAAGACACATTTAAACAGGGTGGCCACGCTTCTGGAAAACCTGGAAAACCGGAAAAAGTCAGGGAATTTTACTGATCAGGAAAAAGTCAGGGAAAAGTCAGGCAATTTCATTACAAGTAAGGCAATTTCATTACAAGTCAGGGAAAATTTTGTAATTACTAATAATTTTTTTTCCTATGGCTGCATTTTCGTTAATCAACTTCTCACTGATCGCATAATTATAAATCCGATTAAAAACTCAATACTTTTCATATATCTTCCCTTAGTAGTGATGTTTCTTTCGTTAAGTGAACCGCAACAAGGTTAAATAAACCTTGCAAATATTCTTATTTTTTACTATTCATGCGACTGATTTGTGATTGTTTTTCTATATTAATCAGTACCGTTCGATTTTTTTTTGTGTATTGATTTCTGCAAGCCCGTCGTCTTATTTGAAGTTCAAATTTTGTCGCGTATTTTTTAATAATGCGATTAGTGGGTGGTTATTTGTTCAAAAAGTGGTCAGGGAAAAATTTTGAAAATCGCCTGGAAAACCTGGAAAAGTCAGGGAATTTTTTTTCAGAATGTCGTTTTGATTGTGAAATTGAAAGAAGTGTTATAAGGTTTTGGGTGCTTTGGGTACTTTTGGTAGGAATGTAAATGTTTCCAAAGAAGCCCGTTTGAGTATATATATATTGTTGGGTTTGGCTGCAAAAACACTCAAGAAAAATGACTGCTGTGGAAATGAAATTTTTAGGTGGGGTATGTGTAACTAGGAGGAATCGGGTGCAAAATAGATTAGTGTATGATGATTGTTAAATTGAAAAAAAAATGTTGTTGCAAAAGTTGGTGCTAGTCAGCTAAAATGGTTCGGTCATCTACGTTTGGTTAAAAGAATTTATAAGAATGATTTTGAAGGTATACGTTTGCAAGTGGACGTCCGATGAGTAGACGAAAGTGGTGTATGATTAAGGGAGGTTCCTTTACTTATCGAAAAATAATCGATTTTGTATTTTTGCATAAATTGAATTCTTATAGTGTCTAAAAAATTTGGCTGAAAAGGATTTGTCGATATCTAAAGTATGTCAGAAGTTACAGCCGATTAAGTGAAACAATGCAAAGGCCGAGAAGCATGTAATTATATTTATATATGTACCAATATTCTTGAACGAAAAAGTTTGAAGGTTTTTTCTCAGAATAACATTTTTTAGCGCGCGCAGCGCTCTAGCGCTTTAACTAATGAACTAGACAGGAAATTTAATTTGTGGGGCTCTCTAGAAGCGTTTTTTTTTTAAATCGATTTAAAACTATTTTTTTTTTTTTCGTTAAAAAAAAATAGGGCAAAAATTGTTTTTTTTCAAAGGGCTGCCATTTTTTTTCAAAGGATTTAAAAAAAAAACTAGAAGACCCCCCCCCCCCCAATTTAATCTAAATTATTAATGTTTAATGCTTTTCTGGTTCAGACACACAGGAAAAGCTGTGGAACGCCCCGCGCACAAACAAACACGCCGCGCGGGGACATGGTTGGTGGGGGCTGGAGCCGCCATTTTGTATTTTTTTTTACGAAAAAATTTGATTTTATTCTACATTAACCAAAGAATAGAACTAATTAAACCACATTCTAAAAAAGCCCTTCTTCTATGAGAAAAAATTCCCAAATTTCACTCAATTTTCAAGCTTTAGTAAAGGAACCTCTAGTGAAGAGAGTGGCTTGCGTCAGCGAAAGTTTCCAAGTAGTAGGGATAGAAGTGCATGGTATGAGATAGGTTAAATGTGGATGAAGCTAATGTTGCTTGTCTGGATAGGGATGTTTGGAGGAAACTGATTTCGGGATAGTGGAAAGAGTATATGGCGTGATTGTGTATGTATGTATGCATGTATGTAATAGTTTGATAAAACGAAATTAAAACTGTAATTTAATTTTTAGAAACTCGTTTTATTATTTGTGAAAATTGTGTGCTCTCTTACTTTGGAAACCAATAAAGATGGAAATTTTAATCATTTGGACATATTGTAGAGTTTTGAGGTACGCCAAAGTTTACATATTTTATTATCAGTTTGATAATTTTATATGATAATACATATTAATAACGTAGAGTAACAAGGTCAATTATACATCTAGTTGATTCTCTGCCTAGATTCTATAGCAAAATCGAAATTTTTCTCGTAATCGAAAAATGCAATTGACCAAACATTAGTTCTGTAGCGTGGCAATAAACGATCAATGCAAATTAATAAATTTTACATGCATTTGTTGAAATGATTCCGTGTTGTGAAAGTAGACGAGCAGTTTCGATTGATATCAAGCAAAATGTTACTACTGTTCATATTACTAATGCATTGTCATTCGTGGGAACCACTCGTATTCGTATTATTTGAACACTGTATTTTCGGTTTCGTTTCGATTACGAACAAGATTACGATTTTGCTGTGGAGTCCAAACTACAGTGGCGTGGCGTCCAAGAAAGGAAAGCACTGCTTCCCTTGTCAATCAAATTGTAAAAAAAAATTATAGACATATTTTCTTTTGTTAGTTATAGTATAATATTGTTATAATAATTACTTTAAATTAGTCGATTATATGAATTATAGTACAAAACATGCCAAATTTTAATGAAATGTTAATTAGAAACGCTAATATAAAACCGATGGATGTAGCCAGGAGTTTGTATTACGACAAGGAGAGCTCGGATCATTATTGCCAGAATTCTGTTTCAGTTGCTAACACATAACGGTAAAACATGTAACCGATTATGAAAAATTGTAATAGATTCTTAAAAATCGTATATTTTAATAGGTGGCGGAAATGTAAAGTGGCACAATTTCAAATGATTGTTTTACTGTAAACATAATATGGAAGATAGGATTAAGTGAAAAGAAAATTATGATAATAAATAAAAAATATTTCATCATTAATTTCCCGTATTTCCTAGGTGAATATATGCTCGCGAAGCTGAATTTCTTAATAATTTTTACTTGTTCAGTCAAGCAGGGACCTACATCTTATAGTGGGTTCCGAATCACTCAGGCTCAGTCAATATCAGTCCAATGGTATAAGGTGTTAATAATTTAAAAATATTTTTGATATGGAAACTTGAAGTGTCGAAATATGCAAAAAACAAATATTAATTTACTAGAAAAATATTTTTGAATGATGTATTTCAATATAAAACAAAACAAACATACAGAAAGTTATAAATATATTAAAACAAATGTACAAAATAATTAAATATTATTTCTCATTTCAATTAAAGAAAATAAATATAAAAAAGTTCTTGTAACTTTTTATTTTAAATAAATATTTTATATTTTTATTTGTTCCGCAACAAATAACTTATAGATGAAATTTTATTGTGACGATAAATGTCGTAATCATTTTATTTTATTTCTCTGATGAATTTGACCATAATAATCGTGGTCGCTGTTTATTAATTTTGAATTAAAAATATCAGATATAAACGGAAATATCATATACACAAAATAATATATGGGAATTTTAGTAAAAACTAAAAAAGTATTTTTACTTTGGGAGAAAATTTTTAAGAGACAAATAACTTTATCATCTGTTGTCAAAAATTTATATATTAATTTTTTAACGGTATTACTGTTAAATTATTGCTATAACTTTTTTAAAAATAAAATTTATTTTTTATTGACCAAAAAATAATAATATTGCTACGCCACTGCTTCAAATAAATCAATATTTTGTCATTAGAGAGCAAGAGCGCAGCTGTTTTAGTACTGGGAACAGTGACCTCAAGATATATAAATGGACGGGAAAGTATGCGTAGATTTGTGTCACATAAAAATTTTATGCAACCAGCATATCTGGATGGTTAGCTATCTCTTTCTATTATTCACTGATTACGGCCATAATAAAACTTAAGCATGCGCAGATGTGGTATTTGAAAGAGTAAGCATGTGGAAAACCAAAAAGGATAGCTAACCATCCATGACAGTTCGTTGTACCAGCCCCTTATGTGTTAAAAGTATAGGAGTTTCCCGTCCATTTATATCTTGAGGTCACTGACTGGGAATGAATAGTTTATTTACTTTTCTAATTCAACACAATTGGGCGCATTCAGCACCTCGTAGCGCTAGCTAGCGCTACCAACCGCTAGCTCGCTACGTGGCGTGGTACTGAATGCGATTGCTAATGCCCGTTTTACATTGAGCAAGATTGCATCTGCAAGTGCAAGATGCAAGTGCAGGATGCAGGAGCAAGATGCAAGAACAAATTTTCTGTTTTATACTGAGCAATATGCAAGAGCAAGTTATGACAGTTTTTATTAGTGTTAGTACCAACCATAGACAGGAAGGTACCAACTTAACCAACTTTTTCATATCAATTTAACCTATTTCTTTATGTGTGCTATGCTAACATGTATACACAATATTGTCATATCAAAAAAAAATTTAACACTTACTTATTGTCCTTAATTGAATAACTGTATGAATGTTCATGAACTGTCAAAATAAGAAACATTTAAGTTGGTAGTATTATAAGAAACTTAAAATTACTAAAATAAGCACGATTTGACCTTGCAAGACTTGCACGGAATAGAACATGTTCTAATCTGTGCAAGAGCTTGCTGCAAGATTGCTGCAACAGCTTGCACCTGCAATTCCTGTATTACATTCACGCAATCTTGCTGCAAGTGCTTGCATCTTGCACTTGCAGGTGCAATCTTGCTCAGTGTAAAACGGGCATAAACGTAGCGATTACTGTCGCTAGCTAGCGGAGTTTTTTTTCGCTACGCTCTGCTAGCATAAACATCTGACATACATCCAACCAAATTTAAATTTGTTTGTATTGTTGCTATGGTAACAGTAGCGTATTGGTAGCGGTGTCATTCAGGGCACACTCCATAGATTAACTATATCGCTTACGCTCAAGATGGGAATCTCCCATGTTAATTTTTATGACACAGTTGTTATTATGCCGGGGCAACAATAGATGTCACTAGTATGGATTTTATAGACTTTGTTTTCTTCGGGTTCGGGTCTTTGCTTTTATTTAAATTTTCAACCTAAATTATTTTCTGATAACATGATTAGAAAATATTTATAAAGTAAGCGAATTTAATTTATAGACATTTCAACAATCATGTTATCAGAAAATACTACTTATTTATAGAAATATAATAAAAATTAAATAACAACTAAATATTTTGTAGAACAAAATACAATTAAAATATGTTTTTTTATATATCGTTTGTATTTCTTTAAACAAATGTTATATAAATCCAAAAAACATCTTTAAAATACATATATTTAATGTTAATATATTTATCTTAAGGAATTATCTGTTTAATAGCTCACAAATAACTTAAATAAAAATAAATGTAGTCTATTTTGTTTTTATATAATATATAAAATGATATAGTGCAATTTTAATATTTTATTAATGAAAATGTTCGCGCACAAAGCACTACGAAGCAAATGGTCGCCTCTTTTTTCGAAAAAAAATTCCAAATTAATAATAATGTTCTAAAATATCAATGTTAATATTTATAATTTAAATAAAAAATAAATAAAAGAACTTTTTACAAAGCCACTGCAGCCATGAACGACATCTAGTAACACGAAAAGAAAACAATATCTTCAGAAAGTACATTCTCATGCCATCTAGTATTGCACCGGCAAAATAATATAGCGGCAAATTTCGTCCTATGTCAGATTCCACCCCCTGGAACAGTGATCGCTATTTTTTAGCGCTACGAGCGCTACGGGGTGCTGAATGCGCCCATTATATATTGCCGATACCTACAATAATAAAGTGAAAAAAGTGAATATAACGACAACACTACGCTTGTCAAACAGTAAATCAGGCGCTAATAATTTTAATGAACCATGTGGCATGTGTTTCAATGGCGTCGGTAATAAGCTATACGTCTGTGACACAAATAATCATACGATTAAAATTATTCAAAATTCGAATGTAACGAAATTCGAATTGAAAGCGAATGTTTTACAAAAATCATTAGATATTAATAAAAGTAATGTTCTTCGGGGCAAGACAATAAATATAAGTTCTGCTGGCGGAAAAATAATCATAAATGTAAAATGCAATTTTATCGATGGTTTTGGTTTAACAATTGACGCACCTCAAAAATGGTTAGTGATACTTCCAAATGAAACTTGGTCTTGTGTGCCTGCCATGGGAAATCATTTAGATTCTTTTGAAATTATAATCAGTGTGCCAAAATTAAATATCGAAGATATACATAAATTTTATATAGATTGTAATTTTGTTGTTTGCCAAGATAATAAATGTTTACCGAAAAAATTTAGTCTAGAATGTACGGTAAATAATACTGAAAACGGATTAGTGAAAATCCGAGAAATATTAGGAGTTAAAGTTGAGTCCGAATTTGTTGTTTGTTAAAATACGCTTTTACTAATCATTGAGAACATGTTCAGTTTTAGTTGAAATAAAATTTATATATTGCTTATATAAAAATAGCTTTTTGTTAAATAATTTTATATGATTTACATCTACTAATTGTTTTATCTGTGATTTACTTTTAAATATATCTTTTGTTATGATTATCTGAAAAAAAGTGTATCAAAAGGCTCTTGTAATTTGTTTCTGTATGTAATTGTAATAATAAAACAATGAAAATGAAACAAATGAAACTTTAATTTTTACTCACATTCTTATTATACTTATTCAATAATGTATAAGCTTCTGTGCGAACTAAAATTTAGTTATTGATTTATTACAACAGACCACGCTACACATTTCACTATATAAATCAATGTTATAAAAAATTTATTTTTGGTAATATTAATGAACTATATTTGGAAATATAAGAAATTAATGTTTTCTAAATTATTTTTACTTTTATCGTATATAATTATTTCATCTTTAAAAAGGTTTATTTAATCAAATCGGATGTCTAAAGTTTATGATAAATCCTAGATATCAATTTAATATAATATAGATAAAAATAATATAAACTACATAACATTTTTATTTCCTATAAACATAGATTTGTTGTTGCTGTTAATAAATACGATGTGCTTTTATTAAATTTACTAGTTTGTCCAATCTTAAGAAAAACCAAACAGAAAAGTGATACTTTCTATAATGTATTTCAATATAAAAATCAGTATTGATTACTAAAAATCATTATCGTAGTAAATTTAACAAATGTTTAAAGTTTCTTTATTCTAGATTATTTACGAAAAACTTTTAACAATGTATAAGAAAAGGATATGAATAAAAAGTAGTAGGTACTTTTAATGTAATTTTATATTTTATCCTTTCGTATGATTACAATAAATGAATATAAAAATCAGTGTAAAAAATTTATTTCAAAATTCAGACATATTCAAATAAATAAAAAAAATAAAATCGAACTGGACAATATAAAAAGATAAAATAATAACTTTGATGAGAATGAAATTTAATATTCTTCGGCGCCTTCGCCTTCTCCCTCTCCAGAATCCATGCCAACTTCTTCGTAATCCTTTTCGAGGGCAGCCAAATCTTCACGGGCCTCTGAGAATTCACCTTCTTCCATACCTTCACCGACGTACCAGTGGACGAAAGCACGTTTGGCATACATCAAGTCGAATTTATGGTCAAGACGAGCCCAAGCCTCTGCGATAGCAGTGGTGTTGGCCAACATGCAGACGGCACGTTGTACTTTAGCCAAATCACCACCGGGTACAACAGTGGGTGGTTGGTAGTTGATGCCGACCTTGAAACCAGTTGGACACCAATCTACGAACTGAATGGTACGCTTGGTCTTAATAGTGGCAATGGCAGCATTTACATCCTTAGGTACGACGTCGCCACGATACAACATGCAGCAAGCCATGTATTTGCCGTGACGTGGATCGCATTTCACCATCTGGTTGGCGGGTTCGAAGCATGCATTTGTAATTTCGGCAACAGAGAGCTGTTCATGGTAAGCCTTTTCAGCCGAGATAACCGGTGCATAAGTGACCAGAGGGAAATGGATACGGGGGTAGGGCACCAAGTTGGTCTGGAATTCAGTCAAATCAACATTTAAAGCGCCGTCGAAACGAAGGGAAGCCGTGATCGACGAGACAATTTGGCCGATAAGTCTGTTCAAGTTGGTGTAGGTTGGGCGTTCAATGTCCAAGTTACGACGGCAAATATCGTAAATAGCTTCGTTATCGACCATGAAGGCGCAGTCAGAGTGTTCCAAAGTTGTGTGGGTGGTCAAGATTGAATTGTAGGGTTCTACTACAGCGGTGGAAATTTGAGGGGCTGGGTAGATAGCGAATTCGAGTTTAGATTTCTTGCCATAGTCAACAGATAAACTTTCCATCAAGAGGGAAGTGAAACCGGAGCCGGTGCCACCGCCGAACGAGTGGAAGATCAAGAAACCTTGAAGTCCAGTACATTGATCAGCCAATTTACGGACACGATCCAATACCAAGTCAACGATTTCCTTGCCGATTGTGTAGTGACCACGAGCATAGTTGTTAGCGGCGTCTTCTTTACCAGTAATGAGCTGTTCAGGGTGGAACAGTTGTCTGTATGTTCCAGTACGAACTTCATCTGTAACACAATATTTATTATGTAAGTAATTGAACATAAATAAAGTCGGAAGATTAAATTACTATAGAGAATATACTGTACATACCGACTACTGTGGGTTCCAAATCAACGAAAACAGCTCTGGGAACGTGTTTTCCTGCTCCAGTTTCGCTGAAGAAGGTGTTAAAACTGTCATCTCCTCCACCGACAGTTTTGTCAGATGGCATTTGACCATCAGGCTGGATGCCATGCTCCAAACAGTAAAGTTCCCAGCAGGCATTACCAATCTGGACACCAGCTTGACCAACATGGATAGAGATACACTCACGCTATAATAAATAAATAAATAAAATTGATTAATATGAAAGAAAGCCGGTAAAGTTATAAGATGGCGGACTGACGCCGCACACCTTATCACGTATGACTAACGGTTTGTCATCAAATATTAAATATCAAGAAAAAACTATTAATTTTATTGTCATTTTTCTTAATTTACATTATCATTATCATTTCAATAAACTTACCATTTTGAATATGGAATATGATGAAATACACTTAAAGAACGATAAGAAGTCGTTTACAGCAAGCTAGTAATGCAGCTTTCTAAACTGACAATGGTCGATTTTCGATACGGCGTTGCTAATTGTAGGTCATTCTGGAACTAGTTGGCCAGTTGAATGTTGTGTTATAAATTGTTATATGCATGTTGATTTTTATAGTAATTAAAAAACATTATTCTAAATAACATTTAGATTTGGTTTAAAATAATAATCATGTAAAAAAAGTGAGAAATTCTATTTAAAGAAATTGTTTCCTATAGGTAAAGTCAAAAAGATTGAATGAAGTAGATTTGTAAGATAGTGTACAAAGAATATATATCTATAGTTAATTTATTTATTATTTTTATTTATTTATTATTTATTATATTTATTATTTACTTATTATTTATAATATTAATTTATCTATGATAGTGTGCTAGCAGTTACTTCATTCAACTCTATTGACCTTAGCTGCAGAATGAATATTAACTAAATTTTTCTATTTTTTTCTTTTGTTTGAATTTCATATTAGACTAATGCTAGAATCTAGAACAAGTAGAAATTGAGAAAACATTTTCGAAATTAAATCTGGTGCATCAGTAAAAAAATATGCTGTTTCTTATACTAGTAACATTACACAAAATTCATCTGGCCAACTGGATTCATGACACACTTTTCTAAGTTAACCTCTAATACTATTAAACACGTTTTTACTTTTTATAAGAAGCTTGTTTTGGTAAAAAAAAGTAATTTTAATCATGAATAGTTTTATGCAACATTGTAGATTATGTACAAGTGATAAAAATGTATTGTTCACTATACTTGATCTGGATTCAGATGGCAAACGTTTCGTAGATAAATTGGAAGCAATTATGCCAGAAATTGTAAGAATGAAATTATTTGTTTTGATTGTAATATACATTATTGTTTCTGAATCTTTTACTTTTCTTATTTTAGGTGGATTGCAAGATCAAATTACCGAATGGTATTTGTACAATTTGCTCTGTTCGATTGAATGATGCTTATCAATTTATAAAACAATGTTTCAATTCTCAAATAATATTAAAACAACATTTAAATGAAGAACGTTGTCGATTATGTGCTGGTGGTGATAATATAACATTTACTTTAACTACAATGGATTCGGATAATGTATTGTTATCATACAAATTGGAAGCCATTGCATCGGAAATTGTAAGTAAAATACTAGCTTTAACCAGGTCCACGAAACGAAATTATATGCTTAGAAATTGATAAGTAACCATTTATTTATTGTCTCTTCCATAATTTTTGAGAACAGACAAATTTAACTTAACCTATTTTAGAGTATTTCAATTTTTAATACGTTTGTTGGTTTTGTTTAATTAAAACTTATGTAAAATAAGTTTTAATTTGCATACATGTACATTTGCAATAAAAATTACATAAAACAATTATTATTTTATTAGGTTTACTTATAATAAGTTTATTAATTATTATAATATGTTTTTGCTAAACTAAAATTTGTTGCTAAAAGTGTAGTTGGGAATAGCTATTATGAGAAAAAATATTTTTGTCTGTTTTCAAGCTCGTAAAAATTCCGTCTTGTATTTATTTATAATAATTTGTTACTTCATAACCAAGTAACGTACGTATTCACACAGCTTGTAGTGGGATTTGGATCTCACAAATAAATCAAATATTAGTAAAATATCATAGGGACTAGGTGTTATTAGTAGAAATATATTTCTTTATTAAGATCCCTTTATACCGGAGATTTTTATTATATGTAATATATAATTTTAATTTATATTTTAGCTGGAATGTACTGAGATGTTATCGAATTGTATTTGCTCAATTTGTTCTGTTCGATTAAATGAAACGTATAAATTTGTAGAAAAATGTTTTAAATCGCAAGAAATTTTAAAGCGATATGCAAAACAACAATCGCAAAATAGTGAAGTTACGAAAAACGAAATTAAAAATGAATGCGAAATTAAAGAAGAGAATATTGATGAAGAATACATTAAACTAAATTTGGAAACTGATGTAAATATTAAAGTTGAAGAAAGTTTAGAATCACAAAGTAATACAAACTTTGATACTGCTTATATGAAACAAGAAGCTATTAATGAAGAGAACATTGAAGTAGATTTGAAAAATAATATGAGTATTAAATTTGAAGATAGTTTGAAATCCGAATTTTTAGATTTACATTCAGAATTAATAATTAAGGAAGAATATTCTAATTTTGAGAATGAAACCAATGTAAAATGTTGTCAAGATAGTAGAGATTCGAAGAAAAATAATATTTTCATTCCGAAAGAAAATGATGAATCTGTAAAGAAAAGAAAATCTCATAAACGTACATTATGTGAGAAAACTTTTACTCGAGGTGATAATTTAATACAGTGTATGCCTTATAAATGCGAAATATGTGAGAAAGCATTTAGTCAAAAGTGGAACTTTAAAATTGCATATCCGTTCCCATACACATGAGAAACCATATAAATGCAAAATATGTGAGAAAACTTTTTCTCAGAATGGAAGTTTAAAAAGGCATATCCGTTCTCATACAAATGAGAGACCTTATAAATGCGAAATATGTGAAAAAACTTTTACTGAAAGTGGAAATTTAAGAAAACATTTCCGTACTCATACACAGGAGAAACCTTATAAATGCGAAATATGTGAGAAAACTTTTAGTGAAAGTGAAAGTTTGAGGAAACATATCCGTTCACATACAAATGAGAGACCTTATAAATGCGAAATATGTGACAAAGCATTTACTCAGAGTGGACCTTTAAAAACACATATCCGTTCTCATACAAAGGAGAGACCTTATAAATGTGAAATATGTCGGAAAACTTTTACTGCAAATGGAACCTTAAAAAAACATATTCGTTCTCATACAAATGAGGGACCTTATAAATGCGAAATATGTGAAAAACAATTTACTCAAAGTGGAGATTTAAGAAGACATATCTGTTCTCATACAAATGAGAGACCTTATAAATGCAAAATTTGTGAGAAAACTTTTATTGTAAGTGGAACCTTAAGACAACATATCCGTTCTCATACAAAGAAGAAACCTTATCAATGTGAAATATGTGAGAAAACTTTTATTGTAAGGGGAACCTTAAAAAGACATATCCATTCTCATACAAAAGAGCAATTTTATAAGTGCAAAATATGTGAAAAACAATTTACTCAAAGTAGTGATTTAACAAAGCATTCTTGTACCATATAAATGTAAAATTTGTGAGACAGCTTTTATTAAGAGTGGCATTTTAAAGAGGCATATCCGTTCTCATGCAAAGGAGAAACCCGATGAATGCGAAATGGAAAACTTTTCCTCAGAGTAGAAATTTAAAAGAAACATATTCGTATTCATGTTGTAGCGATTTAATTTTTGTAGTTCTCTTTTTATTAATGATTAATTTAAATATTGTTAAGCCTCATTCAGATTGCTCTTTCCCTTGTGACGGTTCGTAAAATTGAGATTTATAATTGGCGCGCTTGACTTCTATTAGTCATGCCGTGTATTGTTTTACCGGCCGGCAATTATCATAGATACGGAGAGCGGTTAGAATTGAGAAACTTTTGAAGCGACTCTCTTCTAGCGCGGTTCGTACACGAGTCGGTTGTGTTTGCGTTTGCAACTTGCATTGTTTACACATTATAAAGATATTAGTTTGGTTGATGATTTTGATTCAAATTAAATATTAATTGTATTGACGAAGATAAATCAACCTCAGCGTCTTGGACTTTGTCCTGGGTAAGTTTTTATTAAGATTACTTTATCGATAACGTTGATTTTTAGAGTTACGAAGCGTTGAGATTTTTTTTTTGTTCGACCGGCCATGCGGTCAGTTAAATGATAATCTGTAATCATCGAGTGGTAGAATCGCTGAATTAAAGTAATTTAGTCAAATCGGAGATTTGCAGTTGTAATAACGCGAGTTATTGCCAATATTTTTGGAATTTTTAGTGAATTTATTGGTTGTGTAAACAATGTGATTGGCATGCGAGGATACACCGCTCATGTTCAAGGTCGCGGGGTTGTTGTATTTGTTTAACTTAAATTAAAGTAGATATATATAAATATTTTTTGAATTTTGGGGTAATTTCAGAACCAAAAGGGGTTGGGGAAAGGATTTAATTTGGGTCGTGGGTAATTTTGGCGTTCACAACAAAGTTGTAACGTAATGCGACGAATAGCAAGCACTCTACGAAATTTAATAAATGTTTTATGAGAAGCCTGATTTAACAGTAGACTGAATGAGATCAATGTGAGAGTCTTGGGGCGATAGTAGTGTTAGTGAAGAGAGTGTGTGAAAAATACGCGCGTTTGCGAATCTGGAAGATAATTGCATAAACACCTCGGTTAAGAATTTAAATAGAGTTGAATTATTTAAATCGTCGAGTGTTGTATTTAAATAATAAGTAGTATTATTTAAATAGTTGCTTAGTTTTCGTTAGGGCCGCCGTGAAATTGGATTGTTTAATATTGGCCTGCGAACGTTTATGGAATTATCAACCACACACCACCGAAACTTCCAGTAATTACTTTTATCCTAAACTCCCAGTTGTGATCGTCTTTAGTGTCAGATCATCTTTTCTTCATCTACTATTTTCTTCTTCTTCTTTTCTTCCGTTTTCTTCTCATTTTCAAATAGTAAAATTTTTTTATTACTTAATTAAAATAAATGATTATCAGTAAATAGTTCTGTATAAAGTAAAATATCTGTTTTAATAACGGTTAGCTACCGTTTGCAATTTTAACGAGCTAGCATTTTGTTTGGAGCACACAATTTGTCTCCGTTTTGTTTTGGAACAGTAACTGTTGGGTAAAAATCAATTTTCAGGTGCAACTAGGGCCTTAGGTGCGGTTGTTCAAGTGTGGTGCAGAGGCGACCATTGAAGATTGGATCAGCTGACGGACCGCGGGGAAAAGCTCACAACTACAGTCGTGGATGGCATCGTTTTAAGCTGTGGACTTCGTGTAGGCTACCATTATTACAGCCGTATTAATTCCACTTCTGCCAGATTAAATAGTTTCGAAGAGCACCGCGTGTTCAGACAACGTTCGTAACCAATTGCTATTCACTGTTCGGATTCCGTGAGGAAGCATTGTCGATTACGGCGCCCCCCGCACTTGAAGCAATCGCACGGAAGAACTAGCTAGAATTGTCTCGCACCAAACAAACAATTTGTAAGCCCAGTGGTCTACGTTCCATCGATTAAATAGGTAACCGTTGTTAAATCAAAGATTGTTATTTCATTCAAATATTAACGTAAGACTGAATATGTTTAAATAGTTTAGTTTTGAATTAAACATTTGATTTTCGATTATTTTGTTTAATTATTTTATTTAAGTACTTTGTTTAAGTATTATTAAATTGTAATATATATATTTTTTTCAAAGTTTTTTTATATTAGACATTAAGATTGATATTAAATATATAAAAACAAAATAAAAAACTTTGTGGCGCCCTCTTCTTATTTTAAAAAAAAAGCCTCTCAGTTCCTACCAGTGTTAAGGAAACTAGGTGTGTATTTGCCGTGCATTCTCTCCGACTATAAGTAAAAAAGCAGCCGTTGCACATATAGCTACCAAGGTAGGTGTTTTGAAATAAAGTATTTTAAAAATTCAAACAATACTACGACTTGGACGTTATACCCTAGTGAAATCAGTGTTATGTTTTAGCGCAGACCTAGTAGTTCTGAACCAAACTACATGTGAGCTTATAGGGATACATTGCAAATTGAAAAAAATTCTAAATTCATTAGCAAATTTTGGTTTATCGCAGCCAAAGTCTGACCTAACCAAGGTTTCTTAACTAAAATTCACTTATGATTTAAGACAGAACAATCAGATTTCGCAGTAACAGGAGATAGCGATGTATATCAGTTTTTATGTAAGAAACTTCAAATTTATAATATGTAAATAAGCAGTTTGGAACAAAATTAATATTATTTTGAAGACGCGTATTAAATGTAGTAAAAATAACATTTATTTTAGACACATCAGAAGAAAAATTAGCGAAAACCAAGAAGATGGTAATTTCATCTTATCAATTTGTAAAATTATATTTCTGTTTTATACTATTCTAAATGTTTCCAAATAATTATACAAGTCTTATTTTGTATAATCATAATTTATTTTTAATAAATATTCAACACAACAAAACAACTTAAACTCACACAAAAAAAGATACGCTACTAAAGATAACCAATAACTGTTTAGCATATATACAACATAAATAGAAATATCAGAAATGATTTCTAACAGCATTTAAATTGTTATCACTGCACAGGCGTAACTGAATGGTCAAGTTTTTGCGCTGTGCTAAATCATGAAACTGAAACTAAATCGTAAAACTGTTTTGACAGTCTGAATGAAGTTTTATTTTAAATACAATTTGTCAGTATCTGGTTTTACATGATTATTATTTTAAATTTAATTAAAATGTTAAGTCTTATTCAGACTGCCCTTTTAGTTTTACGCAGAAGTACAAGAATTTGACCAATCCAAACACTTGACATTTTTTTGGTTTTTACACCAAATGTTTGGATTGGTCAAATTCTTGTGCTTGTGCGTAAAACTTAAACTGCAATCTTTATGTACAATAATGTTTTTTAATTTCTATAAAAATCAACATGTATTTGAAAATTTATAATACACTATGAAATGACAATAAACCTTTTTTATGCGTTCCTAATACAAATTGAAATTTTCAGTCTTTATTGTGACAAGAAGATAATAGTTTGTTGATATATTTTAATGTAACGATGACGGCATTTACCCAAATTAATTTTATATAGTTTTCAATTTATATTAATTTAATTATTATTAAATATGTAAACTATATTAAATATTATTTGTAATAAAATTCAAATTAATAAATAAATCAATATTATTATGTAATATGTGTTTACCAATTGTTTATTTAATAATATGAATAAAATGTTTTTTCTTCAAGCGTATAATAAGAGTTTGTACTGGGTGTCCAATTTTAAGTTTTTCAGCAGAATATCTCGAAATGAAACATCTATTTTTTATTGCAAATTCGGAAAGAGCATAAAAAAAACTATGTAAAACATTTAAAGATCTAACATCGCCAGAAAATGAAAAACTCACTTTCACTAGTAATATCAAACAAAATAAAAAAAATTATATTTCGAAAATCATATGGCAACATTATAAAATTTAATTTTGATGTAAATGGTACCTAGTAAAACAATAAATTAAACTGTTAATACTAAGTCATTAGAGAAAATTCATTTATGAGAATTAAAACCAATCCTATTAAAACATTCTTATTCGCATGCTAATAATATTGTTATTGTAATATTAGTAATAATTTGCATTTTTATTAGAATAATTAAAATGTGTAAAAAGAAGTATGATAGGCAAAAAATTTAAAATATACAATAAGAGATAATTTCATGTAGCGCGTGAGGAATTCTATGTATAATGTTACCGCCCGAGGCATTAGAGATAAGGCACATCTTACGTTACACACTTATCATACTTCTTTATGGGAAACTATCGCGTTCTCACACTATGTAGTAGAAGTTAGAATTTATCTGCTCGTCCTATTTGTACAGACGTAGATATTTGTCATTCTTGTAATATTTTAATACAAATTTTTAAATATAATTTCCTCGATAGATTATTTATATATATTATTTATTTTTATGTAACTTATTATTGGCTTATTTAATAAAAGGTCAAATATGTGAATATGTTTTATTTGTAGCCATAACTTTAATTCATTTATAACAAAAATTAATTTAACATTTTTTACATGCAAAAAAATTAAACATAACTTTTCAACAACACAGAAAAAATAGCATTACACCAAAATAGTTCACATTTTTCAATTAAATCTAAACAATAATTTTTATCAAATTGAACCTGCACGCAATCGTAACTTTTATTTCTTGTAAAATTTGTATTTGTTACACAAAATAGACATTTCTGTTTATTTAATAAAAATATTGCAACTGCGCTTTAAATTTTTTTCGTATTTTCCCAGTTGCATCAATATAATTTAAAAGTTAATTATATAAAATTGTAGGCAAATATATTTACAAAATATAGTAGGTACAGACAGGGTTGCAAAAGCATAAACGGAAAATGACTGCTGTGGAAATGAGATCTGTACGTGGGGTAGCTGGGTGTAACTATAGGAGAGATCGGGTACGAAATACGATTAGTGTATGATGAGTGTGAAATTGAAAAAAATGTTGTCGCAAAAGCTGGTGTTAGTCAGTTAAGATGGTTCGGATTTATTGAGCGAATGTCTAATGAACGTTTGCTCTTAAAAAGATTTATTTGAATTATTTTGATGGTATACGCGTCGATGAATAGTTGGAGTGGGGTATGATTGAGAAGGTGGCTTGCGTGAGCCAAGAAAGTTTCCAAGTAGTAGGAATGCAAGAGCATGCGATGAGAGGAGGAATGATGAATGTGGATGAAGCGAAAGTTGCTTGTTTGCGGATAGGAATATGTTTGGAGGCGACTGATTTCGGGATGATGAAAAGAGTTTGTGCCACACCCAAGTGGGTACATGGCGTGATTGTCTATGTATGTATGTATGTATTTTTTTAGTGATCCCCCCATGACAAGTTTCTGGCTACGCCACTGTGACAGTCTATATAGAAAAATGCATGAATTAGAATTCTTTATGCATTTTCGACGCAAAACTGAATGCGCATTAGTGTTATTATTTATAAATATCAAACTCCGATTTAGATTTTGTTTTATCCTCAATTCATATTTATGTGTACACATTTTCTGCAATCTGAACAAATCATTTACTATGTTTTATTAGAATATAAAATAACTTGAAGTCACATTACTTTTTGCCCTATCTTAGTATAAACATATTTGATTACGTTCGAATCTTGAATTATTCGCTCAACATGTTTGAACCATCTTAACTGACTAACACCAACTTTTGTTACATTTTTTTTTCAATTTCACACTCATCATACACTAATCTATTTCGTAACCGATCTCTTCTATTTACGCCACATACCCCACGTAAAAAATCTCATTTCCACAGCAGTCATTTTCCGTTTATGTTTTTTCAACCAAACCCAATATTCACTACCATACATCAACGTAGGCATCAAAACTGCATTGTTGATAAAATAAGGAACGAATAAGAACGGATAAGAATGAATAATTATTTTTTTCGTTGAAATATTTAAAAAATGTCAAAATCATATATGAAAATGATGAAAATCTATAGATTTTACTGCGAGAATGCTGTACGAGATAAATTTTCATCATTTTCATACAGGATTTTGACATTTTTTTCAATATTTCAAAGAAAAAAATAATTATTTATTTTTTTCAAAGCAATCTATGTTTTATAGATACATATTTTTTAAAATGTTTAAGTGTGTTATTTTCTCAAAAAAATGGTTATCTATAGTGAAATTTTTATTCAAATGGGATCCCAAAGCCAATTAGGAATTTTTAATAATTGACTTACGTCTCTACATACTAACTGCTTTTAATCCGTTCCGTTGAACGATGAAAACAAATTTCGTATTTCGTGGCTTGATTCAACCGAACTAGCTTGTTGCTTTCAACGTGCTACGTTTATGCATAGTTTTCCAACGTTTAAAAAATTATAACTGTCAATCAATATAAATGGTAAGTGTGCTTTTATTTTTTTCCCATATCTGACAAACCTAAACTCATATCCTAGCAACGAAACAAAAAATAAATAATGTTTGGTTTTTTTCTAAACGTCAAAGCCGTCAAAGTTTCAAGATTTTGTGCGATTTTGTGAGGTGAAAATTTTTACTGGGTATCATATAACCGTAGTAAATGACTCATAGCTTTGGAATCGTATTTGAATAAAAATTTCACTATAAGTAACAATTTTTTTTCGCCATCTATAAAAGCCAGCAAAAAAAAATTGGGGTTGCCATTTAAAAAAAACAATGATGACGTCATTGTGCAAAAAATGCATGACGACATAAGTAAAATTTTTATGCCATAAGGTGGCTAATTTAAAAATAAAATCGAGGTGTCCGAGCGTTTTTCTTGAAAACATTAAATAACGAAATTATGAATTTTGTTCGTTACTTTATCAACACACTGTATATTGATTTTTTTAAGCACCTTTTAATCTGTGTGAAGTAAATCCGTAATTTGTATCAATATATACAGCGTGTCCCTCAATTCTGCCGAAACAATCCGACAATTGTACAGACACACACAAATGTAAACTAGAAAACATGATTAGAAGTATATGGGTAAACCCATATATAGACCACTTTGACATTTCTCGGAAAGTTGGCAACACTGTATTTTAATAATATTATAATTTATGTGGGCACTAGGAGAAACTTATCGGAAAATTTAATCAAAATCGAATAAATAATGAACAGTAATAAACACGTTACAAAACAGATATGGAACGAACTCACAAAGACGGTCGCAGCGGGCTTTGACACGTTGCTGGACGAAGGATTTGCCGCGGATCTGAGAATCCTGGAGAAACTACGGGAGATTTCCTCGGCGCTTGGAGAGCGTAGAAAGGATTTTGGTGAAGATGCGAAATAAAACGCAGCACACAAAACTGATGCACAATTACACAAATGCACTACGTTCTACCAAATGACTAATCGCGGAAGAAGTTTAAATCCTGGATAACCAGATATTCAAAACAAAGCGAACAATTAACTCGACCACGAGATGAAAAACCTTTTTCGAAAAACTATCTACGTATCTACTCTTGCACCGCTAAGACTCAAGTTCCAGTTAGTCAAAAATTTCCGGAAATTGAACGATTTTTCAAAAACCAATGACAGAACCCGAAAATTGATAGTTACGCCCACTTTTTCAAAATTAAACTAAGATTAACATAAAATGCCATTTAAAATGCTGAATATTATATTAAAATAAATTAAATATTAGTTTACAATTAAATATAATGAAAACGCGAATTTAAATTAACTAAAATAAATAATTACAATAAACAAAATTCTAAATTTAAACACTAGATGGCGTTAGTATATGAAAATTGAATAAATAAAAAGAAAATGAAATGTCAAAACGCAAATAAACAAATCCACGTGGCCACCATCTAACAGCAAAACAATATAAGCATTCAAAGGACACACTACGTTTGAAAAACGGTAAGTACACAAACATAAATAAGGAAATATGAGTGAAATTCATTACATGGTTTATTTTTAGGAATAAAGGGATCCGCAAAGGTACAAGTAAGGTTAGGTTCCAAATATATGACAGGATTTGAGGAATAACGTAATATAAATCCATCAAAGACAGATCGTCGCATGAGTACACATGTGGAAATGAATTTACTTCCACCAGAACTTATTGTCAAGCTGGATGCTAATATGTGTCTTAAGGTATATTAAGAAATATTTCATTCGTCATTTGAAATTAGTTGATTTACGTTTTTTTAAAAGAAAAAAAAAATTGCTCTATCACAGAATCGACCGTCACCATAAAGAACTTAAACAAAAACTTTTTAACAGAGAAATTATTATTGCAAAAGATTGATATAACATATAGTATGTTGACTATTTATAATTTACAGTAACCATGGAAACGTAGCTACTTAAATGAAATATTTTAAAAGTTTATTGTCTTATCAAAAAATGTCTCAAATGAAATTTTTGTTAAATATATTTTTTGATTTCTCAGTTGCGAAATATTCGCAAAAAAAGATAATATCAGTAAATGACTACTTACGGTGGATGAATTTATACCAAAATTTGATCAAAAATTAGCTTTACATGTGTCCACAGATTGATAGACAGACAGACTGACTGACTAAAAATTGTTGATCATATTACAAGAAGCCTAATTCGTGATTATTTATAAAATCTGAAAAAGTCAAAATTAGTATGATTACAATACCACCTCCTTTGCTATATATGATGGTCGATAAAAAATGAAAAAATATTTTTTTTATTTAGTACACATTTGGCGTAAACGCTTGGAACCAATGGGTTACAACTAAAAATGCCGAATTAGAAAAGTCTTCTCGAAGGTGTAAATTATTTAAGAATGAAATCTTACAATTAACGGCTGATGAATTAAATTATAGTCTATGTTTATTTGTAAAAGAAGTTCGAAAACCAAATGGAACTGAATATGCTCCTGATACGATTTATTATTTGTGTTTGGGTATGTTCGATGAAATTTTATTAAATGAATAAAATTATTGAAAAAGGTACATTTTAAATTGCAGGTATACAACAGTATTTATTTGAAAATGGTAAAATAGACAATATTTTTACTGATGCCTGTTATGAGAAATTTACTGATTGTTTAGATGATGTAGCTCGAAAATTCTCCGTACTATTCAACGATTCTCGTAAGTACAATAACTGACTTGGATTAATTTAAAAGATTGAATTTGAAATAACAACGTGTTTTTGAATAGATTATATTGTAACCCGTGTTGAAGAAGAACATTTATGGGAGAGCAAACAGCTTGGTGCTCATTCACCGCATGTACTTTTAAGCACTTTAATGTTCTTTAATACGAAACATTTTAATTTAACAGTACGTTCTTTGTTATAATTCATATCATTAAATGTATAATATATTTAAAACTATGTTTATATATATTTAGACAGTAGATGAGCATATGCAATTATCCTTCTCCCATATAATGAAACAATGGAAACGCAATCCGAATCAACCTGGTGCTGCGAAAATACCCGGATCTAGAAATGTATTATTACGGTTTTATCCGCCGCAAATTACCTTAGGTTTGTTGATAATTTTTTATTTTAATAGTATCATTTCAATACAATATTAATGTAACATTTATTATTTGTCAGATGCTAATTCTCGGAATAAGAAAGTTTATGAACAACAGGAAAATGAAGAAAATCCATCGAGATGTCCTGTTAAGTTGTATGAATTTTATCTTTCGAAGTGGTACTTTTTTCGTTTTTTTTTTTTACTATTTTTTGTAAATGAAATAAGATATTACCAGCGAAGCTACAATATATATTTCATAAAAGATTAAAATAATACATTAGTTGGTAATGTTTATACATAACTAACTAGTTAAAATCACAATAGTAACGTGACTCTTTTTTTTTTATATATTTAGTTTGTAGTCTGGAAAAATACGGTAGCATTATTTTTTGTTTAAAAATTACACATGTTTAATATTGTAATAACCTAAATACGAACAGATATTAATTGTATACTTGTTTATTTTTCAGTCCGGAAAGCGTAAAAACACGAAATGATGTGTTCTACTTACTGCCAGAACGTTCTTGGCTTCCAGATAGTCCGGTATGGTATTCAACTATGGCTTTAGGTAGAGAAGCACTAGAGAAGATGTTGCACAGGCTGAAAATGGTTAAAGAAATTAATGTCGCATTATTAACTAGTTAAGTATCGAAATATCTTATACGAAATTTATTTATTTATTTATTTATTTATTTATACAGGCTGATTTATTAGTAATTGGAAATATTTTAACTGGAGTATCCTGGGCTCAGAATATAAAGATTTAACTTAGATAAAATGTGCCTCCTTACTGAGCTGCAGGGTGTTTTATCTAAAAATTTAGAAACGATTTTTGCCCAGTATTTAAAAACTATTTGACGTATCCTTATCATACTTGGCAGGAAGTGTAGGTACCGTACACCATACTAAATTATGTTATATAAAAGTTTCTGGTTCCTGCCAGTGGCGTACAACAGGGGCAAGTGAGAGGTGGATCCTTCCTAAATTCTACGCCACTTTCGGAATTGTCATTTTAGCACAATTTTTTAATTCTCCAATACTTTCTGTGTAAAAAACATGCTCTTCCTTCGTAACGATAAAGTCACTATTTCTCAAGATATGCCAAGTATGATAAGAACACGTCAAATAGTTTTTAAATACTGTGCAAAAATCATTTTTAAATTTTTAAATAAAACACCCTGTAGCTCAGTAAGGAGCCACATTTTATCTAAGTGATTTGCGTTAAATTTTCATATTCCGAGCACAGAATACTCCAATTAAAATATTTCCAATTACTAATAAATCACGCTGTATATATAAACTTTGAGACAGGAGATATAGGTCAATAAAATAAAATTAAAAAAAAAAATCTAGTTTCTTCGCATATGAGGCAACCGGAATTTAAAATTTTTTATTGACCTATATCTTTGATAATTTCTCAAGAGTTAATTTTAAGTAAGGTCGTTCACCTCCACATATATATATATATATATATATATATATATGTATATAGTATTATTTTATTAATATTTTTATATTCATGGAACTAGCAAAGAGGATGGGCAAAATAAAAAAGAAAATATATGCTAAATATGCTTTTTCGTTTTTAGTGACAGTGTGGATTGGTAAATGACAAACACTTACGAGAATTTGATCAAAATACAATAAAACCAAACAGATTGATTAGGTCAGGTTAGTCAGGCACCTACTGCATTTTATTTGTGGTAGCAGTTTGCCATTTTATGCTTGAGTTTTTATATTGGTAGTGATTTCATGTTGGCCATTTTGACACGTTGACAGCCATGAGAAGCATTACGTGTGATGCACGATAAAATTTCCACAACAGTCATGAGCATCAAGAGTTAATTCTCAAGCAAGTTTAGTTTCAAAAGCCAAATAAATCAGCGTTTGCTTCTCAGGTTAATATAATGTTTAGGCAGTCCAAAATACATGGCTGTAAGAACTAGAAACTGATATTGGCCTGCATCTAAGTGAATCAGTCAACAGCTAATTCTCATTGTCTGAAATATTAGAAATTGAATTTCCACTCAAAGACATAAAAACTCCACCAAATATTTACTTCACCAGATATATTATTTATAAACTTGATACAAAATTAAAATAAATACATTAAATTTTTGTAAAAAAAAAAGAAATTTGCAAACAAAAAAATGTTATTTGGTACATGTATGAACTTCAAAAAAGTAACTCAAACAATAGTTTTTACAGCATTCTATACACCGATATCTTGATTGAGGAGTTTTGTATTGCGCATTTTTTTGATCGGTTTTTGCAAATTTCTCATAATATACAACACATCTGCGACGGTTTTTAGACCCTACGTCTTCTAAAACGTATGATTCACATGGCCAGTAAGGCAATTTTCATCTATCGGGGCCGCGTGAATCATATGAAACTTCTCAACTGAAAACAATAAAAAAACATGGGTTTTGATTTAAAACAAATCATAATTTGACATTTACAATTTTATTGCTAGCCTAATTAATCATAAAATTGCTCCGGCCAGAATGGGTGAAATTTTAGTGACTATTGTGGCAGTCAACGTGTTAAAAAATACTGACCTCAATTAAACTAAGTTTTTATTTTGGAATATAGTAAGTATTACTTACGTATATTGTAATTTTTTTTCTAGTTCCATGATAAATGTGAAAAATTAATTGATATTTAATATAAAAACTGTGGTAGAGTTAAATTCTGTTAATTATTTATATAAAAACGACATTTCAACGAAACTGAACGCTCCTCATCTTCATCAGGTCAAAATTTATAAGTGATATTCAAGTAGAATAACAATACATAGAAACAAGTTACTAGGTAACAAATAAGCAACAAATAACAAATAAGCAACATCACAGTGATTAATGTTATTCTTTTCTTTATAAATTTCTATTTATCTCTATTTAGAATATATTTTCATGATGTAATATTTGAAGAATATTATTAGCAGATTCATAAGAGAAGCAATAGAAATTAATAAAGAAAAGAATAACATTAATCACTGTGAAGGCACTGAGTTAACTAAAATTTGGCTTCCATCAATTAAAAATCAATAATAGTTTATGATCCTGGTTACTTATGTGTTGCCTAGTAACTGGTTGTTATGTATTGTTATTTACTTTAATGTCATTGATACATTTTTGACCTGATGAAGACGAGCGTTTAGCTTTCGTCGAAACGTCATTTTTATAAAAATAATTAACAGAATTTTATCCTAAAACAGTTTTGATTTTAATACAATGAGTTCTAAAAAACATTTTACTATAGCTGTATTCTTTTTACCTAAAATTTACTGAGATCTCACCTCACTTCAGATAAACTCAGATCGACTCAGATAATTCTTATTCTTTTCTAAAGCAACTCAACTCACTTCACTTCGTTTCACCTCACTTCATTTTCCAACTGAGATGAGTCAATTTTTGATAAAAGGAATACAGCTTATGTAAATTGATATTTATTATAATAAAATATAATGAATTTTATGAATAACGAAATAAATTTATTTTCAGTGGATTAATTAATTCATATGATTCGGAATACGGACAGGACCAGATAAGATTCGATCCGTAATTGTTGCGGAACACATTTTCCTTGTTCAACTCGACAGGCACTATTAACTTTCCGATACTTCTATTGTACTGTATAAAAATAACTTCACAAAATGTCAAATCAAATGCGTTATAACCTTGCACACTTATCCATTAAGTTATTCTCTGATTATATCGTTTTAATTTTTTATTTTTATCGAGAATTTTATTCGACACAAGGTTATATCACATAAATTAAGAATTATTTGTTTTTTTTTTATTTTTATTATCTGTTCAAATTTAATTATTTATTTTGATTTTGTTTCAAACATATCTGTTTATGTTTTTAATGTATTAATAGTTTTTGGATCAAACTTTATGTACTGATGAATTTACTATGTAAACTTACGCCTCTCTTTATTATCTGTAAATTACATTTTATTGTTAACATTAAGGCCCGGTTTCATAAACAATAAATAAATTTACTTCATAAGTAAATTTTAATAACCTTGAAAACAAATGTTATTTTACCAATATTCTACCAGATTATTATTATTATTATTAATAATAATGACTGTTTTTAAAAAACAAATAGATTCAATTTATTTTCTCTTTATAATTTGAAAATCCACAGAGTAAGGCCCGATTTCATTAACAACAATAAATAAATTTTATTCTACTAAATAATCCCGAAATTAAATGTTATTGTTACCAGATTATTATTATTAATAATAACTATATATTTTTAAATCAATATATTAAATTTATTATTATTATTATTATTTTTAATATGAAAATCTAGAGTAAATACATTTACTTTTCAAGTAAATTTAACCAGCGTTTATGAAACCGGACCTAAATGCATTTACTTCTAAAGTAAATTTAAGCAGTGTTTGTGAAACCGGGCCTAAATAAAATTATAAATAATTTTATTCGTGTAAAGGCAAGTTTAAGTCTTTTCATTTCAAAAATATTTCTAAAATGTTCGAAAACGTATTGATCTATTATAACTTGTGTATTTACTATTATGTGGTTCTTAATTTGTATCTTATCTTGCAGCTGTATGCTTATTGCTGAATTATTTTTATCGATTAGTAGCTTAGTATATTTTCATTTCAATTAAATAGATTTATTATCTGGTTATATATAATTATATAACCAGATATCAAATAAATTTCTCATTTTCACACTTTATATTTTGTCCATATACGTATATCACACCTTCATCAAAACAATTTTCTTTTTTATTTATGCCATCAAAATAAGAATTGTTCATTAATACTAGTACGAAGAAGAAATTATAAATGAAAATGTTCTCGGATCGATTTTTATTTGGAGATTTATGCCCCGTATACATAAACATTTTCGTTAAAACTAATAGTTCGTTAAAATGAAAATGTTTATGCATACGGACATTAGTCTGTAGAAATACTGTTAATAATTGATATTCTAAATGGAAGTTCTGCAAGATATTTGTTATGTTATGGAAATTGTTGAATCTCAATTTTTTTTATATAAATTTTAACATAGTTTTGTTTCTTAAAACGAAATTTCTATAGAATTCAGTTCAGTAAGTACTAATTCAAAAAGAATAATTTGTTTTATGTGATATATGGTATGGTTTTAAATATATTATAATATGAAACGAAATTATTTGTTTACTGAAATAGTGCTTATTGTATAAACAAGTTGATACATAGAGGAAACAGTCGTGCGCATGACTAGTCATGCTTTCCCGGACACTGAACGTCTTATGTATGAATATGCCTTTAATTTAAATAGAATTATTTCTTACATTCTTATTGATGTATAGTTAAATTTAACAATTATATTAGCTTTGTTCGCGGAACACATCCCGAACAAGTACGCATGCGCGTTTTAATTTTGAGCGTTCACAAAAGCTCAAAATCGTACGGCAAAATGTTACTGCGCATGCGTACTTGTTCGGAACTAGTTCGGGATATGTTCCGCGAACAAAGCTAAGATCTTTTTGAAGTACGACGCATTAAAAGTTTAGTTTGGAAATGTAAATAATATTTGAAGTGATTGTGTTTCGTAATTTTAATAATTAAATATAGTAGATAATAAATATAATATTCATATTAGTATGTACATTCTGAAATTGATGGAGTCATTCTAAACTGAACATTCAATTTTTGATTGGCAATTTAAAGTATTTTTTTTTTAATTTGTAATTTTTCTATATAAATATTATATTTGATAAACAGTAATGTATGACTGTATATGTATAAAATGTGGTACTACACAAGATATTGTTATATATATGTATTCTAAAATGTTTTTAGAATTTTCAATAATTTTTCCTACAAAATCAGTATGAATTAGAGAAAAAAGTTACTTAGCTATTATATAGCTAAATTTTTTCTCTATTTTACTGTTTTTTTTTTTCAGATTTTGAAAAAAGTCTTATTTTGAGAAAATCCCAAAAATTTAGTTTTTAATTTTTTTCTACTAAACGATGCATCGTAGATTAATGGTTTCTTTACCCAATTATCGTACTCATTATTTCGCAGCATTTTTCCATGTCATGCTTATTTTCCTACACCTCATAGTTTTTGAGAAAAAAAATAAAAACCAAAAAATCTAAAAAAAATTCTAGCGCCCAAACGGCACATGCTAACAAATTAAAACTAAAACCAAATAATAGAACCTTTTATGCCCTATCGAAAAGTATTCTAAGTATTTCTTCGAATTTTACTCGAGAAAGTAGTATATCGCAATTTATCGAAATTACATGTTAAACGCCCATACGAACTTGACGAACGAACACCCGGTATATATATATATTTATATATATATATATATATATATATATATATATATATATTTATATATATATATATATATATATATATATATATATATATATATATATATATATATATATATATATATATATATATATAAATATACAGGGTGTTCGTTCGCTTGGTTGATATAGGGCAATAACATGGGATTTCGATAATATGCAGAGTACTACTTTCTGAAGTAAAATTCGGAGAAATACATAGAATACTTTTCGATAGGGAATAAAAAGTTCTATAATTTGGTTCTACTTTTAACTTGCTAGCATGTGCCGTTTGGGCGCTAGAATTTTTTTAAAATGTTTTTTAGAATTTTCAATAATTTTTCCTGCTAAATCAGTATGAGTTAGAAAAAAATGTTACTTAGCTATTATGTAGCCAATTTTTTTCTCTATTTTACTGAATTTTTTCAGATTTTTTTGAGCAAATTTTGAAAAAAGTTATAATTTTAAAAAAATTTGAAATATAACTTTTTTCAAAATTTGCTCAAAAAAATCTGAAAAAATTCAATAAAATAGAGAAAAAAATTGGCTACATAATAGATAAGTAACATTTTTTTCTAACTCATACTGATTTAGCAGGAAAAATTATTGAAAATTCTAAAAAACATTTTAAAAAAATTCTAGCGCCCAAACGGCACATGCTAGCAAGTTAAAAGTAGAACCAAATTATAGTACTTTTTATTCCCTATCGAAAAGTATTCTATGTATTTCTCCGAATTTTACTTCAGAAAGTAGTACTCTGCATATTATCGAAATCCCATGTTATTGCCCTATATCAACCAAGCGAACGAACACCCTGTATATATATATATATACAGGGTGATTTATTAGTAATTGGAAATATTTTGACTGGAGTATCCTAGGCGCAGAATATGAAGATTTAACGCAAATCATTTAGATAAAATGTAGTTCCTTACTGAGCTACAGGGTGTTTTATTTAAAAATTTATAAACGATTTTTGCCCAGTACTTTTATAACTATTTGACGTATTCTTATCATACTTGGCAGGAAGTGTAGGTACCGTACACCATACTAAATTATGTTAAATAAAAGTTTCTGGCTACTGCCAGTGGCGTACAACAGGGGCAAGTGAGAGGTTGATCCTTCCTAAATTCTACGCCACTGTCGGAATTATTATTTTAGCACAATTTTTTGATTTTAAAATACTTTATGAGTAAAAAACATACTCTTCCTTCGTAACGATAAAGTCACTATTTTTCGAGATATTTAAAGTTAAACATAAAGCTGCAAAAATTAAGTAAAATAGAGAAAAAAATTAGCTACATAATAACTAACAAGCAAACATATCGAGGTGTAAAACGCCGATGTAAATGAGCTTCAGGTATCAAGTAGAACACTAAAAACTAAGCGACACGTATTTTTTTTTAGCGGCCCTAATCAAGGTTTAGGGGGTGAAAATCACCCCCAAAATTTAGAGTAAAATTGGTTTTTATTTTTTTTCTCAGAAACTATGCATCCTAGAACAAAAGTGTAAATGTACGAATACCTTCTTTTTTTAAGAGCTATCCACCAGTGGTATTAGTTTTTTTCTATACGATTTGTAAGTTACTCTTTTGCACCCTTTACACATATTTTACCCCATATTTAATTGTTATGTATTTTTTTTTCAAAATTTTATTTTATATTAAGATAGCCCAATTAAAAATAAAATTGACGTGTTTTTGTGTTTTTAATTATTTATTGTTTTAAGGGGTCATCTGCCCCCTTATATAGACACTCGTATGTACTTATAAGTAAGTTTGATTATTTATAACTCGTTAATATTACATGATAGAAAAAAAAAGTATTGGAATTTTTTTATTTGTTTTACATAAGAAATTTTATAAGATATTTAAAAAAATATATTTATTAATTTTTATTTTTTTCATAAATCATCAGTTACTTATAATTTTACTTGAAATATTTTATTTTTATCTGTCAACATAGAACGTATATTTTTTCGTAAACAATATTTATTATTACGATAATATGTTTATTGTCTAGATACTTTATTTTTAGATTTTTTCTTTGAATTTTATTGAATTATTACGGTAATACAAGTTTGTTGTATTAGTACAAGAACTATATTTTGCATATTTATAAAATAAATACAAAAAATACATTTATTATTATTATTATTATTATATATTTATATATATATATATACATATGTATATGCTTACGTGTGCAATGTATTAATTTTAAACAAAAATTATTAATTTTTTATAAAACATTAATTTTTGTAGTTTTTACAGTAATGAAACTCTTCAAAAAAATGTTGTAAACATAATGATTTTTTACACCAGGCACATCTAATAATAGCTGGTTTTCCACAAATATCACAATGAAGTTCAGATTTTGAATAACAAAATTCTACTGGGTTTTCAAACTCTGGTGGTCTTTCAGTTAAATATCCACTTTTAAACCAGGAATATTTAAACAAATTTGTAAATCTAGGAGACGATAGCTGATTATGTGTTAAAGACTGAAGTTTTATTATATTATTTCTTAAATTTAAACGAATATCTGATCCTTGTAGAATTACAATATCTGAAAATCTACGTATAAAGTTTTTCCAAATTCTAAAACCGAAAACATCCAGTGGTTGTATTCTTCCCGTTGTTCCTGCTGGAATTATATCCAAATCTACCATTTTATCAGTTGGTTTTATTTCTTCGAATATTTTATTACAATGTCCAGTCCATGAGTCCAATAAAAGTAGTGAATTATTTTCAATATTTGGAAAAAGTATATCTTTCAGCCATAATTTATAATGGAATGAAGTTAATTTCCCGGATTTTGAAGATGTAACATATACATTTTCAGCAGTAAATAATTTTTTGCGAACTTGCGGTCCGAACTCTCCAGTAGATTCTTGAAGAGTTATAAATAATGGTGAAATTAAATTTCCGCTTGCAGATATTATTGGTTGAATTGTGTAGCTATGCGTAGTAGCCGCGTGTGATTGTATCAGAGATTCTACTTTCATTGTACCAATTTCTGCTAATGTTCGACCGGAATGAATTTCTAAATTAAAACCACTTTGATCTGAATTATACACTTTTTCTTCACCAATATTAGTTACTTTTGTTTTTATTTTATCAACAAAATTATTTATTATATCATCCAAATTTTCCGCTTTTTCTAACTGCACTTTCGTAACAAACTTCACAATTTTTCTTGATACTATACTATGAGATTTTTTAAATTTATATAGCCAGAAAGGTGATGCTTTAAATTTATCAAAAGAAATCTTTAATTCTTCACTGGCTGTCAAACCCCATCTTCTTATGTCAACATCGTGTATTGGAATTTTTTGTCGTCTACTTTCTTTAAATTGTTCTAGTACGTAAGTAGAAATATCTTTCATTTTATTAAAGTATATTTCTCCTTCATTTACCTGTTTTGCCCAACGATGTAATTGTGAATGGAATTTTAATTTTTTAAATCTATGTTTTACTGCAGTAAATGTTTTCGGCTTTGATTTTCCGCTTTTCCAGTATTCTACAGTATTTTTTTTGTATTCGAAGTCAACGTCTTCTGAAGCTAAACATTCTTTTGTATATTCTTCAGGGTGTCTTGATGTATCATCTTCATCTATCACAACCGGTTCAATTATTATTGATGGATTTGCAAATTCTAAATCTGTATGTTCTTCAATATCAACTGTATTTTCTGACATTGCTTTCATTAAAATGTTTTTAATTTCTTCATGAAATTCTCTTTCTTTCAAATTAATTGAAGTGTTTGGCAAATTTAATGCGGCAAATGTTGCCATCAATAAATTAATTACGTTTATTGGATTCACCAACATTTTATGTTTGTTAATACACAAGTGACAGTACTTTCAATAATACAAGAAATGTGTATTATCGTAATATATATATAATCGGAAAATGTGTCATAATATGTTTTTTTAGTAAACAATATTTATTATTATGATAATATATTTGTTTTCTACTTATTTTATTATTAAATTTTTACGTTCAATTTAATTCCACTTCAGCGCAAAAATCTAAAAATAAGTCTGTACAAGAAATATATTATCGTAATAATATTGTTTACTAAAAAAATATACGTCCTATGTTTATAGATAAAAATAAAGTATCTAGACAATAAACATATTATCGTAATAATAAATATTGTTTACGAAAAAATATACGTTCTATGTTGACAGATAAAAATAAAATATTTCAAGTAAAATTATAAGTAACTGATGATTTATGAAAAAAATAAAAATTAATAAATATATTTTTTTAAATATCTTATAAAATTTCTTATGTAAAACAAATAAAAAAATTCCAATACTTTTTTTTTCTATCATGTAATATTAACGAGTTATAAATAATCAAACTTACTTATAAGTACATACGAGTGTCTATATAAGGGGGCAGATGACCCCTTAAAACAATAAATAATTAAAAACACAAAAACACGTCAATTTTATTTTTAATTGGGCTATCTTAATATAAAATAAAATTTTGAAAAAAAAATACATAACAATTAAATATGGGGTAAAATATGTGTAAAGGGTGCAAAAGAGTAACTTACAAATCGTATAGAAAAAAACTAATACCACTGGTGGATAGCTCTTAAAAAAAGAAGGTATTCGTACATTTACACTTTTGTTCTAGGATGCATAGTTTCTGAGAAAAAAAATAAAAACCAATTTTACTCTAAATTTTGGGGGTGATTTTCACCCCCTAAACCTTGATTAGGGCCGCTAAAAAAAAATACGTGTCGCTTAGTTTTTAGTGTTCTACTTGATACCTGAAGCTCATTTACATCGGCGTTTTACACCTCGATATGTTTGCTTGTAAGTAACTTTTTTATCTAAGTCTTTTGGTTTGGCAGGAAAAATTATTGAAAATTAATAAATTAACAAATTAAAATGCAAAAACTATTAATTTTCTATAATTTTTCCTTCCAAACCAAAATATATCCAAAATTCAGCCATTTTTGACAATTTCTTGAGGAGATATAGCCTCAAAACTGAAAAAAGTGCTAAAAATGGCGTTTTTGAGGGCCTCGCGCTCCCTCTAAAAAAATTTTTTTTACCGGATTTTTGGTGTTCCGCATGTTTTTAGATGAAAAACTATCGTTTGAGACCCTAGCCAGCAATTTCGATTTTTTTCGATGCACCCTAATATATATATATTTAAAACTGGATAAATAGTAAAGCCAAAATTAAATTTTGAAAAAATTTGTAATTTTTTCTCGAAAGTATACAATTATATAATTTATATGGGCACTAGGAGAATCTTTTTGAAAATTTAATTAAATTTAAATAAAAACTATTCAAAATTTATTTTATATACTGTTTGTACAATTTAAAACAAATTTTCAAGATGTAATTTTTGATTAATGCTGCCAAATTTTTGTGAAACAATATAAAAATTTTATTCTTATTTTTTAGCATTTATGTGATGACAAAGTGGTCTATGGTATGGGTTTAGTCTATATATGGGTTTATCCATATACTTCTAATCTTGTTAGGTATATTCCTTGATAATTTGTTATCATGGAAATCACATTGATATGATTGTTAAGAAATTACATACGGCTACTTTTGCAATTCGTTAAATTTGTGATCTTGCTAGTATAAATATTTTAACAATTTATTATTATGCTTATATTTACTTCAGAATTACTTATGGTATTATATGCTGGGGGAATTTCAAATCAAATTAATAAAGTATTTAATGCATAAAAAAATTAGTAATAAGATATTTATTAAAATTATCTCCCAGAACTTTTTGCTAATATTAATATTTTTGCCGTTAGCATGTGTTTATACAGGGTGTAACAGAATAACTATTCCTAATTTTAACTGGAGTATCCTGGGCTCAGAATATGAAGATTTAATGCAAATCACTTAGATAAAATATGGCTCCTTACTGAGCTACAGGGTGTTTTATATAAAAATTTAAAAACGATTTTTGCCCAGTACTTTAAAACTATTTGACGTATCCTTATCATACTTGGCAGGAAATGTAGGTACCGTACACCATACTAAATTATGTTAAATAAAAGTTTCTGGCTACTGCCAGTGGCGTACAACAGGGGCAAGTGAGAGGTTGATCCTTCCTAAATTCTACGCCACTGGCGGAATTGTCATTTTAGCACAATTTTTCGATTCTCCAATACTTGCTGTGTAAAAAACATACTCTTCCTTTGTAACGATAAAGTCACTGTTTTTCGAGATATTTAAAGTTAAACATAAGCTGCACCCTTGGGATTTTTTCAAAATTTGCTCAAAAAAATCTCAAAAAATTCAGTAAAATAGAGAAAAAAATTAGCTACATAATATCTAAGTAACTTTTTTTCTAACTCATTCTGGTTTGGATGGAAAAATTATTGAAAATTAATATTTTTTGCATTTTATTTTTTTTATTTTTAATAATTTTTACAGCCAAATCAAAATGAGTTAGAAAAAAAAGTTATTTATTTATTATGTAGCTAATTTTTTTCTCTATTTTACTGAATTTTTTGAGATTTTTTTGAGCAAATTTTGAAAAAATCCCAAGGGTGCAGCTTATGTTTAACTTTAAATATCTCGAAAAACAGTGACTTTATCGTTACAAAGGAAGAGTATGTTTTTTACACAGCAAGTATTGGAGAATCGAAAAATTGTGCTAAAATGACAATTCCGCCAGTGGCGTAGAATTTAGGAAGGATCAACCTCTCACTTGCCCCTGTTGTACGCCACTGGCAGTAGCCAGAAACTTTTATTTAACATAATTTAGAATGGTGTACGGTACCTACATTTCCTGCCAAGTATGATAAGGATACGTCAAATAGTTTTAAAGTACTGGGCAAAAATCGTTTTTAAATTTTTATATAAAACACCCTGTAGCTCAGTAAGGAGCCATATTTTATCTAAGTGATTTGCATTAAATCTTCATATTCTGAGCCCAGGATACTCCAGTTAAAATTAGGAATAGTTATTCTGTTACACCCTGT
>CAWYQG010000435.1:0-87630 GCA_963966155.1 Clivina fossor | reverse complement strand
AAAACTTGACCATTCAGATTGCCTGTATGTCTAAATGAATTTTCAGTTACGCCTGTGCAGTGATAACAATTTAAATGCTGTTAGAAATCATTTCTGATATTTCTATTTACGTTGTATATATGCTAAACAGTTATTGGTTATCTTTAATAGCGTATCTTTTTTTGTGTCAGTTAAAGTTGTTTTGTTGTGTTAAATATTTATTAAAAATAATTTATGATTATACAAAATAAGACTTGTATAAATATTTGGAAACATTTAGAATAGTATAAAACAGAAATATAATTTTACAAATTGATAAGATGAAATTACCATCTTCTTGGTTTTCGCTAATTTTTCTTCTGATGTGTCTAAAATAAATGTTGTTTTTAGTACATTTAATACGCGTCTTCAAAATAATATTAATTTTATGTTCCAAACTGCTTATTTACATATTATAAATTTGAAGTTTCTTACATAAAAACTGATATACATCGCTATCTCATCTTACTGCGAAATCTGATTGCTCTGTTTTAAATCATAAGTGAATTTTAGTTAAGAAACCTTGGTTAGGTCGGACTTTGGCTACGATAAAACAAAATTTGCTAATAAAACTAAATCCGTGCATTTGCAATGTATTCCTATAAACTCACATGTAGTTTGGTTCAGAACTACTAGGTCTGCGCTAAAACATAACACTGATTTCACTAGGGACAGAGCAATCTGAATGAGGCTTAACAATATTTAAATTAATCATTAATAAAAAGAGA
Organism: Clivina fossor; assembly: GCA_963966155.1. Lineage (NCBI taxonomy): Eukaryota > Metazoa > Arthropoda > Insecta > Coleoptera > Carabidae > Clivina > Clivina fossor. The sequence continues at coordinate 86,884 of CAWYQG010000435.1, read as the reverse complement.
ACTACAAAAATTAAATCGCTACAATATAAATACGAATATGTTTCTTTTAAATTTCTACTCTGAGGAAAAGTTTTCCATTTCGCATTCATCGGGTTTCTCCTTTGCATGAGAACGGATATGCCTCTTTAAAATGCCACTCTTAATAAGAGCTTTCTCACAAATTTTACTTTTATATGGTACAAAACTGCTTTGTTACATCACCACTTTGGGTAAATTGTTTTTCACATATTTTGCACTTATAAAATTGCTCTTTTGTATGAGAACGGATATGTCTTTTTAAGGTTCCACTTACAGTAAAAGTTTTCTGACATATTTCACATTTATAAGGTTTCTCCTTTGTAAGAGAACGGATATGTACTTTTAAGTTTCCCCTTACAGAAAAAGTTTTCTCACATATTTCACATTTATAAGGTTTCTTCTTTGAATGAGAACGGATATGTTGTCTTAAGTTTCCACTTACAGTAAAGTTTTCTCACAAATTTTGCATTTATAAGGTCACTCATTTGCATGAGAACGGATATGTCTTCTTAAATCTCCACTTTGAGTAAATTGTTTTTCACATATTTCGCATTTATAAGGTCTCTCATTTGTATGAAAACGAATGTGCACTTTTAAACCTCCACTTCGAGTAAATGCTTTTCCACATACTTCGCATTTATAAGGTTTCTCCTTTGTATGAGAACGGATATGCCTTCTTAAGTGTGAACTTTCAGTAAAAGTTCTCTCACATATTTCGCATTTATAAGGTCTCTCATTTGTATGAGAACGGATATGCCTTTTTAAATTTTCATATTGAGTAAAAGTTTTCTCAAATATTTTGCATTTATAAGGTCTATCATTTGTATGAGAACGGATATGCGTTTTTAAATTTCCATTCTGAGTAAAAGTTTTCTCACATATTTCGCATTTATAAGGTCTCTCATTTGTATGAGTATGAAAATGCCTTGTTGAATGTCCACTTTGAGTAAATGTTTTCTCACATATTTCGCATTTATAAGGTCTCTCATTTGTATGAGAACGTATATGTTGTTTTAAATTAGCATTGCAAGAAAAAGTTTTCTTACATAATGTACATTTATGAGATTTTCTTTTCTTTACAGATTCATCATTTTCTTTCGGACTGAAAATATTATTTTTCTTCGAATCTCTACTAGCTTGACAACGTTTTATATTGGTTTCATTCTCAAAATTAGAATATTCTTCCTTAATTATTAATTCTGAATGTAAATCTAAAAATTCGGATTTCAAATTATCTTCAAATTTAATATTCGTACCATTTTTCAAATCTACTTCAATGTTCTCTTCATTAATAGCTTCTTGTTTCATACAAGCAGTATCAAAATTTGTATTACTTTGTGATTCTAAACTTTCTTCAACTTTAATATTTACATTAGTTTTCAAATCTAGTTTAATGTATTCTTCATCAATATTCTCTGCTTTAATTTCGCTTTCATTTTTAATTTCGTTTTTCATAACTTCACTATTTTGCGATTGTTGTTTTGCATTTCGCTTTAAAATTTCTTGCGATTTAAAACATTTTTCTACAAATTTATACGTTTCATTTAATTGAACAGAGCAAATACAATTCGATAACTTGTCAGTACATTCCAGCTAAAATATAAATTAAAATTATATATTACATATAATAAAAATCTTCGGATTAAAGGGAGCTTAATAAAGAAATTTATTTAATATAATATTTCACTAATATTTGATTTATTTGTGAGATCTAAATCCTACTACAAGCTGTGTGAATACAAGACGAAATTTTTACCAACCTGAAAACAGACAACAATATTTTTTCTCATAATAGCAATTCCCAACTACTCTTGCAGAAACAAATTTCAGTTTAGCAAAAATATATTATAATAATTAATAAACTTATTATAAGTAAACCTAATAAAATAATAATTGTGTTATGTAATTTTTATTGTAAATGTACATATATTCAAATTAAAACTTACTTTATACAGTGTGTTGACCGCGACCCCGGAACATAGGACTTTAACATGTAAAATCATACTTTCTTAATTTCCTGCTTTCCTAATTATTTTATGTTAAAAAGCTTCAAATAAGAGTTGTAGACCATAAAATTCTACATCAGAATCAATAAATAGAATTAATTTTACATGTCCTATAACGGCAGAAATTAATATGAAAATATTAAAAATTAGCTCAAAAATCGGATTATCCTTGGAAATGAAACAAAATTGTAAACAAAAGATTGACGATTTATCTGTCAGAAGAATAATATTTTTCTTGTTTCATAAGTTTATTGCCAGTAATTAGTTATTAGTGTTCAATTTATAAAGTTAATTATTAGAAAAAATGGTGGACAATTACGAGTACACAATTAGTGAAAGAAATGAATTTCTTAGGTTGTATTATGGTGGTGATAGTTTAAGACAAGTGCGAGATTTATTTGCGGGTTCGTATCCTCACAATCCAATTCTTTCAATTCACACTCTTCAAAGAGTTATTAATAATCAAATTAAATATGGATCAGTGTTCCATCCATGCCACAGTTGCATTAAAAAACATGTTGCACCAGAAGAAGAAATTGAGATTGATGATAACGTCAATGAAATAAATGTTCTAGCTTAGGTATCGAATAATCCTAGTGTGAGTACAAGAGAAATTGCATCGGGATTAGGAATACATCACACCACGGCCTTCAGAATATTAAAAAAACATAAATACAAATCTTTTAAATATTCTCGCCATCAAGAAATTTTTAAACATGATAGAGTAAACCGCATGATATTTTGCGAAACGATAATGGAAAAGACGAATGCTGACAGAAATTTTATCAAAAATATTTGCTTTTCTGATGAATCCATATTTAGCATTAATGGAGAACCAAATGTTCAAAATTATCGTAGTTGGCACAAAGAAAATCAACATTTAATTTTAAATAACCATTCTCAATATCGCGAAAGTGTGAATGTTTGGATTGGAATGTTAGGTTCCAATATTATAGGACCTTTTTTTATTGATGGCACACTAAATTTCCAGAAATATTTTTAGTTACGAGACAGAAATTGGGCCTGCTCTGGATAATGTTGCAGGGGAAAATACGATTTGGTTTCAGCAGGATGGTTGTCCTGCTCATTCTACAAATGAAATTAAAACATTTGTAAACCAATGTTTCCCAAATTGCTGGATAGGACGCGGTGGTCCAGTAAACTGGCCAGATCTATCTCCGGATTTGTCCCCAAATGACTTTTTTTTATGGGGGCATTTGAAAAATAATATCTACAAAACTAGACATGCAAATGCAGGCTCTTTGAAACGAAAAATTGTGGAAGAATGCAGAAAAATTACAAACCGACAATTAATAAATATGCAACGCAATTTTTATGATAAACTTGGGTTCTGTTTGGCAAACAATGGATATTTATTTGAGCACTTAATTTAAGATAATTCTGATTTATTTTCTTTTAAATTTAAAATCCAAAAAAATCTAATGTTATTAATAATAACAAAAAACAACGGTCCTTTTCAGGACCACAAACAATTTTACAATAATAATTTTTATAGTCAATTATGCAATTTATCATAATAATTAATAATAAATACAATTTTCATTTCCAATTGTTTACAATTTTGTTTCATTTCCAAGGCTAACCCGATTTTTGAGCTAATTTTTAATATATTCAGATTAATTTCTGCTGTTATAGGACAAGTAAAATTAATTTTGTTAATTGATTCTGATGTAGAATTTTATGCTCTACAACTCCTTTTTGAAGCATTTTTACCTAAAATAATTAGGGAAGCAGGAAATTAAGAAAGTATGATTTTACATGTTAAAGTTCTATGTTCCGGGGTCGCGGTCAACACACTGTATAAGTTTTAATTAAACAAAACCAACAAACGTATTAAAATTTGAAATACTCTAAATTAGGTTAAGTTAAATTTGTCTGTTCTCAAAAATTATGGAAGAGACAATAAATAAATGATTACTTATCAATTTATAAGCATATAATTTTTTTCATTTTCATTTTACTTACAATTTCCGATGCAATGGTTTCCAATTTGTATGATAACAATACATTATCCGAATCCATTGTAGTTAAAGTAAATGTTATATTATCACCACCAGCACATAGTCGACAAAGTTCTTCATGTAAATGTTGTTTTAATATTATTTGAGAATCGAAACATTGTTTTATAAATTTATAAGCATCATTCAATCGAACAGCGCAAATTGTACAAATACCATTCGGTAATTTGATCTTGCAATCCACCTAAAATAAGGAAAGTAAAAAATTCAGATACAATAATGTATATTACAATCAAAACAAATAATTTCATTCTTACAATTTCTGGCATAATTGCTTCCAATTTATCTACGAAACGTTTGCCATCTAAATCCAGATCAATTATATTGAACAATACATTTTTGTCACTTATACATAATTGACAATGGTGCATAAACTTATTCATGATTAAAATTAAATTTTCTCCCAAAAAAAGCTTCTTATAAAAGTAAAATATAAAAATATTGTATTTGATAGTATTAGAGGTTAACTTATAAAAATCTGACACGAATCAAGTTGGCCAGATAAATTTTGCGTAATGTTTTTAGCTAGTATAAGAAGAATAAATAGCAGCGTCCTGTTTGCTGACAGTGACAAAAATAGGACATTCTGTTAATAATGATATAAATAACAATACATACCTTGAGCTTTTAATACTATCATTTTTCCTTCAATCTTTATTTTAAATTATAATAAATAATTAATAAAGCTTTGAAAATGACATTTTTGACAAGCAAACTACATTGAAAAGTACTTTATTTCCGTATTCATAGATGGCGCTGATGAACGTCATTTGTAAAAATATAACAATTTTAAAAATATTGTTATTGTAAATATATTTTTAATAAAACATATTTTACAATTTTGTCTATTATATTATTGTATATTTTAATTGTTCAACATTAATAGTTAAATAATAAATTACTGTAAAAAGTACTTGAATTCCTTGTTCATAGATGGTGCTGTTGAACGTTAGACGCAAAAATATAACAATGAAATAAATAATGTTATTGTAAGTATATTTTTAATAAAATATATTTTACAAGTTTGTCCATTATATTATTGTATATTTTAATTGTTTGACATTAATGGTTAAATTATAAACTACTTTACAAAGTACTTCATTTTCCTATTCATAGATAGCGCCAGTAAACGTCAATTGTAAAAATATAATAATTTGATGCATATTTTTATTGTAAATATATTTTTAATAAAATGTGTTCTACAATTTTGTCCATTATATTATTATATATTTTAATTGTTTGACATTAACGGTTAAATTATAAACTACTTTGAGAAGTATTTGATTTCCGTATGCATAGATAGCGCTGATGAACGGCAGTTGTAAAAATATAACAATTTAATGAATATTGTTATTGTAAATATATTTTCAATAAAATTTATTTCACAATTTTATTTATTAAATTATTGTATATATTAATTGCTGCAAATGTTTTGAAAACAATGAGTTGTTAGTTAAAAAAAATCGAAATCATTCGCATTTTACCACTGAACTATATATATATATATATATATATATATATATATATATATATATATATATATATATATATATATATATATATATATATATATACGTTCAGCAGCTGCACTGTCGAAAATCCCCCTCCATTATCAAAAATACGATGCTATTAATTATTCTTCTTCTTATACAAGAAATATTACACAAAATTTATCTGGCCACCTGGATTCGTTTCAGATTTTTGTAAGTTAACCTCCAATACTGTCAAATACAAGATTTTTATGTTTTTCCTATTGTAAGAAGCTTTTTCGGTAGAACATTTAATTTTAATCATGAATAGTTTAATGCAACATTGTCAATTATGCATAAGTGACAAAAATGTATTGTTTACATTTACAATGCTAAATCTGGATTGAGATGGCAAACGTTTCATAGATAAATTGGAAGCGATTATACCAGAAATTATAAGAATGAAATAATAATGAAATAATATACCTACATTATTATTTCTAAATATTTTACTTTTCTTATTTTAGGTGGATTGCAGGATCAAATTACCGAATGTTATTTGTACAATTTGCGCTGTTCGGTTGAATGATGCTTATAAATTTATAAAACAATGTTTCGATTCTCAAATAATATTAAAACAATATTTAAATGAAGAACGTTGTCGATTATGTGCTGCTGCTGATAATATAACATTTACTTTAACTACAATGGATTCGGATAATGTATTGTTATCACACAAATTGGAAACTATTGCATCGGAAATTGTAAGTAAAATACTAGCTTTAATCAGATTTAAAAAAAAATATATATGCTTAATAATTGATAAGTAATGATTTATTTATTGTCTCTTCCATAAGTTTGTAAACAGACCATATATAACCTAACCTAATTTAATGTATAAGAATTATAAGTTGTAATTTGAATACATCAACATTTACAATAAAGATTACATAAAACAATTACACATTTTTTGTTCGGATTATGAACATAGTACAATATTTTTTTATAGCAAACAAATCTGTAATTATTATGTTCACAATGATTAAGATTTACTTTTGACAAAACTTATTCATATAATTAAATACAGTAGCTTTACAAACTAAAATAGCCTTTAAAACTTAGTATACGACTATTCGTTAAAGTTAAATAAAAATATAGTTACATTTAAACAATATTACAGAAATCCAAAGTTTTTAGTTTAACTTTCAAATAAAATCTAATTTATTATTGTATATGTTAGATTAATTTGTTTCATTAATTGACAATATTTATCAGTTCTATATAGGTCTGTCGGAAATTAATGGTTTTTGTTTCGTTTTAAGAGTAAACAATTACGTTAAGAACAGATAATATAAAAATAATTTATTATTACTATACAAATTTGTCTTTCACTTAATAAAACGAAACAGTAGCACAGAGATATAAGCAACGCCTTCTCATAATGGCCATTAATATTAAAACAGTAAAATTGTAATAACTTCTACAAATTTACTTGTCGGTTTCCAATTTTTTGACTGCACATAAAGAAATATATTATAAACAATAATTGAAAATTGCTGCTAGATTTATAGAGATGACAATAAGTCATAAACTTATGAATACTTATGAAATTTAGTGATTGATTCAGTAAAATTTAGTTTAAACACTAGTAAACCAATTTGCCGATTTGTGTTAATTTACCCCATATTTAATTATTATGTAATTTTTTTCAAAATTTTATTTTATATTAAGGTAGCTCAATTAAAAATAAAATTGACGTGTTTTTGATTTTTTTAATTATTTATTGTTTTAATGGGTCACCTACCCCTTATGTATGTACTCATAAGTAAGTTTGACTATTTATAACTCGTTAATATTAAATGATAGAAAAAAAGTATTAGTATTTTTTTATTTGTTTTACATAAGAAATTCTATAAAATATTTAAAAAAACATTTATTAATTTTAATTAATTGAATTTTTTTGTAGATGTTAATTAAAAAAGAAGAAATAAACGAAATAAAATTTGTAGAGGAAAAGCTCCCGTAGATAACAATATGATAGTCAACCATTTTGTAAAAACTATTAAAAATATTTTAATTTTACTAAATAAGGAAAACGTTGATGAAACAACTATATTCTATTTGCAAAGTGATAAAGTTAAGAGTCGTAATATTGATGGTAATATATGTACTTGTGATTGAGATTAGCTTGCTTTTAAACTTTTATCGAAATAATAAAATTTTGTTTATTTTATATATAGTCATATTTATTTTTTCAAGTAGGTAGCAAGTTAATGTAAAATAAAATAAAAATATATATACGATTTCCAAGTGTTTGGTGTTTTAGTTGATTTTCATATAAAGTACTATTAATAAATTAGAAGAGATCGGATGTAAAATAGATTGGAGTATAGTGTAAAATTGATAAAAATATTGCAAAGTTGTTGTTAGTCAGTTAAGATGATTCGGCCATCTTGAGTCCTAAATTTTTACTTTTCTACCACAACCCCTACTTTTTAATATCTAATATATAAAATTCCTGTGTCACAGTTTTAGTATTTATACTCCTCCGAAACGGCTTGACCGAAAAACGTCAAAACGGAACCCCATTAACACTTGATCAACTATCCCCGCCAGGGGTCTACCGGTGTCACTTCTCACCCAGTAAACAGCACGGAGTAGGGATGGGAGCGTTCTCCTGTGTCTCTTGCAATAAGCTGTATCTCACTTCTTACACAGTTTTCGTAATAATTTTTTCTTTTTCTTACGAAAGTAACAGGTTCCTCCACACAATTAAAATTTTTGAAAAACGCGTGTTAATACATATTAATTTATTCATCTCTCTAATTGACAAATATTTGTATGTATGTATGTATGTATGTATGTATGTATGTATGTTTCTGCAGCATCTCCTTATAAACCCCAGAACCGATTTTGATGGGAGTGATGTCATTTTAATTGGTTCATTCCCTATTTGAGAATAGGCAAGTTTCATCTTTCTACGATTTCATCTTGGTTCTCAAAAATTTGAAAAATTATGTTTAATGCTAACCTGCAAATGTCAAATGACAGCGTAGTTGCGCAGCAACGCACAACGGGAAAGCTGCAGTTGCGCAGCAATGCGCGACAAGAAAGTTATCTTTCAAATACTGAATTTTTGCGCAGTTTCGCAGCAACGCGCGCCGGGAACGCTAGTATATATATATATATATATATATATATATATATATATATATATATATATATATATATATATATATATATATATATATAATTATTATATATAATTTTTTTTTTTTAATTATTTTTATATTATTTTATATTTTTATTATATGAATCAATCAAAGCTTATTTTAAAAAGTAATAGAAATTATATGAATTGTAAAACGATGTAAATATGTTAAAGTACTGGTATTTGAATAATATTTTTAAATGTTTAGATAATTTTTATTCAAAAAAAATTGCCCTTTGTGAGCATATTATCAAAAGAAATTTCTTGATTCTTGTTGCTTGCCTCTTCGGAGCAGAAGTACAAAATAATCCTAGGTGACTCTGGTGACCCGAAACCTTACATCATGTAGAAATAAATTTCAAATCGCAATTATTTAATATTTCGACCAAACTTGCTGTTATTTCAACTAATAAGCGATTTTATTTATATATCAACTTTTATGTGATCAATATAGAAATATGAATTAAAAGTATTGCTAACAAATGGCGTTACTGATATTAAATCTAAAAATTATAACAAAAAATATCAAAAATAATTTAGTAAAAAATAAATAAATTTTAAAGTATATCAAATGTTAAAATGTCAAAGTTTGTGAAACTTTGAAATATATCTCAAATAATAGTGCTTTTACAAAGATGTATTAATTCGAATTCTAAGGCAAACAAATAAAATAATACTTGTAGATATAATATATTTATTTATATATAAAATATACACGTCAAAGGAATTAAATGGAAATTAAACAATATAAAATTAACAAATTTATGTCTTCGAATATGTTTTATTAACTATTCATTTCGAGTAAATGTTTTCTTACAAGTTGTACACTGAAATGGTTATTCGGATATATGTGTCCGAATATGTCTTTTTAAATTGCTTTTTCTAGTAAATGATTTCTTACAAGTTTGACAGTGAAATGGGTTATCTCCTGAATGTGTCCGAATATGTCTAGTTAAATCTCCTTTTCTAGTAAATCTTTTCTTACAAGTTTGACAGTGAAATGGTTTTTCGCCTGAATGTACACGAATATGTATTTTTAAATCTGCTTTTCGAGCAAATGTTTTCTTACAAGTTTGACAGTGAAATGGTTTTTCGCCTGAATGTGTCCGAATATGTCTTTTTAAATGTCCTTTTTGAGTAAATGTTTTCTTACAAGTTTGACACTGAAATGGTTTTTGGCCTGTATGTGTCCGAATATGTCTTTTTAAATTTGATTTTGTAGTAAAATTTGTATTACATATTTTACATGGATAAGGTTTTTCACCTGTATGTGAACGGTTATGTATTGTTAATTCAGAAAATCTATGAAAACATTTACCACATAGTTTACATTCGTGACGTTTTTTATCTTTACAAATTTGTCTTGTTAATGTTGATTGATTTTGATGAGTTTTCTTACCCGGTTTGGTTTTATGCGGCGCTTTAATTGCACGTGTTCGAATATTCACTTTTACATTTGTACTGTCTTTCAATGTTCTATTAACAGCAATATCTTCTAAGTTGTCAACATCGTCTTTCATATGTTTGTCGGTTCTGGAATTTTCTAAATAAATCGCATCGTTTGTTTCATTGGCTTGTTTTTCGATTATATTATTTTGGAAATCGCTAAGAAATTTGTTCGTATTGTCGCAAAAACGTTTTAATATAACATCATATTTCACTTGAAATTTATTTGCCAAAATGTAATCAATAGAATGAAACCCGTAAAATTCATTTTGCTCTATAGTGGTAGGTAAATCTGTAAGAGAACTTTTAATCTCGTGTTTTTCTATTGTAATTTCATCTTCGTATTTTACTATGGTAGATTCATAATCATTAATATTAGTTTCTAACTCTTCTTTTACACTTGCGGTTGTTTGTATATCAACTGAGTTGTTGCAACCTTCAGTGATAATTTCCGTTTTATCATTTGGAAGAAAATGATTCGTGTCTATTTCTTCTACTTTAATTTCATCTTCAAAATTTACTTGAGAACTGAAATCAATTGAATTATTTTTGCAAACATCACTTTGCTCTGTAAGACAACTTTCAATCTCGTGTTTTTCTATTGTAATTTCATCTTCGTATTTTACTTCGGTAGATTTGTAATCATTAATATTAGTTTCACAAAGACGTTCTTCAATCGTTTCATTTTTAAAATCAATTAAACATTCTACTTCATTTTTTACACTTGTGGTAGTTTGTATATCAATTGAATTGTTGCAACCTTCATTGATGATTTCATTTGGAACAAACTGATTCATATCTATACCTTCCACTTTAAGTTTATCTTCAAAATTTACTTGAGTAAATCCGGAACCATCAGTATCCTCAATAATGTTTTCTTGTTCTACAGAATCCGATTTATAAACATATTCTGTATGTAAAAGATTGGATATTTTCACAGCATTTTCCGATATATTATCATAATTTATTATATTGTTCACTACAATTTTCAAATTTGTGCATTGTTTTATATTTTGTCCATTTTGTAATTGTTCTAAATATTGATTTAGAATTTCTTGTGAATGAAAGCATTTCTTTATAAATATGTAGGCTTGATTCAATTGAACAATACATGTTTTACATATGCCATTTGGTAAACTGCTATTTACGTTTAGCTGAAAAAACATTTAAATATAAAATAAGAGAATTAAATTTGTAATTATTGTACTTACAAGTTCTGGTGCAATTAGATTTAATTTGTCCAATAAAATTATGTTATCTGAATCGAAATTATTCAACGTTGATGCGAGATCTTTATCAGTCGTGCATAAACGACAAAGTTTTCCAAATATTAACATTTTTATGTTATTATTATATAAACTGTGTAGTTTTATATAAGTTTATATAGTTTTTACACAAATATTTTAATATAATATACTAGTAGTAAACCGGTAATCATGGGATAATAACGAGGTTAGATAATTTTGTCGCATGCAGTAAACAGAAATTGAGTCAGAACATTTCACTGCCAACTTTACAAAAATAAATTCAGTATTAATGATGTTGGTACATACACTATGCGTCTAAATTAAATTATAATATAATTCTTATTTTAAAAATGCTTCAAAAATTCAAACATTATGAAAAATATAAACTATAGGCTATAAAATAATTAGTCTTTGCTACAAGTTTTATATTCAGAGTAGAGTGAACTTAGCAATGCTATACGGAATGCAGTATGCGCAACATTAGTTGTGCAGTAAACTGTTGACAGCTGAGCATAGATTAACTATATCGCTTACGCTCTAGTTGCAAATTTAGTAACTACGAGGCAGTAGTATCCAAACTTTTTTTGTGAAACAGTACAAAAATAATTATTTATATATGATTGTCGCAAAATTAATAAAATTTTTCTTAAATATATTTGTGTAATATTCCTTAATGATTCGATTAGTGGTATTTCATTATTAAAAAGATACTTAAAATAGTAGTATTTATTTATTGATGAATTTTATGTAATATTTTTTCTAGTATAAGAAAAAGAAGAATAAAGGACAGCGTATTTTGTTGAACGCACTCAAAGAATCGTCTTTGCCCAGAAAAGTAAGAAATTTTAAAAGTGACAGCTGCGCTAATGCTGCGTTTGCACACTCAGTATTTAGCTATAAATACATAAACAATCTATTTTGCTATCACAATATGGAATGAATAGTTTAAGAAGAATGACGTTTTCACTTTTAATTTTATTGTGTATTAAACTTTAAATAACAGATATGCATTGTATAATTAATATATTATTTTATAATTTAGTAATAATTTTTAATATTTATTTTATATAACAGTAATTAATTTATTTTTATTATTTTATATGTATAAACAGTAATATTATAGCTATTTTATAAATCTAATTGAGTGGATGCCCCCTAATATCACAAATGACGTCACTGGCATCTAACTAGTTGTCCAGTTAAATTTTGCATTATAAATTTTGGCTAATGTTTACTATACGGGTCAAACTTATATTTCCTGGAAATATAAGTTTGTATTTCCATGAAATCTCGTTTAATCAGTAGTTTTAAAAATTTTGATTCTGAAAATAATAAAATATAAATGATATGTAGAATATTATTTTCTAATTTCTATAAAATCAACATGTATTTGAAAATATATAAGTGATTCTTCTTTTTCTTAAACATCAAACATTACAAAAAATTCAGCTGGCCAACTGTATTTCTAACATATTTTTATAAGTTAACCTTGAATAATATCAAATATAATATTTTTATATTTTACTTATAGCAAAAAGCTTTTTTTTTGGTAGAAAATTTATGTTTAATCATGAAGATCATGAATAGTTTTTTGCATCATTGTCAATTACATACAACTGATAAAAATATATTTTCCACTACTTCTGTGGGTGCGCTCAATAAAAATATTATGCTTTTTATTCTTCTTCTTATACTAGAAATATAACACAAAATTCATCTGGCCTACTGGATTTGTGTCAGATTTTTGTAAGTTAACCTCTAATACTATCAAATACATTATTTTTATGTTTTACTCTTTGTAAGAAGCTTTTTTGGTAGAAAATTCATTTTTAATCATGACTAGTTTTATGCAACTTTGTCAATTATGTACAAGTGATAAAAATGTATTATTCACTATACTTAATCTGGATTCAGATGGCAAACGTTTCATCGATAAATTGGAAGCAATTATCCCAGAAATTGTAAGAATGAAATAATTTGTTTTGCTTGTAATAAGTATACATTATTGTTTCTGAATTTATTACTTTTCTTATTTTAGGTTGATTGCAAGATCAAATTACCGAATGGTATTTGTAAAATTTGCGCTGTTCGATTGAATGATGCTTATAAATTTATCAAACAATGTTTCGATTCTCAAATCATATTAAAACAACATTTAAAGGACGACCATTGTCGATTATGTGCTGGTGGTGATAATATAACATTTAGTTTAACTATAATGGATACGGATAACATATTGTTATCATACAAATTGCAAACCATTGCATCGGAAATTGTAAGTAAAATACTAGCTTTAATCGGGTCACGAAAAATATTACATGCCGATAGATGATGATCATCATTTGTTTCTTCTATAAGTTTCGAGAACAGACATCATTTAACCTAACCTAATTTAGAGTATTTTTAATTTTAATACGTTTGTTGATTTTGTTTAATTGAAATTTATATAAAACAAGTTGTAATTTGAATACATGTACATTTACAATAGAAATAACATAAAACAATTATTTTATTAGGTTTACTTATAATAATTTTATTAATTATTATAATATGTTTTGCTAAACTAAAATTTGTTTCTGCAAGAGTAGTGGGAATAGCTATTATGATAAAAATGTTGTTGTCTGTGTTCAGGCTTGTAAAAATTTTGTCTTGCATTTTTAATTATGCTCGGGTTATTTTTAATCTTTGTTACCCCATAACCAAGTAACGAACCCACACAGCTTATAGTGGGATTTAGATCTCTCAAATAAATCAAATATTAGTTAAATATCAAAGTGACTTGATGTTATTAGTAAAAATATGATTCTTTATTAAGCTCCCATTAAAATGTAATATGTAATTTTAATTTATATTTTTAGCTGAAATGTACTGAGAAGTTATCGGATTGTATTTGTTCAATTTGTTCTGTTCGATTAGATGAAACGTATAAATTTGTAGAAAAATGTTTTAAATCGCAAGAAATTTTAAAGCGATATGCAAAACAACAAGAATATTCGAATTTTGAGAATAAAACCGATATAAAACGTTGTCAAGCTAATAGAACTTCAAATAAAAATAATATTTTCAGCTCGAAAGAAAATGATGAATCTGTACAGAAAAGAGAATCTCATAAATGTACATTATGTGAGAAAACTTTTACTCGGGATGATAATTTAAAACGACATATTCGCACACATACAAATGAGAAACCTTATAAATGCGAGATATGTGAGAGAACTTTTATGTGGAGTGGTCAATTAAAGCAACATGTCCGGTCTCATGCAAAGAAGAAACCTGATGAATGTCAAATTAAAAACTTTTCCTCAGAGTAGAAATTAAAACCATATTCGTATTCATAATGTTCTTTTGTTTATTAATGATTAATTTTTAAATTTTGTTAAGCCTCATTTAGACTGCTTGTTTGCTAGCGAAATCAGTGTAATGTTTTAGCGCAGAGCTAGTAGTTCTGAACCAAACAACATGTGATCTTATAGGAATATATTGCAAATGCACGGAATTAGTTTCATTAGCAAATTTTGTTTTATCGCAGCTAAAGTTTTAACTAAATTCACTTATGTTTTTAGAACGGCTAATTAGATTTCGCAGATTAGATTAGATTTTTATGAAAGAAATGTCAAATTGTATGTAAATAAGCAGTTTGGAAAATAAAATTAATATTATTTTTAAAACGCGTATTTAATATATTAAAATAACATTCATTTTAGACACATTAGAAGAAAAATTAACGAAAACAAAGTAGATGGCGAATTTATCTTATAAACCTGTAAAATTATATTTATGTCCTATACTATTCTAAATGTTCTGTTTAGCATTCGTATTTTTCAAATGATTGTACAGGTATCATCTTGTATAATCATAAATTCTTTGTCAGATATACATAGTTGTTGTTTTTTTTCTGAAATAATATATATTATTTATAACAATAAACAACACATATATTTTTGTAAAACCAAAATAATAATAAATAAAGAAAATATGGAAAATTAAATATTTAATTGATTTTGATTACATATGTAAAATCATAATAATTATTATTGAATAATTAATTGCATATATTATTATCTAATTTTTATAATAATTAGTTCTACAGAGTGATTTATAACGCATATATCAAACAATAATAATGCCATATGAACATAGAGGTATTATTCTATCTATAATAATTTGGATGGACACGGCTGTAGGCACTTGTTGAAACATAATTAAAATTAAAATAAAAATAAACACACAACTCTTGGTTTTTTGTTTCAAAATTATTATTTTATTAATACGATGTACATTTCGGCTTATTAGGCCATCATCAGGTGACGAAAATGTAATACAAAAAATTATACATTTCTAACTATATATACTAATACTTAAACTAAAACATAATTGTACTAGGGACCTAAAATGGTTTTAGCAGTGGGGATGAAAATAAGTCGGTTTGTTCATTTATTAAGATTTTATTATCAGCCAAGGCTGTTTGTATTTCCATCGCTTCTAAGAAATTCATTCTAAGACCCTTGTCGCAAATATGCAATACTTCCATATCCTCAATAAAACATTTGTGTCCTAGATCTAAACAATGTTTGGCTACATTTGAGTCGGTTTTTTCCAGCCTAACCGACCTAATGTGTTCGTTATTATTTTCGACTTATTTTCATCCCCACTGCTAAAACCATTTTAGGTCCCTAGTACAATTATGTTTTAGTTTAAGTATTAGTATATATAGTTAGAAATGTATAATTTTTTGTATTACATTTTCGTCACCTGATGATGGCCTAATAAGCCGAAATGTACATCGTATTAATAAAATAATAATTTTGAAACAAAAAACCAAGAGTTGTGTGTTTATTTTTATTTTAATTTTTATTATTCTATCTAGTTGTGTAGCTACAAAAAATTAAATTTGTATTAGTGGCATAGTAAATTTATAAGTTTAATAACAAGTAACCGTAGAAAAACAAAATAAAACAACTATGCACAAACTGTTTAAATCTGACGTTTATTTAGTTTATATTTATTTAATTATTGTAAAACAATGGATCGTTGTACTGAAGCCGAATATTTAGATAAATAATTTATATTTATGGATATCGCAATAGTCGCCCTGCTTCAAAAGAATACCAACGTAGATATCCAAATAGACTCCAATCTTCATATCACGTATTTGTTCGTACATTTCGAAACTGCGAGAGACCGGATCAACAGTTCCACGTATAATTATCGTGGTGTTCATCCTAATCGAAACAATTAGTATTCGGCGTATTGCAGTACAACTGGACATTTTCCAGAACAAGCAAATTCAAGCTATTTCAGTATTTTTAAGAGGATTAGCGCCAGATGTTGCGCCAACTCATGGCCAACTTCAATCACAACCTGCAGCAGCAGTTGTTACACCTTCTCCGCCACCATCAATTTTGTCTTCAACAGCTGATGTCACTTTACACCAACCGTATTACGAGAACAGCGTCCGAATGTTATTTATTGTACAAATATTTTTAACTATGTTTGACTTAATTAAAATATTTAAATCATTATTTAGAATTTTTTATCAATTTGTTTTGTTCATAAAAAAAATTTAAAAAATAATGCTCTAATTTTTTTTAAATATGTAATTAAATTTATAATGTTTTATTTGATCTTTTATAATCATTTAGTTAATACTTGTAACTTGTAGTATAATTAACAGATTAGATTTTGTAATTAAAATATTATTTTTTATTCATCACGGTATAAATATATTTATAAAATTAAAACTTTGTAAATCCTTTATATTTTTTTTTAAAACGAATAAATATATTTTTCTTCAAACATGTTAAAATATTAATATTATCTTACTGTCCTAACCTATGTAGAAGGAGGTTATTATGTTACTAGTATAATAATGTTATAAAAAATATTATTATATTAATTTATCATAGAAACATTATGTCAGATGAAAATAAAACATTATTTACATAGAAATAATGTATATTTATTCAAAATTTATTTAGTATAAGTGCTACAAAGTTGAAATACTCGTTTACCTATATGTATTTTAAAATATAAGGGAGTGAAATGTTATTTTAAATTTTCTTTCAAATAACTTCTTTCAAAATTATTAGAAATAAAGTAAGTATACTTGAAATATTTTTTATTATTTAATTTATGACCTATACCGGAAATGATATCAATACTTTCGCCTAGTGCATTTTTACTTTACAGACAAGCACCAAAAAACCTTGTAATCATAATTTCCCATATGATGCAGACTTTTTGGCGGACGCTATATATTTTGAAAAATACTTTTAAAAAAATATTAGAACATTGCTTATATAAAATATAAATTGAAAACCAGTCGATACACGTTAATTTTTTAATAACGAAATTTAACTAAAAGTAAATTGCGATGTAATAATGTTAGCATCTCTCCTTGCCTAGCAATCATTTGTTTCTTGTATCTTAAAAAAATATTACAACAAAATTTGATATCATTTATCCGGTATCCGGCTTTCTGATATGGCCGAATATTTGTTAAACGGCTTCCTAGTCTGTTGCGCTACAAAAAAAATTCATTTTATAATAGTTTTCATCAGGAAAACGATACAAATGATATTTACAATAAATAACAGAGCATAGAAACAAGTTACTAGGTAATAAATAAGTAACTAGATCATAAAAAAATTTATAAATTTTTAATTAATAGAAGCCAAATTTTATTTAAATTAGTGCCTTCACAGTGAAAGCACTTTATGAAGGTATTGATCTAAATAAAATTTTACTTATTTTTTACTATCTATTTTTTGTATCTATGTTTTGTTTATGTACTGTAAATATAATTCGTACAGTTTTTCTTGATGAAGACGGACGTTAAGTTCGTCGAAACGTCGATGATTAATAAATATTAATACAGAAATTACAGCTAAATCCGTTTTATTTTAATATAATGAGTTCTGAAAGATTTTTTGTCTATATTATATACTACTTACCATTACAAAACTATATTTTAATTTTTACAATCAAACACAAATCAATTTCGTTGCAAATATTAAAATGATTTAAAAAAATGTTTTCTCTTTTATCACAAATAGGTTTGTATAGAATTTATATAAAACGCATACATAAGTATTAAATATAATATGTATTTGCTCGACTGTAAAATTGGTAATAAGAATAAAAAACAACTACTCGGGCATCAGTCAATAGTTTTATTTTATTTTAGTAAAATATGGTTCAATATTTCGACCTCGCTGAGGCCATCATCAGGAACAATATTTATGACAATTGTACCTACAAAAAACATATATTTAGTATAATTTTTTCCCTGTTAATTGTTATCATTATATTATAGTGGGAAAACGTATGGATAAGCATATAGGATACAAAAATCTTCTGCGCTCACAGGTCACCACCAAAACACGGGTCATATGTTCAATTTTAAAGATGTAAAAATACTACATGAGCAAACAAACAGACAAAAAAGGGTGATGTTAGAAATGCTCGAAATAAAGCGACATAACAACACAGTCAATTACCGTACAGATATATGTAGAACACCTAAATGAAATATATGGGAACATAATACGACATGTAAAACCACCATAATATAAAACATATACAAATATCATCTACTTCAATAAAAAAAATTAGATGGCAGCAATAACCGGTAACATCGAGTCAATTTGGCACAAATCACATAAAAGTACAGGTCAAAACTAAGTTATAATATAATTATGTTTTCAATATTGTAATTTTTCGTATACGTGTGTGTGTTTCAAAAATCATATGTTTCTAATTTATTGTAATTTTTAAAGCAGTTTATTATTATTTTTTATTTATTTATTTTTTATTATTGACATATTATTATTGACGTATTTATATTAAGTTTTAACTAATGATAACAATTGTCAATGAAACATATTTCAAACTAAAATTAAAAATGTCAAAATTATATGAGTAACAATGTTCTTACAATGAAGTGTAGTGTAATGGTACTACCTATAATATAATGATAGCAATTAACAGGGAAAAAATTATACCAAATATATGTTTTTTGTAGGTACAATTGTCATAAATATTGTTCCTGATGATGGCCTCAGTGAGGTCGAAATATTGAACCATATTTTACTAAAATAAAGTAAAATTATTGACTGATGCCCGAGTAGTTGTTTTTTATTCTTATAAGTGTTAAAGGATAATAACTAATATTTTACAAATCTATTTAAAAATAGTCTGAAAATTTCAAAATAATATAATTAATAAATTACATATAAATATTCTATAAGCGTTATTATACCGCACTGCATTTATGTACAAACTAAATAAAGATTGAGAAAAATATTTTGGAAAAATAATCTTCAGACAAGCAGAAACAAATGAATTGTGAATATATATAAAAAACATTAAGAATACAATTTGCTTTAATTATTGTACTTTCTCGAAATGCTGCAACAAAAGTCAATCAAATCAAAATTACGTTATTAAACAGAAATAATATATTATTATATTTAAATTTTTACACACATGTATGTATAGAGGAAATAAATTTGTTATACAATATAAAAAACATTGCTAAATAAAAAAATATATATTATATAAAACATGATAAACATAACAAATATAATAATTATAAATTATTATAATTTCTTTTTGAGGGTCTTCATTTTTGAGGCAGATTTATAAACATTAAATCTAGTTGAATTTATAGAATTTTTTGAGCTGATATGCCGTGTTCGACCTATCCTTCTTGCAGACGTTTCGCCATACATCGTAGATGGCATCCTCAGGGCTTGGTGAACAAATCTTGCTTTGGACTCAGTTCGAAATTGGCAGAATTGATTTTTGGATAATGTCCTCCGATCTAAATATACAAATCGCAGTAGTAGTCCAGTCAATCTAGACCAAAAATGGGCAATCAGAGGAACTAAAAATACTAGTTCCAATTTCTTCAGGAATGTGTAGGGGGGTCCCCTGAACAAGAAAAAATAAAGTCCCACCAAATCCCGGTACCGCTGGGGGGGGGGGGCTTTAAATGTTCCATTTTTCAGTTTTTCGCTTATAACTCAAAAACGGTGCATTTCAGTGAAAAAGTTCTTCAGTACAAAATAAAAGCTTATTAAATTTGCTACAAGTTTGGTTATATACATTTTTACGAAAAACTGGACCGTTTTAGTACTACCGGCTTCCGAAAGGTGGTAATTTTCAAAAAAATTGTTTGGATGGACACAACGCCATAAACATATGAACATATGTAGAGAAATGGAGCCATCAAATGGATCAAAACTATTATTTTATTCATTTTAATTGGAAAATCAAGTTTTTCTTAGAAATCTTAAAAGTTCTGTAAGTTGCGACGTGTTCAATATAAATTAACATATGATATAATATTCTTATAAAGAATTTAATTCTGTACAAGTTTTATTGTGACGATTTTCCCCTAAAATGAACGAGTGAGGATCTAGAAGACAAAAATATACAAAAAACATGAGTGAAAAACAATTTTTTTGAAAATCACCACCTTTCCGGAGCCGGTAGCACGAAAACGGTCCAGTTTTTCGTAAAAATGTATATAACCAAACTTGTAGCAAATTAATAAGCTTTAATTTTGTACTGAGTTATAAGCGAAAAACTGAAAAATGAAACATTTAAAGCCCCCCCCCCCAGCCAAGCGGCACCGGGATTTGGAGAGACTTTATTT
Organism: Clivina fossor; assembly: GCA_963966155.1. NCBI lineage: Eukaryota > Metazoa > Arthropoda > Insecta > Coleoptera > Carabidae > Clivina > Clivina fossor. The sequence goes on along the minus strand of CAWYQG010000435.1, from coordinate 65,787 downwards.
TTTCTTGTTCATTCCTGAAAAAATTGGAATTAGTATTTTTAGTTCCTCTGATTTTCCTATTTTGACTGGACTATAGTTATTTCTTGTTGTACACTCAGGGGAAGGGGATTTACGCGTAAACATGTATTTTTTACGTTTACTTGTAAAAATGCGTAAAAATTGTAAAATACATATGTAAAAGAAAGTAAATAATGTAAAACTTGATTTTTTTTCTTACGCCCACTACACTGTGAATCAATTAGCAAATTTTACAAGTATTTATAAGTTTATGGCATACTGCCGCCCTCCCCACGCCCCGCACAAAGTCGGTCACTTACTTTTGATTATTGCAAATTGTTTGTAATATATTTCTCTATGTATATGCAAAAAATTGGGATCCTTCAAGTTAAATTTGTAGAATTGCAATATTAATGTATATTACAATCAAAACAAATTATTTCATTCTTACAATTTCTGGCATAATTGCTTCCAATTTATCTACGAAACGTTTGCCAACTGAATCCAGATTAAGTATAGTGAATAATACATTTCCATCACTCGTACATAATTGACAAAGTTGCATAAAACCACTAATGATTAAAAATAAATTTTCTACCAAACAAGCTTCTTACAATAAGTAAAACATAAAAATATTTTATTTGTTAGTATTAGAGGTTAACTTAGGAAAATATGACAGATATCCAGTTGGCCAGATGAATTTTGTGTAATACTTCTAGTATAAGAAGAAGAATAAAAAGCATCCTATTTTCGTGGAAAGCACCCACAGAAATAGTGGACAATATATTTTTATCATTTGCACATAAATGACAATATTGCAAAAAACTATTTATGATTAAAAATAAATTTTCTACCAAAGAAAGCTTTTTACTATAAGTAAAATATAAAAATATATTATTTGATAGTATTCGAGGTCGACTTACAGAAATATGTTACAAATACAGTTGGCCAGCAAAATTTTGGGTAATGTTTGATGTATAAGAAAAAGAAGAATTGATTATGTATTTTCAAGTATATGTTGATTTTATAGAAATTAGAAAACAATATTCCAGATACCATTTAAATTTTGTTATTTTGAGAATCAGAATGATTAAAATAGATTTTATCAAAATATAATGAAAACCCGTATAGTGAACATAGCTAATATTTGTAATACAAAATTTAACTGATCAACTACTGAGATGACAGTGACGTCATTAGTCAGATATTAGGTGGCGTTTAGTTAATTAGATTTATAAAATAGCTATATACTGTTAGTATTACTGCTTATACATATAAAATATTGTAAAAACATTAATTACTGTAATTATAATTATAATAATATAATTATAATTATAAAATAAATATTAAAAATTATTACTTAATTATAAAATGATATATTAATTATACAATGCATATGTGTTACTTAGAGTTTAGTGCAAAACAAAATTAAAAATGAGAATGTCATTATTCCTGAACTATTCATTCCACATTGTGATAGTAAAATAGATTGTTTATGTATGTATAATAGCTAAATATTGAGGGTGCAAACGCACCATTAGCGCAGCGGTTGCTTTCAAAATTTATTACTTTTCTAGGCGCAGACGATATCAATTGGTCCCTCCCCAACATTATTTCTGTGGGTGCGTTCAATAAAATACGTTGTCATTTATTCTTCTTTTTCTTATACTAGAAATATTACATAAAATTCATCAATAAATAAATACAATTATTTTGAGTATTTTTTAATAATAATTAAATACTACTAATCATATAATTAAAGAATATTAAGCAAATATATTTAAGAAATTAACAAATAATGTAACAAACAAATATATATTATAAACTCTGTACTGTTTTACAAAAAAGTTTGAGCACCACTGACGTATAGTCAGTAGAGATAGAGACAATTCCTAAAGAAACTTGTCACATGTTGACTGGTTTATTGGTTATTTGTGTATTTAATACTGATATTTACTTATAATAAAACTATATAAACTCTTGAAAATACAAAAAGATAAACATGTTTATGTTTACAAAGGTCTGTCGCTTATGTATTACTAACAAAGATATTTCGTCAGCTTTGACCAATTACAATTCACCTAACCTTAGTTTATTTGACAAACTAAATCTAATTGCGCCAGGACTTGTAAGTATTATATTTTAGTATGTAATATTTTATATTAAATTTATATATTTTTAGCTAAAAGTAAATAAAAATTTACCGAATGGCATATGCAACACCTGCGTTCTTCAGTTAAACCAAAGTTACAAATTTCTGCAGAGCTGTTTACGTTCGCAAAAAATTCTAGAAAAGTATTTAGAGCAATTTCAAAATGAACCATGTGCAGAACAAAGTGAAAGTTATGAAATTGTAATAAATGCAATAAAATTGGAACAAAATAATGTAATAAACTATATGAATGATATGAATATTGAACAAACTGACGAAGAATTTCATAATACATTTGCGAATTATGAGGAAGAAGAAAATATTGTTGGTGGTTCCGAATCTATTCACGTAAATTTTGAAGATGATAGTAAAGTAGAAGAAACGGATATTAACCATTATCTTCCAAATGTCAAGACAGAAGTCATTGAAGAATGTTTCGCTGACGCTATTGATATAGAAATTGATATGAACGTAAAAAAAGAATTGGAATGTCCGAGTCAAGACGTAATCGCATTACTAACTGATATAAAACAAGAAATTACTGAAGAAAATGTTGGTGAAAATAATATTAACGATGATTATTTTACCGAAGTAGATGTTGAACGCGAAATTAAAACTGAAGAGCAACAAATGAAAGGTTTTAAATTTTGTGGTTTTAATTCTGATGAATGTAGATTGGCAAACAATATTAAAATGAAATATAATTTAGAATTGGAACGCTTGCGAGACAATACAATACTTAAGACTGATGTCGAAAATACTGAAATTAACAAACAAACTGCTAATAGTAACGATTGTTTACAACCAGGAACATCTTTTGAGAACAGTCGCAGTTGTGCAGAATCTGTCAGTGATGATCCGAATTTAAAAACAAACAGTCAAACACACACAGAAAAGAAACGGTTCCAATGTAAAATATGTGAAAAAGTTTGGCCAAGTAAATCACATTTGAAAATACATATGCGTATGCATACACAGGAGAAACCTTTTAAATGTGATATTTGTAATAAAAGTTTTAGTCGAAAGGACATTTTAAAATCACATATGCGTACTCATACAAAGGAGAAACCTTATAAATGTGAAATATGTAATAAAAGTTTTAGTCACAAATGCAGTTTAAAATTACATATGCGTACTCATACACAGGAGAAACCTTATAAATGTGAAATATGTAATAAAAGTCTTAGTCACAAATGCAGTTTAAAATTACATATGCGTACTCATACACAGGAGAAACCTTATAAATGTGAAATATGTAATAAAAGTTTTAGTCAGAAATGCAGTTTAAAATTACATATGCGTACTCATGCACAGGAGAAACCTTATAAATGTGAAATATGTAATAAGACTCTTACTGATAACAGCAATTTAAAAGTACATATACGTACACATTCACAGGAGAAACCTTATAAATGTGAAATATGTAATAGAAGTTGTAGTCAGAAATGCAGTTTAAAATTACATATGCGTACTCATACACAGGAGAAACCTTATAAATGTGAAATATGTAATAAAAGTTTAAGTCACAAATGCAGTTTAAAATCACATATGCGTACTCATACACAGGAGAAACCTTATAAATGTGAAATATGTAATAAAAGTTTCAGTCGAAAGGACAAATTAAAATTACATTTGCGTACTCATACACAGGAGAAACCTTATAAATGTGATATTTGTAATAAAAGTTTTAGTCGAAAGGACAATTTAAAATCACATATGCGTACTCATACACAGGAGAAACCTTATAAATGTGAAATTTGTAAAAGTAGTTTTAATCGAAAGGACAGTTTAAAATTACATATGCGTACACATTCACAAAAGAAACTTTTAACGTGAAATTTGCAATTAAAACTTTTACTAACAGTAGCAACTTAAAACAACATTTTTATACACACATCTAAGAATAAATCTATTATAGTTTTGTGTTCTATGTTAAAATAATTATGACAAAAAATAAAATTGTATTTGGCAATAACTAATAAAATGTATTAGAGAATATAAATATTAGTAAAAAATTTATAGTAAAATTTTTATAAGTTTATTATTTCTTAAAGTTTTTGTTTTATGTGTTGTATTCCTACTTAAATATATATATACTTAACACTAAAAATTACAAAAAATATTTGTGCTTTTTAGAATACAGCTAGAATTTGACACATAAAACCAGTCTGGTTGAAACAATGCTCGTTTTTCTTCTAATTTTAGCCCCAGTGATTTTTTATTGAAAATATTCAAAAATCGTGTTTATTTAAGAAATATTGTTAAAAAGTATTATTATTAAATAAAAATTAAGCATTATATATAAATATCAGTTTAAATACATGCACTTTTATAAACATATCACAAAATAATTAAAAAAAAAAAACTCAATTATGTCTGGTCTAAAGATAAATAATTATATCTTTTATCAACAGCACTCTAATAGCACTGTAAATTGTTTAGTAAATTCAATTTACATGATCTGTCAATAATGGCTGTAAGTACGTATGACAAAATGATTGTAAGAAAAACAATTTTAATTTCACATCTGTTCTTAACGTAGTTATTTATTTTTAGAAGCAAAATAGGAACTAATTTCTAACTGACCAATGTTATAATATTTTCTACAATAATAAATCAGATTTTTTTTGAATGTTAAAATAATCACTTTGTATTTCTGTAATGTTGTTTTGTAGTAAATATTTTTCTTAAGTTTAACGAATAATCATTTACTTATGACGCAATAATTGTAAGTCGATACTAAGTTTCTAAATCAGGTTTTATTTTGTAAAATTACTATATTTAATGATATAATTATAAATGTGAACAAAATAATTACCGATTCATTTGCTCCAAAAAATTATTTTTGTATGTTTTTAATTTTAAACAAAAGAGTAAGAGCAAATTTCAATAAAACAAAACGAAAAAAGTATTAAAATTTAATGTAGGTACTCTAAATTAGGTTAGCTTAAATGTGGTCTGTTCTCAAAACTTATGGGAGCGGCAATTAAAAAAAAATGTTTTCTCAACAATTTCTAAGCATATAATTTTTTTCGTGCACCTGGTTACAGACAGTATTTTACTTACAATTTTCGATGCAATGATTTCCAATTGGTATGATAAGGATAACAATACATTATCCGAATACATTGTATTTTAAATTAATATTATATACAAATTTCTTCATTTAATTTTTTTTTTAATATAATTCGAGAATCTAAACATTATATTATAAATTTTCCGAGCATCATTTAATTGGACTGCGCAGGCTGTGCAAATACCATTCGGTATCTTAATTCTACAATTCACTAAAAGAGTAAAATATTTAGAAATACTAATGTACATTACAATCAAAACAATTTAGTTCATTTTTACAATTTCTGGAACGATTGTTTTGAATTTATCTATGATAAGTTTGCCATCTGAATCCAGATTAAGTATAGTTAAAGAATACATTTTATTAATTGTGCATAATTGGTAATGTCGCATACCAAAAAATCCTTCTTGTAATAAGTGAAACACAATAATATTGTATTTGTTTATATTAGAGACTTACCTATAAAACCTCTCATGATGTCAATTGGCCATCTGAATTTTCTGTAATGTTTCTAGTATAAGATCAGTGCCTCTAATTGTCAAATTTATAATTAATTATTTATTTTTTGAAAATTATTATTACGGGATTTTTAAATACGTCTCTAACAAGATTAGAAGTATATGGACCACTTTGACATTATCCCATAAATAATAAAAAATAAGAATAAAAACTTTAAACCTTTTCAACAAAAATTGGCAGCACTGTTTCAAAATTTAATTTTGTAATTATTATACATATAAAAAAAAAACTATCCTGAAAATTTGTTTTAAATCGTACAAATACTATGCATTAAATAAATTTTTAATAGCTTTTCCGGAAAATTGGCAACATTGTATAATAATTAAATTATTTAATTCTTTCAAACATATATTTATTTGAAACTGGATAAAATGTAACTAAAATAAAATATTAATATATTTTTATAAGTATATTATTGAAATTAGGAGAATCTAGTCTGAAAATTTGAGTAAAATAAAATAACAAATTGTATATAAAATTCTTTAGACACAGGGATAATGCTAAGTACATTTATTTCTTAGACATATTGCATATTCATGTATAAAAAACACATTTTTAGACACTTTGTATATAGCTGAATTTTTTCAATTCTTAGACACACTGTATATTTATCATAGACTAAGATTAGATATACGAGAATTGCCTATTATATTTCGAGATTAGAGAACAAAAACAAATATTTATGAACGACAATGGCTGTAATGTTTTTCAAAATATTCTCCATGAAGATCGATACATTTTTTGCGTGCGTTTGAACAAATTTTCGAAGTCCTTTTTCCACTCCGATTTAGATACCTTTAAAACATGCATTTTGTGATCATCAACCGCTTCTTTAGGTGTCGAAAAATGTTGAGCTCGTAATTTACTTTCGATGTGCGATAATAAAAAAAAGTCCTTGGATGCCAAAAAGGAGAATAGGGCGAATGACCCATCACATTGACGTTTTGAGTACTCAAAAAGTCACTTGTTCGAGCCGAGATGTGATATTGTCGTGGTGGAGAATGATTTGTCGTCGGCGATTGATTTTTCTTATTTCTCCGAAGACTTGTATACCATTGTATACCATTCAGAATTGATCGTTTTACGTTACACCAATAATAAGTTTGCGACATGTGCAATTTTTCCGAAGAAAAAACAGGCGACCATTTGCTTCAAAATGTTCCGTGGGCAAAAAACTTTTGTTGGATGTAATTCATCTTGAAAAACCCACACAGTCGACTGCTGTTTATTTTCGTACTCATCACTCATACGTGTAGATCTATGATCTACGTCACCTGTCACGATGTCATAGACATGTTTTGAAGCACCGCGGTCGTATTTTTTGAGCATTTTTTTTGACCAATTGACACGAGTCGTTTTTTATAAGTTTATTATTTGAATAATAAATAAACTTATTAAATCTAAATATAATTTTAAAAATATATGATTGCATTTAGTATTTAGTACTGTAAGTAAATTTTAATGGAAAAACATATTTCAAGTAATACTGCTACTTGTAGTTTAAATGATTTTTAAAACTATTTAATATTTAAATACTTTTTTAGTTCTGGGCCCCGCTATGCATATGCATATTGCACAAAATAATAATTTGTTATAATAGAAACAGTCCGTAAATTAATCCGAATCATTCTTATCCTGAGTATTATCATTGTCTTCATCATCATCATCATAAGTTCTATATTCCAGTCTTTTAACTTAGCACTCATTGTGTATTTTCAACATGTTTATCATTTCGTTCCTCTTCTTTCACTTCACCGTCAACTGCTTGCGATTTCGTCTGCATGAGAATATCAAGAGGAAAGCGTGTTTATCGATATTATTCATAACACTTTCCTGTTTCCGGACCAGCATCCTGACAATCGATGTTTTTCTGCTGCATACGCACCGCATCGCGCTGCGCGTTGAATAACTGCACTGCAACGCAACGCCACGTGTAGCAATTGTCGTTAAACTTTGTTCACGATTCTTGTCCAAGATATCGGGCTTGATGCGAATGCTTGCTTGTTCTTTCCTCTAAAATATCAAACACATTAGGTTATAGTATTTGTTTTTTGCTTAAATCGCCATTAATTTATTTTGATGAACTAATTAAATTATTGGTTAATTTCTTGAATAAAGTAAAATGCATTGACCTTGCAAGGGGATTTAAACTCGGGACATTTTGCTTTCGCGGCAACTGCGCCACAAGATCACAACGACAAGATATTGCATTTTTATAAATTTTGACTAGTTATGATAAACTCATGAATTTAATCCAGTCGAGTACATCCGTATCAGAAAAGTTCACCGCCCACAATTCACCGCGGAAAATTCATCGTCTACAATTCACCGCACACACAATTCACCGCGTCTAAAAATCACCGCTAAAAGTTCACCGTTATTATATTATATTAGGTTTAGGTTAGGTTAGGTTAAGTTAGGTTAGTTAAGTTAATTTAGTTTTATTTAATATAATATACATAGGTACCTTTCAAAAAACTAATAATATATCTGTTTAAATAATTTAATTTTTATGCTCTGCTAATATTTGCGAGAAATTGTTTCTATTAATTGTAATTAATTATTATATCATACTCCAAAAATTTTAATTTAATAAATATCTTAAAAAAATTATTTTGTACCAGTGCAGAATTTTTACTTTCAAAAATTGACGAATAATCTTCCCCTCGGTGAATTGTGTGTGCGGTGAATTATGTGTGCGGTGAATTATGGGCGGTGAACTTTCCGCGGTGAATTGTGAGCGATGAATGTTCCTAGAACCGAGTAGGTACATCAAAATAAATTAATGGCGATTTAAGCAAAAACAAAATAGTATAACGTAATATATAATACGCCATGCGTAATTACAAAAATAATATATCAAACAGATATTAATTGAAGAAAAACCTTTATATTTCTTAAACATGAACCGAACCATAATATTTCAAGACTATAGAACCAAAACTTAAAACAGCACCAATCCGAACCTTTTACAATTAATCATATATTATTAACAAGTTCGGAAAATTATTGTACATTTAATATTTTAAATTCATTATTTCATTTTATAATTAGAAGTTTTAAATATTTTTTTAAAATTTATTTTAAATAACACACTATTTTTAACATAGTAAAACATCTTTCAGAACTTAATATTTTAAAATAAAACGGCTTTGGATTGTATTGTTTTGTATTAATATTCAATGTGCTCAACGTACGTCTTCATCAGGAACAAAAGATACAAATGATATTTATAGTAAATAAATAGAACATGGGAACAAGTTACCAGGTAACAAAATACAAATAACTAGATCATAAAATTTATATATTTTTAATTAAGGCAACGATTTAAATAAAATTTGACTTCCTTTAATTAAAATTTATAAATTTTATAATCTATGTACTTACTTGTATTTTGTTACCTAGTAACTTGTTATCATACATACATACATACATACACAATCACGCCATGTATCCAAAAGGGTGTGGCACAAACTCTTTTCATCATTCCGAAATCAGTCGCCTCCAAACATTCCTATCCAAACAAACAACTTTCGCTTCATCCACATTCATAATTCCTCTCATACATGCTCTTCTATTCCTACTACTTGGAAACTTTCGCTCACGCAAAACACTCTCAATCATACCACTCCAGCTACTCATCGGACGTCCACGCAAACGAATACCATCAAAATCATTCAAATATATCTTTTTAACCAAACGTTCATTAGACATTCGCTCAACATGGCCGAACCATCTTAACTGACTAACACCAACTTTTGCTACAACATTTTTTTCAATTTCACACTCATCATACACTAGTCTATTTCGTACCCGATCTCTCCTAGTTACACCACATACCCCACGTAAAAATTTCATTTCCACAGCAATCATTTTCCGTTTATGCTTTTACAACCAAACCCAACATTCACTACCATACATCAACGTAGGCACCAAAACCGCATTGTATATACTAAAACGGGCTTCTTTGGAAACATTTACATTCCTAGCAAAAGTTCCAAAAGCACCCAAAACCTTACAACCAGCATTTACTCTCCTTTCAATTTCACGATCAAAATGGCCATCTCTAGACAGCAAACTACCCAAATACACAAATTCATCTACCTGCTCTAAACGTGCACCATCACTACATACATTACATTCGGTCATCAAGTCACCCTTCTCAAAAACTAAAACTTTGCTCTTATCAACATTCAACACAAGATTCATATCTTTACCAACAACATTAATTCTATCAATCATTCTTCTCAGTTGTTCATCAGATTCAGCCAAAACAACCACGTCATCAGCATACGCTAAAGCAGGTACATCACAATCACCTATTTGTATACCATCATTACCACAGAAAGCTTTCTGTTTATTTACTATTAATGTTATAAATGTTTGTCAAAACGTCAACTATTAATAAATATTAATAAAGCCGTTTCAATTTAATCTATTTCGGTTTAAATATGACATTTATTATATTTTATTTTTATTTTATTTTGTATATTATACATATTACGAGTATCAAATCAATCAATACAAATGTATCATTTCTTTAATTTATTTCTGATTTGTTAATTACTCATTATTTCGACATTTCTAAGATGAAATATTTAAAAGCTAAAATAATTTTGTTATTTAAAAAATAGCAAAAAATGTGGTTTTTTTTAAAAAAAAAATTTTTTTTTAATTTTTCAAAATACGAAAAAATTCAAAAAAAAAAAAATATTATTCTAGATAGGATATTATATCTCAGGTATTTTTTCGGTACATTAGTTATCGTTTTTGTAGAAAATAGAGCCAGTTAAAAAATATACTATTTTTTATTTTATATAAATCAATTAATAATATTAAATTTATTATTGAATTATTAATTCAACATTGATTATGTAATTTTCCAAACAGTCAGTTACAATAAATAAGTTGTATTAAACGAATAAATTCAATATTAAGTTTACGTAACATGTTTTGTATTTGAGCTACGTGTCTGAACATAGCAATTAGAACCGCGTGAATTAACGTTAATTCAATTTTATGATCATGCAGCGGTAATTGATTCAATATATGATTATCTAATAATGAAAAAAATATTTGAAATACGAATTTTGCTTATAGTTTTATTCATTAATACATTGAAATATTTTCTTGACCTAACCTAACCTACCCATCACCCCTCCGGTAAGTGTTAAAGAAAAAAAGAAAAAAATTAATACGCTTCTTTTAAAGACATTTTTAATATTCATAATATTAATTTAATTTAATTTGATTTCATTTGGTTATTCGATAAATTGTTTTTCGATGAATTGGTACTTCGGTGAATTTGTTTTCGATGAATTATTTTTGGTGAACGGTTTTCGGTGAATTGTCCGGATACCCATTTGGAATGTGTAATGCAGACAACCCTATATCTATATCAATCATTCTTTTAATTTGAAACTCTAAATTAATTTTAAGCTTATACTGTTTGTACGATTTAAAACAAATTTTCAGGATAGATTCTTTTTTATGCATAATAATTTTAAAATTTAATTTCTCTACTTTTGGTAAAATAATATAAAATTTGTATTCGTATTTCTTAGTATTTATGTGATAATGTCAATATCTACTACAGATATTATAGATAAAGTATGTAATCTAAGTAAAAAATTAGTCGAAGAAATTATTTACATTAAAATCCAAATTATATATTAATAACAGAAGGCGTAGAAGGTCATAATAATTCATTTTCGAATTTTACATGATTTATTTCTATTGATTGTGGTGAAAAAAAATTGGCAAATTTGAGTTTTTACTGTATATTGTTTAAGTAATTTGTGGTCTAGCATTTTATTAAAATTTCATTGTAATTTTTAAGTATTTAATTAAAAGTAATGCGAGTAGAAATATGCATATTATTACATATTAAATATTATTAAAATATAATAAATTAAATTAATAAATAAATTTATTAATAAATTAAAAAAAAATTAAGTAATTGAATAAATATTTATTTCATTATACAATACAACTCGCAACAAAAAAAGAAAGTGGCTATTTATACATTCGGTATGTATACGCGATTGGCTAATTATACATACAGTATTTTTACTATTTATGTATAAATAGCCAATTACGTATACATACTGTATGTATAAATAGCCTCATTCACAAAAAAATGTCAGTTTGTGTCTCGCATTTTCTAAGTAAAATCATTTATTATATCACTAAAGTCAGCAAGTCCCAAGGAACTGTCTAAATTTGGGGACAAAGTTAGAAATTGAATAGTTACAGCAAAAATCGATAAAATAAGAACAAGTTAGAAATATAAATTAAACTAAATTTATTCAAAATTGTACTCACCGTTTAAAGATCGGGTACGAAATAGATTAGTGTATGATGAGTGTAAAATTGGAAAAAAATGTTTTAGGAAAAGTTGGTGTTAGTCAGTTAAGATGGTTCGGACATGTTGAGCGAATGTCTAATGAACATTTGGTTAAAAAGATTTATTTGAATGATTTTGATGGTATACGTTTGCCCAGTGGACGTCCGATGAGTAGTTGGAGCGGTATGATTGAAAGTGTTTTGAGTGAGCAAAAGTTTCCAGGTAGTAGGAATAAAGGAGAGCATGTATGAGAGGAATTATGAATGTGGATTAAGCGAAAGTTGCTTGTTTGGATAGGAATGTTTGGAGGCGACTGATTTCGGAATGATGAAAAGAGTTTGTGCCACACCCTTTTGGATTCATGGCGTGATTGTGTATGTATGTATGTATGTTTAAAAATAATTGCACTGCATTAATTTTTTTCTGTTATTGTTCACCATATTAGCTTTAAACAACAAATCGATATAGCTTGCAATAACTTCAAATTAATTACCTATATTTATCTAATCTAGGAATATTTAAAAATCTTTTGATAAAATTTATCTTTTTTTGTTCATCAAGTGAATTTTACCTACTATGAACGACAATGCAATCTAGGAAATTATAAAAATTCAATTGCAATTAAATGAATTTTATACATACCTACTTACATACATATTACATACATACATACATACACAATCACGCCATGTACTCAAAAGGGTGTGGCACAAACTCTTTTCATCATCTCGAGAAATCAGTCGCCTCCAAACATATTCCTATCCAGCACAAGCAACTTTCGCTTCATCCACATTCATAATTCCTCCTCTCACAGCATGCTCTCTTTTATTCCTACTACTAGGAAACTTTCGTTCTCGCAAGCCACTCTCCCAATCATACCACTCCAACTACTCATCGGACGGCCACGCAAACGTATACCATCAAAATCATTCAAATAAATCTTTTTAATCAAACGTTCTTTAGACATTTGCTCAACATGTCCGAACCATGTTAACTGACTCTAACCGGCGCAACTTTTGCTACAACATTTTTTTCAATTTCACACTCATCATACACTAATCTATTTCGTACCCGATCTCTTCTATTTACACCACATACCCCACGTAAAAATCTCATTTCTACATCAGTCATTTTCCGTTTATGCTTTTGCAACCAAACCCAACATTCACTACCCTATACATCAACGTAGGCACCAAAACTGCATTGTATATATTCAAACGTACTTCTTTGGAAACATTTACATTCCTAGCAAAAGTTCCTAAAGCACCCAAAACCGTACAACAGCAGCATTTACTCTCCTTTCAATTTCACGATCAAAACGGCCATTTCTAGACAGCAAACTACCCAAATACACATCTGCTCAACTACCTGCTCTAAACGTGCACCGTATCAATATATATACATTACATTCAGTCATCAAGTCACCGTTCTCAAAAACTAAAACTTTGCACTTATCAATAACATTCAACACAAGATTCCTATCTTTACCAACAACATTAATTCTATCAATCATCCTTCTCAGTTGTTCTTCAGATTCAGCCAAAACAACCACGTCATTAGATAAACAATACAAATATTTGACATCTGAGTGAGTTTTTAGTCGGAGTGGTAAAATTGTGACAGATATTTGATTATGTCTGACTGATCTTAAAATGGGATTAAAATAAATATTATGTAAAATAATATTTAATAATAACGAAGGCGAGTGATTTTTACGCGTTGTTAAATTTGTTTTCTTCAACATTTTTTTTTTTGGGAACTTTAATAACAAACACAATAAAAACCAATTACACTGTAGAAAATGGTTTTTAATGAGCTTTAACACAGTATTTTTCCTTTTTCAAAACAGTAATTTTTTTATTTAAAAAAAATGGCGTCAAACGCAACAGGTCCTCATGGGTATTGTCCTACGACAGGATCAAAATTTCCACTTCTGCTTGGCTGAACCAGTAACAAATAAAATTTCCTTCTAAGATCGGTTCTATAGTTTTAAAAAAAAAAAATTATTTTGAGAAAAACGCGTTTAAAGTTTTCAGATAGGTAGCTATTATGTTGGTTCTGAACACAAAAAAAATTACTGCTGTGGAAATGAGATTTTTACGTGGGGTATTTGGTGTAAATAGGAAAGATCGGGTACGAAATAGATTAGTGTATGATGAGTATGAAATTGGAAAAAATGTTGTAGCAAAAGTTGGTGTTAGTCAGTTAAGATGGTTCGGAGCCATGTTGAGCGAATGCGTCTAATGAACGTTTTGCTGTTAAAAAAATTTATTTGAATGATTTTGATGGTATACGTTTGCGTGGACGTCCAAGGAGTAGTTGGAGTGGTATGATTGAGAGGGTGGCTTGCGTGAGCAAAAGTTTCCAAGTAGTAGGAATAAAAGAGCATCCTATGAGAGTGGAATTATGAATGTGGATGAAGCGAAAGTTGCTGTGCTGGATAGGAATGTTTGGAGGCGACTGATTTCGGGATGATAAAAAGAGTTTGTGCCACACCCTTTTGGGTACATAGCGTGATTGTGTATGTATATATGTATGTATGAACACTATCTCATTCAAACCCGTTTTTTATGACTTAAAAAGTTTTTTGCCGGCAATGGCATTTCAGCCACATATTCTCCGATGTATAAAGATGCAAAAAATGCAAAAATAATCGATTTTTTCAACCTTACAAACATAATTGTTACAATGATATTTGTTTAAGTTAATTATTTATTGATACATAAATTTATGTTAGTTAAAAATAAATTGTGTTTTCACGTGCAACCATTTGCACGAACTGTGCCAAATTTTGCCCAATTTACAAATAAAATAATTACACGACTGAAGCAAGCAATTTTGAACCTTAACTACGAGTACTATGTAGATCTTCAGACAATTTCTATAAACGCTCTGGTACAAGCAAAACCTGTCTTTCCTCTTAATTTAGTCCATGGATTAAATACTCTTGACGTTGTAGTTATGTTTGAATCTGCCTCCAGTGATGTATATAGGTAATAATCAACTGCTGCATAACAATGTCATTATTGTACTAATAATATAATGACCTCTTTCTACATTGGTAATATGGTAATGTAATATTAATATTAAGATACACTTGAAAGAACTATATTTTATTCATATTACTAAATACAGTTAAAACAACTTATAAATACATATTACATAATAATATTGATTTATTTATTACTTTAATTTTATTATAAATAACATTTAATATATTTTACATATCTAATAATAATAAAATTAATCTAAATTTAAAAAAAAATATAAAATTGATTTGGGCAAATGCCGTCATCCTTATATTAGAATATTAACAAGCTGTTATCTTTTTGTCACAATAAAGACTGTAAATTTCAATTTGTACAGGAACTCATAAACAAAGTTTATTGTCCATGTTGTGTTATAAATTTGCAAATTCATGTTGATTTTTATATAAATTAAAAAACATTGTACATAAAGTGTCATTCAGAGTACCGCTTTAATTTTCTGATCAAGCACAAAAGTTCCACCAATTTTAGGATAATGGAAAGAGTTTGTGCCACACCCTTTTGGGTATATGGCGTGATTGTGTTTGTATGTATGTATGTATGTATGTATGTAAATTCTTCTTCAGACCTATACATATTTAACAAAACAAATTAATCATAAATTTTATAATAATACAAAATAAGACCTATACAATCATTTGAAAAATACGAATACGAAACAGAACATTTAGAATCGTATAGAACATAAATATAATTTTGCAAGTTTACACGATGAATTCGCCATCTTCTTTATTTTCGCTAATTTTTCTTCTAATGTATCTAAAATGAATGTTATTTTATTATATTAAATAATATTAATTTTATCTTGCAAACTGTTCATTTACATATTATAAATTTGATGTTTCTTTCATAAAAACAGATATACAACGCTATCTCATTTTAGTAAAATCTAATTGGCCGTTTTTAAAACATAAGTAATTTTTAGTTAAGAAACTTTAACCAGGCCAGACTTTGGTAGTGATGAAACAAAATTTGCTAATGAAACTAAATCCGCGCATGTACAGGATATCCCCATAAGCTTACATGTGATTTGGTTCAGAACCACTAGGTCTGCGCTAAAACATAAACATAAATAGCAGTCTGAATGAGGCATAACAAGATTTAAAAAATAATAAAAAGAGAACTACAAAATCGTTACACTATGTATACGAATATCTTTCTTTTCAATTTCTACTTTGTAGAAAAGTTTTCTATTTTGCATTCATCAGGTTTCTCCCTTGCATGAGAACGGATATGTTTCCGTAAGTCTGAACTTTGAATAAAAGTTTTCTCACATATTTCGCATTTATAAGATTTCTCATTTGTATGAGAACGGATATGTCTTTTTAAGCTTCCTCTTTCAGTAAAAGTTTTCTCACATATTTCGCATTTGTAAGGTCTTTCATTTGAATGAGAACGGATATGTCTATTTAAGTTTCCACTTTCAGTAAAAGTTCTGTCACATATTTTGCATTTACAAGGTTTCTCCTTTGTATGTATACGAAAATGCGTTGCTAAATGTGCACGTTGAGTAAATTGTTTTTCACATATTTCGCATTTATAAGGTCTCTCCTTTGTATGTGTACGAATATGCTCTTTTAAAGGTCCACATTCAGTAAACGTTTTCTCACATATTTCGCATTTAAAAGGTCTTTCATTCGTATGTATACGGATATGTCTTCTTAAGCTTCCAATTACAGTAAAAGTTTTCTCACATATTTCACATTTATGAGATTCTTTTCTTTTCTTTACAGATTTGTCATTTTCTTCCGAGCTGAATATATTATTTGTATTTGAATTTCCACTAGCATGATATTTTATATCGGTTTCATTCTCAAAATCAGGATTTCCTTCCTTAATTATTATTTTTGAATGTAGATTTAAAGATTCTGATTTCAAACTTTCTTCAAATTTAATATCTGTATCATTTTCTAAATCTAAATTAGTGGATTCTTCATTAATAACTTCTTCTTTCACACAAACAAACTCAAAATTTGTATTATTTTGTGATTCTAAACTTTCTTTAATTTTAAAGTTTATATCAGTTTCCAACTCTAGTTTAATGTATTCTTCATCAATATTCTCTTTTTTAATTTCGCTTTCATTTTTAATTTCGTTTCTCATAACTTCACTATTTTGCGTTTGTTGAATTGCATATCGCTTGAAAATTTCTTGCGATTTAAAACATTTTTCTACAAATTTATACGTTTCATTTAATCGAACAGAACAAACTGAGCAAATATAATCCGATAACTTCTCAGTGCATTTCATCTAAAAATATAAATTGAAATTACAGCAAGGTTCTGTAATATTTAACTGATATTTGATATATTTGAGTTATCCAAAACCCACTATAAACTATATATATATATATATATATATATATATATATATATATATATATATTATTAGTTAGAATTATTAAGAAAAACATTGTTCCTCTAAGAACAATTTTTAGCAAATTAAAAGACAATATTCCGTTACACAGAAAATCAAATGTTATATATAATATTCCATGTAACGATTTTGAAGCTATATATATTGGTAATACAAAACGTTGGTTACAAGATCGACTCACACAACATAAGTCTGATTGTCGTTTAAAACCGAATGCAACTGCTTTGTCTATCCATGCACATAATAATGATCATAGTTTCGATTTTAAAAATGTTTCTGTTTTGTGCACTGAATCAAATGATTTGAAAAGATCATTATTAGAAATGATTTATATCAAAAAACAAAGCAAGTGTATAATAAGCGTTCTGATATACATAATTTAAGTATAATATATGATTACTTAATTTCATTAAATAATATAACGCCAACGGGTATTACCTAAAGTACAGACTTATACATTGGTTTATCATCTTTATATTTATTTTTTGTTGTTGGGTTGTTTCCAAGGCATATCTGTTTATATTTACTGTCAACACCTTAATATGTTACCATAGCATTTTATTATTTCTATGCACTTGTCATATATTTATGTCATGTATTTATTTTTATAATTTTAACTCTGCCATTTGCCTGATGAAGGAAATAAATTTTTTCCGAAAGCTTGCACTTTGAATTGAGTTGTTTTTATTTTTGACTGAAAATCCCACGAAACTAATAATATAAATATTTACAGTCACTAAAACTAATATATATATATATATATATATATATATATATATATATATATATATATATATATATATATATATATATAATGAATTTTTACGGGATTACGGTATATGGTATTGATTATTAAAATGCATTAGGTTTTTATTTTTTGAAAAGTTTTTTAAATTCAAACCGTTTTTTACAATGAATTTTTACGGGATTACGGTATATGGTATTGATTATTAAAATGCATTAGGTTTTTATTTTTTGAAAAGTTTTTTAAATTCAAACCGTTTTTTACAATCTTCGTATGGTAAAAGGAAATCTCATAGTTCATACATTATTTTATTTTAAATCTCAAACTGTTAGTGTTCTGTGTTTTTCATATTGTTTTATTTCTACGACTATATCAATAAGTGTTTTATTCTCATTTAATTTATTATTTTATTATACAAAGAAACGACTTTCTATTTAAAAGTTTTTATCTGTAGACAAACTGTTAGCAATAGTCATGTATTAAAAAAAACCAAAATTATATTTTTACAACAAAAACATACATTCATGTCAACCCTGAAGAAGCCAAAAAACTCTTGGCGAAATATTAGTCGCAACAATAAATTGATCGAATGATTATGTTTGCATTTTAATAATCAATACCATATACTGTAATATATATATATATATATATATATATATATATATATATATATATATATAATATATATATATATATATAAATATATGTCAGTCCAGTGTTCAAATCTGGTGATGTTCACAATATATGTAATTATAGAGCGATTTATATTTTAAACAATTTGTCTAAGGTTTTTGAAATAATACTATGCAATGTCATATTCAACGCAACTAAACAAAACTTATCTGAATTTCAACATGGTTTTATAGAAAAACGTTCAACAACTACTAATTTATGTACATTTTTACAGTACGTTGCTGAAGCCTTAGATAACAATTGTCAAGTTGATACCATCTATATGGATTTACAAAAAGCGTTCGATCTAGTTGACTTGTACATTTTGCTAAACAAACTTGGAAATATTGGTCTATTATCAGCTTTTGTACGACTATTAAAATCCTATCTACTTGATAGAACGCAGTTTGTGAGTTTTCGCGGTTTTGAGTCGTCAGCATACAGGAGTACCACAAAGAGCTAATTTAGCTTTTTTAGTATTTTCTATTTTTATTGGCGACCTATGTTTCAGCTTCTTCTGTTTGCTGACGATCTAAAAATATATACTTTGATTGATATACCGTCGATGATTCGGTAAAATTGCAAATAAACATTAATAAAATTATAAACTGGTGCACTGCAAATAATTTATCTGTAAACATTAATAAATGTAAAGTTGTGACATACACTCGTAAAATGCAACCACCTACGTACAATTATATAGTCAATAACTCTACGCTAGGCAGAGAAACAATTATCAAAGATTTGGGTGTTATCTTTGACACACATTTTTCATTCGATCATCACGTCAAACAAATCGTAAATTCAGCATACAGAATGCTTGAGCATATTATTAGAAATACTAAGCAGTTTAATTGTAAATCAGTTTTTACTACATTGTTTAACAGTTTTATAATTTTTTTGTATTATTTGATTTAATTGATTACTATTATTATATAAAAATAATATTATAAAAAGTGATATTCGACAAGTGCTTAAGTGATTATGTGCTTTGTATCACAGGTAAGATTTTTGTAGATTTTATTTGCTACTGAAGATGGAAGCTTAGCTTCCGAAATACGTATTTAGCTTTATTTTAATTTAAGTGTGGTTTTGGGATTTTTTATAAAATTATTTTTATAATATTATTTTTATTTAAATTTCGCCACAGTAGATCAATTTCTAATCTTTTACTATTATTATGTTTTTTTTTCTTTTCTTAGTTTAATTTAAGTAGTTTATATTTTATTTATATACTTTGTATTTTCTACCATATGTTACTAAATGTATTTTTATGTATTGTCCTACACACAAAAAAATTTTTGAGAGGGAATTTCATCCGTGCAAAAACACACTAAAATTTAGTTAGATTTAACAAAAAAATGAAAAAACTACTTCTTTTTTCGAAGAAATTAACTAACACTTTAGGATGTACAGTAATTTAACTACAAAAAAAGATAATATTTCTATTTTTTTTAACTACATCAAGATAACTTTTAATTTTAACTACTTTAGAGGAATTTATTTTTTCTTTAATTTGTATTTTTCATTTTTGATAGATAAATTATTATCTTTTTCGGAGTGAATTAACAAATAACATTTTATCGTTTACTACATAAAATACTTGATCTTGACAACTACATTAAATTTGTTAATTTATTTTTTTAAGAAGGAAACATCTGTCTTAAAAATATTACAATTCTTCTTTATTGTGTTTGAATCATTTTATTAGTATTATATTACATCTCTATGTTGTATTTTAACGGACAAGTCTGAGCATGTTCCTTAACCACCATCAAATGCGTTTCGTTTGAATTTGGTTTTATTCAGCTGTGAACTTTCGTAGTGTGTGGTAGGCAAAAATTATTATCGAGTTAATATAATGGAAAATTCCAACACTCTGTTATTTATAAGAGTAGCATATAGAAATTAAAGAAGTGGGTTAAAATTTCCGCCGCATCAATTACTTTACAATTAATTGAAGATACAAGTAAGTATATATTTAGAATTCTTATTAGTTGATTACTTATTAAAAAAAATAATGTTTTACCGTTGTTGGAATTGCACAATATATAAAATACACATAAATGGTTTTCCAAATATGTATATAATACAGTATTTGTCTGTTTTCATAATTGCATTAAGATTTTTAATTTTTAAATTTATAACAATAAAAACTGTAACATATTAAAAAATCTTTCAGAACTTGTTATATTAAACTAAAAGGCTTTAAATAAATATTAATACAGAACTTAAACCTAAAGCTTTTTATTTTTATAAACACTTTATTTATTAATTATGTATATAATACTATAATAATAACAACTATAAGATTATTTAAAATTTTTTTTCAGTCTGTACAAATTTTTAGACATACAATGTATTCCATCTCAATATGACTTTTTATGTAATTTTTTTGGAACAAAATAATCTTAATAAATAGTTTTACTAATAAATATTAATTAATTTATATTTGTATATTTTATTTTATCGACAAATTTATAGACGTCAAATAATTACTTATTAAGTAAAATACACTTTTTAAATTGAAAAATAAATTTTTTATTATGTACATGTATAATTTTCAGTTCGGCAATATTTTAACATCCCTGATGAAAGAATGGTACAATATTATGATGAACACAAATATGAAATTAGTGGAGATGTTTTACTTGATTTTATTTGGTTCAGCAACAAGGGCGTAACCATACAAATTAAATTGGATGATGAAGAATTTTCTGATAACGAAACAGAAAGTTAGTATAAAAAATATTATTTTTGTATTTTTTGTATACTTAACTGCAAATTAATTTTAGAATCTAGTAGCGACTTGACCAGTACAATGTCAATAAATTCGGAAATGTTTAGTTCAGAATCAGGCACTCCTGCACCATACAATGATTGAAAAATATGGAAATTATCCGAAAAGAGACATAAAATTACAAATTGCTAAAGAAATCGTTAATTTTTTTGAATGTTATGAAAATTCTACTGGAACTGGATATGTAAGTATTGCGAACTGAATATTTATATTTTTCAAACTAACTTATACCGTTTACACTTATATTATTTCAGAAAGTTTTTTTTTTTGATCAGGTAGACAGGACTGGATTTTTGGAAACTAGATTAAGAACAATTAATAGAAAATTAGATGAAAGTAAAGAAAATCGAAAATTCAGACAATTAAAATCAACTATTTTTGAAGAAGGTGAAACGAATACAGAAAATACAGAGTTTGATGAATCAATTATGAAGTTGTTTTGATAAATCGATGAAATATGTCATAACTTTTTATGATATTTATATCATATAAATAAAATATATAATTTATTTGCATATGTACTCTGTTTTTTTATAATTCTTTCCAATACTTATGAAATCCTATATGTACATTGTAAAAATGGGTGTACATTTACAGTGATAGTTATAGTATTTTTTCTATATTATTTATTGTAATTTCACAAGTTGTTGTAAGTTTACTAACATCAAACTGGCAAATTTACAACAATTTGTAAAATTATAGTAAATAATATAAAAAAAATACTATAACTATCAATGTAATTGTGCATCCAATTTTTACAATGTATATTTTTCCTACATTTCGTAGTTAAACAACAAATAAAAAAGAGTTAATTTCCTCTCTTTTAAATGAATTTTACATACATATTAGAGTTAATTATCAATTAAAAAGTAGTTAACTTTATCTCTTACAAAGTGGTATTTACATCTGAAATTGAATATTTTAACAAAAAAACATTAGTTAAAACACAATTTTTAAGAGTATTCAAACAACAGAATATGAGTAAACTAACTACCGAAAATTAAATAATTTTCAGTTTAAATGATATTTCTATCTCTTTTAGTTAGTTAATAGTTTCCTAATTTTTACTCTTTATTGTGAAAATTATATCCGCTTTGTAGTTATTTAACTACAAAAACGGATGGTCTCGAGGGAACTACCAAAAAGAGTTAAAACGGAGTTAATTTTAACTACTTTTTTTTGTGTGTATTAATGGATCACTCTGCTGGGCATTAAAGAATTATTATTATTAATTTTCCGGAAAAACTATTCAAAATTTAATTCAAATAAACAATTTTTCTACTTTTTCTAGCTTCATGTACAACCGACAAACAAACCATTGTACACTAAATAAATTTTATCTGCTTTGTCTTTGCTCTACCGAGCACCAAATTCGTACCATAGCATTAACATGGTTATGGCGCAATAACTGTTTTGTTGAGATAATATTCCACAATCTTGATCTGTAGCACAATATTTTAAAGATTTTTTGAATTAAAAAACTTACGCAAGAAAAATACAAATAATTTTATTAAAACATATGTAATATTTTTATTTAACATTAAAAAAATTTATGTTTGAAATTTTGTTTTAATATTTTAAAGTAATGTTATCGGTGTATAAAAAAAATACAATTGAGCCCTAACTTTCTAAAATTTTAAACCATATAATTATAAAAAGATCCATAAATACACGTTGCAATTATTAAAATAGCACTATTACTTAAAAATTAACATTAACATAAAAATTTAAATTCTTTATTGAATTCTGATTTCAGTAACGCGATACAAGATATTTTGTGATATTACTATTAAACAAATTAAACAATAAAGAATAAAATTATATTGAAATGAATTTATACTGATTCAATTATTTTTCTAAATAAGAGCATATTATGTTACGAAGAGCAGATAGCGATCTTTATTGTATTGAAATTTATAAGTTTATGAATCATTGAGCCCAGATACTTGGGACCAAGGTAGAGTCGAGGTCAAACAATTTCGACGAAACATAAAAAGGGCATTCTGTTCCAAGTGAGACATATTATTTTTATTTCAAATGTTCCAAATGAAACTTTATTAAAAATAAGTAAAAATATATACTAAGTAAAATTTATGCTTACAATCAATTGTAAAAATTATATAAAATATTAAACTCTTTGCTTTATTAGGAACAAATATATATAGATACAATTATCAATGTTCTATTAGGTATGTACTTCTTATATAAAAAATAAATATCTCAATTACTATAATAAAAAATATATAAGTAGTTAAAAATTGTTATTTTAAGTATAAGTAAAATTTAATTTCAGATTTATAACTATTCATTAATTATTCTAGTTTAATTATTTCGTTTCTGCCATTTTAAACACTATATATATATATATATATATATATATATATATATATATATCGTTTAAAGAATGCATATATTTATTGAACAAAACGTAGCCTACTGGGGCCAGTTACTTATTCTAGGCTCCCGTCCAATAATCTGTGCAAACCGTATCAAAACCGAACATTTTCTTAAAACCCCTAAAAATTGACATTCGTGATGATAATAAAATAAATTATAATTAGTAATTTAAATCAATTTGAATTTTTGTTTAATGTTAAAAAAAAATTCTCGAGATTTCAGAGAACCTGCATGTATTTTAAATTTTTCACTTGAATATAGTAAAAAAACTAACAAGTTTTTGTACGTGTGTACCACAAAAATAGTAATGGGATAAAGATCAATTGTTATGGCTTTCGCGAGAAAAAAAATAAAGAATTTTGTAAGTTACAGCAGGGGTATTGCTGCGTTTGCTCTGCTTCGAGTCTTTAAAAGACTCAAAGCAGAGCTAAAGCACTACTGAGAAGACCTGAAGATGGCACATGAGACTGTGCCGAAACGTCGTCATCAAAATCGACAACCGACAAC
The DNA here is from genome assembly GCA_963966155.1 of Clivina fossor. Taxonomy (NCBI): domain Eukaryota; kingdom Metazoa; phylum Arthropoda; class Insecta; order Coleoptera; family Carabidae; genus Clivina; species Clivina fossor. The sequence goes on along the minus strand of CAWYQG010000435.1, from coordinate 41,153 downwards.
GCGGAGCCAATCCCGGATACCAGATACGTCATATAACGTCTGCGGAATTATAAAGCAAAACATATATATATATATATATATATATATATATATATATAAAGGGTGTTCGTTCTATAAGTTGATATAAGACAATAAAATGGGATATCGATAATATGCAGAATACTTTTTTCTGAAATAAAATTCTGAGAAATACTTAGAATACTTTTCAATAAGACATAAAAAGTTATATAACACGGAGAAAAAAAATTGTTAAAAAAATATTATAAAACGATTTTTTGTATTGAATACTATAATTATTTTACATCATATAACATGCTTTGTACTCTAAATAAAACTGACTTGTTACAGATACAAAATGGTTATATTTAAACCTATTTATTGTAAAATGTAACATACGTATTGTAAATTATATTATAAGATATTGTAATAACGTAATTGTACAATATAATATTATTTGAAAATACAATATTATATTTGTAAAATCATAAATTTACAATAAAATACTTTATAATTAACTAAATATTGTTATTATGACAGCTGTACGCTGGCATTGTGTTCACGAACAATATGAAATGCGTCACCATTTATTCTATGCCATTTGTATATCTACATATGATCTACATCGCATCGCTTACGTTTTCTGTCTTGAAATAGAAAAAAGTTCAAATTGAAAGTGAAAATACAAATAAGTGGTAAAATTAGTTTTGAAATATTTTTAAACCAAATTTATAAATTTTAAGCTGTTACCAAAAGCGACGTCTGCCTATATTCATATTCAACAATTTTAAAGCAAGTTAACTTAATTGAATCTTTACTTCTAAATTAAGGAAAGAATATTTTATAATCTATAATTAAACTTAAATTTTCAAAAAAATTAATCATGATAACTGTTAATATTTTATTATTTCGTCACATATATAACAAATCCTTCTTTAAACATATATACATAATTTACACAGTCCTATTTTATACAGCTAAAATTATGAAAATTTAACCGATATTAAAATATAGTTTTCGACACTGATTAACCGTTAACCAATATTTTTATCGGTTACATACCCTGGTTTAAATCAATTTTAGAGAATTTTATACGTATATGTAACTTTATGACTGTGTCCCGACTAAGTTTGTCTTCGATTTTTAATTATTGAAAATTGTTTATAATATATTTATTTATATGTGTACAAAAATTTATGAATCGGCAAACTGGTTTACTAGTGTTTAAAATAAATTTTAGTAAATCAATCAGTAAATTTCACAATTATTCATAAGTTTATGACTTATAAAATCTGCCAGCGATTTCTGATTATTTTAATTTATATATAATATATTTCTTTATTTGCAGGCAAAAATATGGAAACCGACAAGTAAATTTGTAGAAGTTATTTCAATTTTACTGTTTTAACATTAATTGCCATTATGAAAAAGCGTTTCTATCTCTGTACTACTGTTTTCGCGCAAATAAAATCAATAAACAACTGCTTTGTTTTATAAAATAAAAAACAAATTTGTGTAATATCCATTAGAAAATTATTTTTTAAATAATTATATTATGGATTGTGTGTCGGAAAATAATTCCGAAATAGAAGAGGCTTAGAAAACCGCCCTATTCGTTTATACTTATGAAATCCAAGTGCAGATGTGAAAAAAACATAAGCTCGTATTACCAGCTCGATTTTAAAATTGATTTTGACTAATGGCGCACAGTGGTATGAATCCTGAATCTAGGTGGATAAAATTTCAAGATATATAAAATGGAAAATTGCGTAAAAGTTATGCTTTTAAGGCTCATAAAAGTGATTTTGATCTTATAACAATGATTTTTTCATCATATTATTAAAAAAAGAATTAATGAGTGCTTTTATAACTACATTGTACAATGTACTAACTATTTTGGAAAATCTGGCCTCATAACAACTTTTCGGAAGCTTTTATATTAAAAACTTTACAATATAAAACCGGACAAGTACCTATTGTATTATCGGATTCGGAATTACATTTGGAAGCATTCCATTTATTTAGTTAAGGTTTTTTTTCTTGAATTTTGTTCAATTAATTTGATTAAATTTGATTAAAAAAAAAAAAAAAAAAAGTAACAAGAGATTTTTTTTAACACAGGGACAGAATCACTAGGAATTCGGAATTTTGCAGATCTTCAATACAAGTCGATACAAAAAAGTTATAAACTTTTGTAAAGCTATAAAGTTATAAAATTATGTACTTTATTTTAAAGCAATTAAAACAAGTTTTGAAGTATATGGGTAAACTCATATATAGACCACTTTGACATTATCACATAAATGATAAGAAATAGGAATAAAAAAATTTTTCACCGAAAATTGGCGACATTGTATTTTGCTAATATATAATATTATAGGCGCTAAGGGTATCTTCTGTAAAAATTTGATTAAAATCGGATAAATAATGCGGACATAACAAATTTTAGAAAATTATTAATTTTTTTCTCGGAAAGTTATCAACACCGTATTTTATTAAAATTATAATTTGTGGGCACTATGAAAAACTTTTCTGAAAATTTGATTAAAATCGGATAAATAATGTACCCACAATGAATTTTTTTAAATTTTAGTAATGTTTTTCTCGATAAGTAAGCAACACTGTATTTTGTTAAAATTGCATAATTTATGCGGACACCAGAAGAATCTTTAGTGAAAATTTGATTAAAATCGGTTAAATAACGTGGGCATAATAAATTTTTAAAAATTTCAGTAATTTTTTTCTCGGAAAGTTGGCAACACTGTATTTTATTAAAATTGCAAAATTTATGTGGGCATTAGGGAAATCTTTCCTGAAAATTTTATCAAAATCGGATAAATTATGTAGCCACAATAAATTTTTAAAAACTTTAGTAATTTTTTCTCTCGGAAAGTTGGCATCACTGGAAAAAACCAAAACCACATGACTATCTTGGGCAATAGACAAATTTATCCTTAAAGTTTCATTAAAATCGGTTCGACCGTCTAGGAGGAGTTGCGATCACAAAATTTTGTCTGACGACCGAGCGAGCGACGACGCACATCCATACACCCACATAAACTAAGTTCAGATTCGTCATCTAGAGGCTATATGAAGGATTTCTATACACAATTTTTTTTTTTAATGTTACAGACACCGTACCAAACGCTATACCACTTTTTCCTTGCAGTCAAAGTGGTAAAAATCAAGCCAGTTAAAAAAATATACTTTTAATAGTAAAATATAATAGAAAATTTAATGTCAAAACACAAATAATGGATGTAACATGCGTGCAGAATCATCCTGGAATTTATTTATACACACACTTGTTTCTGCATTTTTTTACAATAAATTGTTACTCTCTTAACTTTTCTATTCATATAAATAATATTATTAACATTCGACTCTTTTGGGATAGATGAATCAACAAATAATTGTTTTAGGAGATTAGAAGTAACTTTTTTTTTGGGAATTTTGTCCACCTACATTTAGGATTCATACCACTGTGTGCCGGTTTTAAGACAACGTATCTGGTTATAAGAGCAGGACTAAACAAATGAAGTAAACCACCTAAAAAACCGAGCTCGTAATACCAGCTATAGTGTTTATTTCTTTATCAATAGCACTCTCACAGCTCTATGAATAATTTGTCGGTTGCTATGGAAAATTGTCAAGGTGTAGTAAATTCAATACGTAATTTATCAACAATGACTGTAAATACGTACAAAAACACGATTGTGAAAAAAATTATTTTGATATTATCTGTTCTTAACGTAGTTGTTTATTCTTAAAACAAAACAGAAACCACTAATTTCCGACCGACCTAAATGAAGCTGATAAATATTGTCAATTAATTTAACAAATTAAGCATTGTTTTTCTCGAATTTTATACAATAATAAATCAGATTTTGTTTGAAAGTTAAACTAAAAATTTTGGATTATAGAGTGGTTCTACGTTCTAAACGTTGTTTTAGTTCGTAAAACTACTATATTTAATTATACGAATAAATAAAATCAAAAGTAAAACTTAATCAATGTAAACAAAATAATTACTGATTTATATGCTATAAAAAAATATTTTACTATGTTCCTAAATCGAACACAAAATGTGTAATTGTTTGTAAAATACTTTAAATTAGGTTGGGTAAATTGTAGTCTGTTCTCGAAACTTATAGAAGAGAAAATAAATAAATAATTACTTATCAATTTATAAGCATGTAATTTTTTTTGTGATCTGGTTAAAGGTAGTATTACTTACAATATCCGATGCAACGGTTTCCAATTTGTATGACAACAATACATTATCCGTATCCATTGTAGTTAAAGTAAATTTGACATTATCACCACCAGCACATAATCGACATAATTTTTCATTTAAATGTTGTTTCAATACAATTTGAGAATCGATACACTGTTTTATAAATTTATAAGCATCATTCAACTGAACAGCGCAAACTGTGCAAATACCATTCGGTAATTGGATCCTGCAATCTACCTAAAAAGTAAAAAATTCAAAAATAATAATGCACATTCAAAATAAATCAGTTCATTCTTACAATTTCTGGCATAATTGCTTCCAATTTATCTACGAAACGTTTGCCATCTGAATCCAGATTAAGTATAGTAAACGACACATTTTCATCACTTATACATAATTGACAACGTTGTATAAAATTATTCATGATTAAAATTAATTTTCTACCAAAAAAGCTTCTTACAATAAGTAAAACATAAAAGTATTGTATTTGACAGTATTGGAGGTTAACTTACAAAAATCTGACACAAATCCAGTTGGCCAGATAAATTTTGTGTACTTTTATACTTTTATAAGAAGAAGAAGAATAAATAGCAGCGTATTTTTGTTGAATGGGTCGTCCCTGGTTGAATGCACCCACAGATATAGTGGAGGGCAGGGGGGTGACAATAGGTATTCCAATTTGAATATTGAGCTTTAGTGGTGCTATCTATAAACTCCTAAGATAAGTTTTTTGGCAATATTTATTTTTTTATGCAGCAGATGTCGCCACATTGCAGAATCACGTGACGTAGCACGTGTGCTAGCGGACAGACGCTTTGAATGACGCCATTCTTGTTTTTACTTTTGAGTTCAAACGTTGTTTCTTCTGCTTGTGTTTTCATTGTTATTATTCATCATCTTTTCCAATTTTTTTGCTTTTTCATTGTTTTTCCTTTTACTTTCTTCCATATCTTTCCTAGTACAGTTTCATTGTATTCTGGTACACAAACAGTCTTTTTGAAGACTTACCTTTCTTTTACTTATTTTTTTTTACCTTTCATTCCTTTTACTTATTTTTTTACCTTCATTCCTGCGCCATAACACGTGCAAAAATGGTAAGTTAAATATATATGTTTATATGATTTAAAATATTAAATAGTTTTTAAATGTTTCAGCCTTCGTGTATTCATCCGGGCTGTGATGGATCGGAGAGCGTACATTTTCATGTATTACCTCAGGGTGAAATTATGCGTGAACAATGGCTTCGTGCTATCAATAGGTGCGATTTACTGGATAAAACCTATCCAGAACTTAAAAATTGCCACGTTTGCAGTGCTCATTTTGATACATGGCAATATCAAAGTGCTACCAGTAAACTGTTAAATAGAAATGCTGTTCCAAATGCCAAAAAGTGTTAGTGTTGCTTTAGTTATAAAATATATATATATATATATATATATATATATATATATATATATATATATATATATTGTTTTTTAATATTTGGTAAATAATATAACTTTAATTTTTGCATTACAGATTCTCCTCCATTGTCTTCAGCAGCAACAGCATCACCATGTACTGCATATTTATCACAACCTTGTGATGGTACGTAAGATTTTTATTCTTAAATTGTGTATTTCAAATTATTTTACTAATTATACTTTTTTAATAGTATTTTAGAATGCTATGTGTATAATAATTATATTTTCTTGTGTAGATTGTTCACCACTAAAATGTGAGGACACACATTTGCTAAAGAAAAATATGAAAACGTACGGGCAATCGGCTTCGCAATCATCTGCAACATCAGATATGCCAGGAACCTCTAAATCAGGTTAGTGAAGCAATTCGTTATCAAAATTAAACTTTTCATAAAGAAAGTAAAATTTGATTTATGTGAAATATAAATTTTGAGTACATTTACTTTTTAATATTGTTTTACAATTATTATTTTTTAACTTTTGTTCTTTACGATTACAATTTGTTAGCAAATTTTTATTCAGTAAATTTTTATCAGAAAAATTATATTTAATATGTAGCCCGTGTTCAAATCTTAGACATTTCTTGTGCCGAGCGTGCGAAAAATATATTATAAAGAACCAGACTTAAATAAGTTTCTTGTTCATCTATATGTCTGTTCAAATTGAAGACTTTTTTTTTAACATGTAAAATTGGTATTAATTATTTTTATATACTTTTAAGTGCAGAACTAAAACTATTTTTGGCTGTTTTAATTCATTTGTTTGAATTACTGTTTGAATTATATCTGTAATTAACTATTTAAAAAAAAACAACTGATGAATGTTTAATAGATAATTAATGTTCATTTTATGTTACAGATCCGTCACAATCAACAACCTTAGATTGGGTCACTCCAATTTCGGAGATTACAAAATCCAAAAAATTAGGTTCGTATAAGTTATGCAAATTTTTTTTAAATATTAGTATTATTCTAAACAAAATTGAAATTTAAGTAGTTAATTTTTTGATGTATTGTTAAATTCAATATTTTAAAATAAAAAAGCTTTAGGTTTTAATTTCTGTTAAATTTTAATTAATATAATTTTTATTAACGTCAATTCACACGGTTGTAATTGCTATATTCAGACAGGTAGCTCATTTGAGCTACCTGTATTTACAAAACATGTTGAAGTTAATATTGAATTTATTTGTTTAATACAACTTATTTATTGTAACTGACTCTTCGGAAAATTACATAAGGAATGTTGAATTAATAATTCAATAATAAATTTAATATTATTAATTGATTTATATAAAATTAATAAATAGTATATTTTTTATATATATTTTTATATATTTTTTTTCGGTACTTTTAAGGTCGGCGCGATAGAAAATAGAGCCAGTTAAAAAATATACTATTTTTTATTTTATATAAATCAATTAATAATATTAAATTTATTATTGAATTATTAATTCAACATTTCTTATGTAATTTAAGTTTTCAAAATTATATATTTAAAAAAAAAGTTAACTGATGCATTTAGCTATGTTGATATTTTATGAAACTAATTAATATTTATTTTTTATAGATACTGTAACTCTAGAAAAATTAGGAGTTTCCAGAAGAAGTAAATTAACTCTGCGGGAAAAAAGAATTTATTTATCTCATAAGAAAACGGAACAATTATTGCGGGTGACGAAATATAATTGTAAGATTCGCCACAGAAATAGGCATATTTCTGATAAAGAAAAAATGTTAAATTTTGCCAGTGAGTTGCCGCCTGCTTTAAAAATATTTCTGAATTTTAATTTTTTTTTTTAAATTTTTTGGGTTTTATAATAACCATTCGCAACGTACAACGACTATGGAGTCGTCTGAGAGATCTTGATTTCAAATATATTTCAACAAGATGTTTGAATCAAGATCCCTTGGAAAACTTTTTTAGTGTTGTACGTAGTTTGGGAGGATTGAATCCTAATCCATCTTGTTCACAATTTGTTTCTGCATATTCCACTGCAATTGTTAACAATTCAGTGCGAAATATTGAAGGTTCAAATTGTGAACAAGATGGAGCAGATTTATTATTAAACCTAAAATACATCCTGTCATTACCTTTAGAAATTCCTACGTCTACTTCTGTAATACCTATACCTTCTTCCCTTCAACCTCTTCCTACTTCTGTACCTTCTACTTCTGCACCTTCTACTTCTGGAACTTCTTCTTCTCTTGTAGATTCTTCCTCTGTATCTCTTCCAGATTGCCCTGTATCTTCTCCTTTTACAGAATCCATCAGCTCGCCGTCATTTAATTTATCAGAATATAACGTCAAAAAGTTGCTACAGACAAACAATAGCGCTTATTTATCTGGGGTTATTTTAAATAAAATATTTAAAAAATGTAAATGTTCGGTCTGTGTCGAATATTTATTAACTAAAAATTGCACGGACAAGCATGCACTTATTCAATTAAAAGACTACGGAATTCATAAGCAACTCCTTTTATATCCTTCTGAAGTTATTATTTCCCATATTCATATTATGCGCCTAAAAATATTTCCTCTTTTCCTAAAATATATTAATTCTCCTAATATTTCAAAAACAGTCCTTGAAAATATCCAATTTGTTATCCCCATTCCTTGCTTCACTCATTCCGTAGATCTTAATAAGGACATCAAACTTATTTTAATAGAAATTCTTTTATACGCGTTCATATCACTGGTCAACAAAAAAATTAATTTGGAAATGATAACGGTTCCGAAAATAATTGACGAATATCTTACTGTGGCATATTCACCATTAAAAAGTAAATTAAAACATTTTATGGAAAGGAAAAATAAAAAAATGCATAATATTTAAGTTTAGAATTAGGTTAAAAAATATGTATATTAATTGTAATTTTTTGTTTTTGTTTTAAATATATATTTAAATATAATTATAATATATATTATTAATTGTTATTATCATTTGTGTCCATTTTCTTTTAAATATGTACTTAACATTTATTTCAATTCATTTTATGTATTTTGATGTATTTATATGTTTGGTTCATTTATGTTCAATACATGAATTAATTGAACATATAAATAGTATCAAAATACATAAAATAATTTGAAATAAATTTCTAATACAAAAAAGGTTTGAACTGAATAATTCGTAAGGGCCGCGCTAAACAAATGATTTAATCAGGGGTTTATAGATGGCTCTGTGAAATTTCCTAAACAGCCAAATACACAGCGTTGTCGCTTCTTCTGTATATATATATTACTTATTCTATGGTGGAGGGGCAATTTCAACAGTGACAGCTACCGAAATGCTGGGCTTGTACACCCAATATTTAGCTTTAAATAATTTATAGTAATTCAAAGACATTATTCTACATAACATTCAGATTTAGTTTAAAATTAATAATCAAGTAAAAACGTGACAAATTGTATTTAAAATAATTCTTTACATTAATATTTAGTTGACAATCCTGTAGGTAAAGTCAATAAATATTGAATGAGATAGATTTCTTGGTTGGTGTGTGATTGGTGCGCTGCAGTTACCTCATTCAACTATATTGACCTTAGCTGCAGAATCAATACTAAACTTAAATCTTTCTATTTTTTCTTTTGTTTGAATTTTATTTAGACAAAGAATCTAGATTAAGTAACAGTTAAGGAAACATTTTTAAAATTAAATACGGTGCGATCAGTAAAAAACACGCTGATATTTATTCTTCTTCTTGTTCTAGTAGTAGTAACATTATACAAAATTAATCTGGCCAACTGGAATCATGACACACCTTTCAAAGTTAACCTCTAATACTATTAAATACGTTTCATTCTTTATAAGAAGCTTTTTTTGGTAGAAAATTTAATTTATATCATGAATAAGTTTATGCACCATTGTCTTTTATGTATAAGTGACAAAAATGTATTGTTCACTATACTTGATCTGGATTCAGATGGCAAACGTTTCGTAGATAAATTGGAAGCAATTATGCCAGAAATTGTAAGAATGAAATAATTTGTTTTGATTATAATATACATTATTATTTCTGAATCTTAATTTTTTTTAGGGCGATTGCAGGATCAAATTACCGAATGGTATCTGTACAATTTGCGCTGTTCATTTGAATGATGCTTATAAATTTATAAAACAAGGTATCGATTCTCAAAGTATATTAAAACAACGTTTAAATGAAGGACTTTGTCGATTATGTGCTGGTCGTGATAATATAACATTTACTTTAACTACAAGAGATTCGGATAATGTATTGTTATCATACAAATTGGAAACCATTGCATCGCAAATTGTAAGTAAAATTTATCTTTTCCATAATTTTTGAGAACAGTAAACATTTAACCTAACCTAAATTACACTATTTTAAATTTTAATACTTTTTTTGGTTTTGTTTAATTGAAATTTATGTTTTCTGTAGTTAATCTTTGGAATTTATATAAAACAAGTTGTAATTTGAATACATATACATTTACAATAAATATAACATAAAACAATTATTTTATTAGGTTTACTTATAATAAGTTTATTAATTATTATAATATGTTTTTGTTAAGCTAAAATTTGTTTCTGCAAGATTAGTGGGAATAGCTATTATGAGACAAATGTTATTGTCTGTGTTCAGGCTGGTAAAAATTTTGTCTTGCATTTTTAATTTTGTGCTGGTTATTATTAATCATACATTTGCTACCCCATAATTAATTTTGTGCTGGTTATTATTAATCATACATTTGCTACCCCATAAATAAGTAACGTACTTATACAGTTTATAATGGAATTTTGATCTCTCAAATCAATAAAATATTAGTTAAAAATCTTAGAGACTTGGTGTTATTAGTAGAAATATATTTCTTTATTAAGCTGCCTTTAAATTAGAGATTTTATTTATATTTTTAGCTGGAATGTACTGAAAAGTTATCGGATTGTATTTGCTCAATTTGTTCTGTTCGATTAAATGAAACGTATAAATTTGTAGAAAAATGTTTTAAATCGCAAGATATTTTCAAGCGAAATGCAAAACAACAATCGCAAAATAGTGAAGTTATGAAAAACGAAATTAAAAATGAAAGCGAAATTAAAGAAGAGAATATTGATGAAGAATACATTAAACTAGATTTGGAAACTGACATAAACATTAAAGTTGAAGAAAGTTTAGAATCACAAAATAATACAAATGTTGATGCTGTTTGTATGAAAGAAGAAGCTATCACTGAAGATTACATTGAAGAAGTAGAATTGGAAACTGATACAAATATTAAATTTGAAGAAAGTTTGAAATTAGAATCTTTAGATTTACATTCAGAAATTATAATTAAGGAAGAATATTCGGATTTTGAGAATGAAATCGGTATAAAAGATTGGCAAGCTAGTAGAGATTCGAAGAAAAATAATATTTTCAGCTCGGAAGAAAATGATGAATATGTAAAGAAAAGAAAATCTCATAAATGTACATTATGTAAGAAAACTTTTACTGATAGTGGAAAATTAAGGAAACATATCCGTTCTCACACAAGGGAGAAACCTTATAAGTGCAAAATATGTAAAAAAGCATTTACTCAAAATGGTAATTTAAAAGTTCATATTCGTTTTCATACAAATGAGAGACCTTATAAATGCGAAATATGTGAGAAAACATTTACTCAAAGTGGAGATTTAAAAAGACATATCCGTTCTCATACAAATGAGAGACCTTATAAATGCGAAATATGTGAGAAAACGTTTACTCAAAGTGGAGATTTAAAAAGACATATCCGTTCTCATACAAAGGAGAAACCTTATAAATGTGAAATATGTGAGAAAACATTTACTGTAAGTTGGCATTTAAAAGTGCATATCCTTTCTCATACAAATGAGAGACCTTATAAATGCGAAATATGTGAGAAAACTTTTACTCGAAATGAAAATTTAAAAAGGCATATCCGTTCTCATACAAATGAGAGACCTTATAAATGCGAAATATGTGAGAAAACATTTACTGAAAGTGTGAATTTAAAAGCGCATATTCGTGTACATACAAATGAGAGACCTTATAAATGCGAAATATGTGAGAAAACTTTTACTGCAAATAGAAACTTAGAAAAACATATCCGTTCTCATACAAATGAAGAAACCTTATAAATGCGAAAATGTGAACGAACTTTTAATCTAAATGTCCGTTTTCATGTAAGGGAGTAACCTGATGAATGCGAAATAGAAAACTTTTACTAAAGTAGAAATTAAAAAGAAACGTATTTCGTAATCATAGCATAACGATTTAATTTTTGTAGTACTTTTCATTCAGACTGCTATTTCGCTAGCGAAATCAGTGTTTTGTTTTAGTGCAGATCTAGTGGTTTTGGACCAAACCACATGTAAGCTTATGGGAATACACTGCTCATCCGAGGATTTAATTTCATTCACTTATGTTTTAAGAACGGTCAATCAGATTTTGCAGTAACGTGAGATAGCGATGTATATCTGTTTTTCTGAAAGAAACGTCAAATTTATAATATGTAAATGGGCAGTTTGGAAAATAAAATTATTTTAAAAAGGCGTATTTAATATACTAAAATAACATTTATTTTTGAAACAGAAGAAAAAGTAGCGAAAACAAAGAAGATGGTGAATTTATTGTATATACTTGCAAAATTATATTTATATCCTATACTATAAAATGTTGTGTAGTTTTTGTTTAAAAAAATCCCAAACTTTCGTGTATTTTTCGGCCTTGCAGGTAGGTATAACCCCTTAATAACAAGTAACCGTAGAAAAACAAAATAAATCAGCTATGCACAAACTGTTCAAATCTGACGTTTATTTATTTTATTTATTTAATTATTGTAAAACAATAGATCGTTGTACTGAAGCCAAATATGTAGATAAATAATTTATATTTATGGATATCGCAATAGTCGACCTGCTTCAAAACAATACCAACGTAGATATCCAAATAAACTCCAATTTTCCTATCACGTATTTGTTCGTAACATTTCGAAGACTGCGAGAGACCGGATCAACAGTTCCACGTATAATTATCGTGGTGTTCATTCTAATCGAAACAATTAGTATTCGGCTTATTGCAGTACAACTAGACATTTCCCAGAACAAGCAATTCAAGCTATTTTAATATTTTTAAGAGGATTAGCGCCAGATGTTGCACCAACTCACAACCGGCAGCAGCAGTTGTTACATTTTCTCCGCCACCATCAATTTTGTCTTCAACCGCCGATGTCACTTTACACCAACCGTATTACGACAACAGCGTCCGAATGTAATTTATTGTACAAATATTTTTAACTATGTTTGACTTAATTCAAATATTTAAATCATTATTTAGAATTTTTTATCTATTTGTTTTGTTCATAAAAATTTGAAAAAGTAATGCTTTAATTTTTTTTAAATATGTAATTAAATTTATAATGTTTTATGTTGACCTATTATAATCATTTAGTCAATACTTGTAACTTGTAGTTTAAATAACAAGATTAGATTTTTGAAATTAAAATATTATTTTTTATACATCACGGTATAAATATATTTATAAAATAAAAACTTTGTAAATTCTTATCTGTTTTAAATTGTTGTTTTAAAAGTTTTATTTTTTTAAAACAAACAAAATATTTTTTCTTCAAGCATGTTAAAATATTGATATAATGTTACTGTCCTAACCTATGTAGAAGGAGGTTATTATGTTACTGGTACAATAATGTTATTAAAAATAATATTAATTTATCATAAAAAGATGACGCAAATTTGTTATATTTTCTCAAATTTATCATATGTAAAAGAAACATTATGACAGATGAAAATAAAACATTCATTTACATAGAAATAATGCATATTCAAAATTTATTTACTATAAGTGCTACAAAGAGTTGAAACACTCTGTTTACCTAGGTACATGTATTTCAAAATATGTTTATTTAAGTCGGCTATGGAAAATTAATTTTTGTATAAAGATCTAAAATGTTATTTAAAATTTTTCTTTCAAATAACTTTTTTCAAAATTATTACAAATAAAGTAAGTATACTTGAAATTTTTATTATTATTTAATTTATGACCTACACTGGAAATGGTATCAGTACTTTCGCCTAGTGTATTTTTACCACTTTGACTGCAAGGAAAAAGTGGTATAGCGTTTGGTACGGTGTCTGTAGAATTTTCAAAAAAAAAAAAATGTATAGAAATCCTTCATATAGCTTCTAGATGACGAATCTGAACTTAGTTTATGTGGGTGTATGGATGTGCGTAGTCAGCTCGCTCGCTCGGTCGTAGGCCAAAATTTTGTGGCTGCAACTCCTCCTAGACGGTTCAACCGATTTTAACGAAATTTTCAGGATAAATTTGTCTAGTACCCAAAATGGTCATGTGGTTTTATTTTTTTCCAGTGATGCCAACTTTCCGAGAAAAAAATTCCTAAAATTTTTAAAAATTTATATTTGCTACGTTATTTATCCAATTTTGTTCAAATTTTCGGAAAGGATTTCCCTAATGCTCCCATTTATTATATAATTTTATTAATATCCAGTGTTGCCAACTTTCCGAGAAAAAATTTGTTAAAATTTTAAAAATTTTATTATGGCCATGTTATTTAACCGATTTTACTCAAATTTTCACAAAAGATTCTCCTAGTATTCATATAATGTATGTAATTTTAACAAAATACAGTGTTGCCAACTTTTCGAGATAAAAATTACAAAAAAATTTAAAAATTCATTATGACCATTTTATTTAACCGATTTTAATCATATTTTCATAAAAGTTTCTCTTGGTGCCTAAATAAATTATGTAATTTTAACAAAATACAGTGTTGCCAACTTATCGAAAAAAAAATTACAAATTTTTTAAAAAATTTATTGTGGCTACATTATTTATTCGATTTTGATGAAATTTTCGCGAAAAGTTTCTCCTAGTGCCCACATAAATTATAATATTATTAAAATACAGTGTTGCCAACTTTCCGAGAATTGTCAAAGTGGTCTATATATGAGTCTACCCATATACTTCTAATCTTGTTTTATTTACTAAAGAGAATCTTCACAAAAAATAATTGAAATTTTTCATACATTAATTTTTTAAATACAATTTTTTAAATTCAATAATTTAAGTCAAAATATGTTTTTTTTTTAATTTTATTTTTATAAATTTATGTTGTATAATTTGCTTAAATTTTTGAATAAAAATATTTTTGTAAAATTTATTTAATTAGTTTAATTAATATCAATTAAATCAAAGTAAATTATTTAGGATTAGGTAAAACATATAGAGTGTAATGAATATCAAATGTATATACAATGCAGTTTTGGTGCCTACGTTGATGTATGGTAGTGAATGTTGGGTTTGGTTGCACAAAAGCATAAACGGAAAATGACTGCTGTGCGAAATGAGATTTTTACGTGGGGTAGCTGCGTGTAGAAATAGGAGAGATCGGGTACGAAATACGATTAGTGTATGATGAGTGGAAAATTCGGAAGAAAATGTTGTAGCAAAAGTTGGTGTTAGTCATGTCGACATGTCGGACATGTTGAGCGAATGTCTAATGAACGTTTAGTTAAAAAGATTTATTTGAATGATTTTGATGGTATACGTTTGCAAGTGGACGTACGATGAGTAGTTGGAGTGGTATGAATGAGAGAGAGGCTTGCGTAAGTAGTAGGAATGCAAGAGCATGTATGAGAGGAGGAATTATAAATGTGAATAAAGCAAAAGTTGCTTGTGCTGTATAGGGATATATTTGGAAACGACTGATTTCGGAATGATGACAAGAGTTTGTGCCACATCCTTATTTGGGTACATGGCGTGATTGTGTATGTATGAATATATGTATAAATATCAATTATAAATTAATTCGTAGAGAAATAATTAATATTTGGTTTACATTAAAATTAAAAAAACATTTATCTGTTTTATCGATTGTAAAATTAATGTTACCTCACTCAAATCATTTAAAGATGGCAGCACTAGTATTCAAAATAACAGTTTTCTTTTATATCGACAGAGCTGTTAGATTTGTTAACAGTTCAAACATTGTCGTATAGATGACACTAGTTTAGTATTTAGCATTACAGTTTTCTTTTTTATCAGCAGAACTTTAAATTTTGTAAATAGTTCAACTATTACCGTATAGATAGCACAACTAGTATTAAAATTTCAGTATTCTTTTTTACCGGCAGTACTTTTTAGATTTGTAAATGGTTCAAGTATTGGCATGTAGATTACACTACCAGTTTCTAAAATTACAGTTTTCTTTTTTATCACTTTGACTGTAAGGAAAAAGTGGTATAGCGTTTGGTACGGTGTCTGTAACATTTTTAAAAAAAATTTGTGTATATAAACACTGTATTTTGTTAAAATTACATAAATTATATAATTACTAGGAGAATCTTTTGTAAATATTTGAGTAAAATCGGTTAAATAACATGGTCATGATAAATTTTTAAAATTTTTAGTAATTTTTTTCTCGGAAAGTTGTCAACACTGGATATTAATAAAATTATATAATTAATGGGAGCATTAGGGAAACCTTTTCTGAAAGTTTGATCAAAATCGGATAAATAATGTAGCCAATATAAATTTTAAAAATTTTTTTTCTCGGAAGGTTGGCATTACTGAAAAAAATCAAAACCACATGACCATCTTGGACACTAGACAAATTTATCCTGAAATTTTCATTAAAATCGATTGAACCGTCTAAGAGGAGTTGCGGTCACAAAATTTTGACTTACGAGCGAGCGAACTGACGACGCACATCCATACACCCACTTATAAACTAAGTTCGGATTCGTCATCTAGTGGCTATATGAAGGATTTCTATACATTTTTTTTTGTTTTTTTGCTAATGTTACAGACACCGTACCAAACGCTATACCACTTTTTCCTTGCAGTCAAAGTGGTAAATATACAGTTTTTTACGTTTTATTCAAAATATGTTTGCTAGAAGTTTTGACTCGATTTTAATCGAATATAGCAAGGGTGGGCAACCTTTTTTATAAAACGGGCCAGAATAAATTTTACGTTTTTTTCGCGGGCCGTAGTAGTTAATTGATACCTTCCTGTGACCTGTAATTTTTTTTTAGTCTGCAAATATTAAATAAATAAAAAAAAATTAATTACTACATTTATTTCTTTTATCGCCTTCGAAAAATTACAAAGAATTAGAGAAAAACAAGATTAGAAGTATATGGGTAAACCCATATATAGACTACTTTGACATTTCTCGGAAAGTTGGCAACACTGTATTTTAATAATATTATAATTTATGTGGGCAATAGGAGATACTTTTCTGAAAATTTGATCAAAATCGAATAAATAATGTAGCCACAATGAATTTTTTAAAAATTTTGTGATTTTTTTTTCTCGATAAGTTGGCAACACTGTATTTTGTTAAAATTGCATAATTTATTTAGGCACTAGGAAAAACTTTTATAAATATTTGATTAAAATCGGTTAAATAAAATGGTCAAAATAAATTTTTTTAAATTTTACTAATTTTTTTCTCGGAAAGTTGGCAACACTGTATTTTGTTAAAATTACATAAATTATATGAATACTAGGAGAATCTTTTGTGAAAATTTGAGTAAAATCGGTTTAATAACATGGCCATAATAAAATTTTTAAAACTTTAGTAATTTTTTTCTCGGAAAGTTGGCAACACTGAAAATTAATAAAATTATGTAATTAATGGGAGCATTAGGGAAATCTTTTCTGAAAATTTGATCAAAATCGGATAAATAATGTAGCCAATATGAATTTTTAAAAACTTTAGTAATTTTTTTCTCGGAAAGTTGGCATCACTGGAAAAAAACAAAACCACATGACCATCTTGGGTACTAGACAAATTTATCCTGAAAATTTCATTAAAATCGGTTGAACCGTCTAGGAGGAGTTGCGGCCACAAAATTTTGACTTACGACCGAGCGAGCGAGCGAGCGAGTGAGCGAGCGAGCGAGCGAGCTGACGACGCACACACATACACCCTCATAAACTAAGTTCAGATTCGTCATCTACAGGCTATATGAAGGATTTCTATACAATTTTTTTTTTTTTTGAAAATGTTACAGACACCGTACCAAACGCTTAACTACTTTTCCTTGCAGTCAAAGTAGTAATAACTTATTAATCATAAAACAATAAATATACATGTATAAATGAAAAAAGTATTTATTTAATTGACAACTGGTGCTGCAAAGATTTTGTTAGCATAAACTAGACGAATTACATCAAAAATATATTTATTTATAATTTCTTCTGAAAATCTCGCGGACCGGATAGAAACTTTTCGCGGGCCGTAGTTGGCCCGCGGGCCGGGGGTTGCCCACCGTTGGAATATAGTAATAGAATATAAAATACATATAAATACATACATAAATATAAATACATACATATCAATAAATACATACATAAATACATACATATAAATAAATACATACACACATAAATACATACATAAATACATACATACATACATACATACATACATACATAAATACATACATATAAATAAAATAGAATATAAAATACATATAAATTCGTATAAAAATAAATAAATAGATATAAAAAATAAAAAAAAAAAGTTAGCAAGAAGTTGATCGAAATAGTAGGAATATCACGTACTCGGTAATTCAATTCCGTAACTCGGTTCAATTCGCTAACACTTATTTGACGTTCGGTTCGGTTCGGTTTTACCACGCGCGTGTGTGTGTGTGTGTGTTAAATGGTAACACGTGTTACCACATTTTTGCCACTTTCCTAAAAATTTGATCAAAATCGAATAAATAATGTAGCCACAATGAATTTTTAAAAACTTTAGTAATTTTTTTCTCGGAAAGTTGGCGTCACTAGAAATAAAAAACCGCATGACCCTATCTTGGGTACTAGACAAATTTATCCTAAAAATTTCATTAAAATCGGTTGAACCTCGTCTAGGAGAAGTTGCGATCACAAAATTTTGACTAACGACGCACATCCATACACCCACTTATAAACTAAGTTAGAATTCGTCTGATCTAGAGGCTATATCAAAAATTTCTATACAATTTTTTTTTTTTTTGAAAATGTTACAGACACCGTATCAAAACCCTATACCACTTTTCCTTGCAGTCAAAGTGGTAAAAAGATAACATCAATCAGTGTGACAAAGTCACTGATTTAAAGAAAATTTGGCTTCCATTAATTAAAAATTTATAAAATTTTTACAACCTAATTACTTATTACTACTTTGACTGCAAGGAAAAAGTAGTATAGCGTTTGGTACGGTGTCTGTAACATTTAAAAAAAAGAAAAAAAAAATGTATAGAAATCCTTCATATAGCCTCTAGATGACGAATCTGAACTTAGTTTATGTGGGTGTATGGATGTGCGTCGTCAGCTCGCTCGCTCGCTCGGTCGTCAGACAAAATTTTGTGATCGCAACTCCTCCTAGACGGTTCAACCGATTATAATGAAATTTTCAGGATAAATTTGCCTAGTGCCCAAGATGGTCATGTGGTTTTGGTTTTTTCCAGTGATGCCAACTTTCCGAGAAAAAAATTACTAAAGTTTTTAAAAATTCATTGTGGCTACATTATTTATCCGATTTTGATCAAATTTTCAGAAAAGATTTCCCTAATGCTCCCATTAATTACATAATTTTATTAATATTCAGTGTTTCCAACTTTCCGAGAAAAAAATTACTAAAGTTTTAAAATTTTTTATGGCCATGTTATTCAACCGATTTTACTCAAATTTTCACAAAAGATTCTCCTAGTATTCCTATAATTTATGTAATTTTAACAAAATACAGTGTTGCCAACTTTCCGTGAAAAAAATTTGTAATATTTTTAAAAATTTATTATGACCATTATATTTAACCGATTTTAATCAAATTTTCATAAAAGTTTTTTTTAGTGCCTAAATAAATTATGCAATTTTAACAAAATACAGTGTTGCCAACTTATCGAGAAAAAAATCACAAAATTTTTTAAAAATTCATTGTGGCTACATTATTTATTCGATTTGGATCAAATTTTCAGAAAAGTATCTCCTAATGCCCACATAAATTATAATATTATTAAAATTCAGTGTTGCCAACTTTCCGAGAAATGTCAAAGTAGTCTATATATGGGTTTATCCATATACTTCTAATCTTGTTTGTTTCTATGTTCTGTTTATTTACTGTAAATGTCATTTGTATCAGTTTTCCTGATGAAGACGGACATTGAGTTCGTCGAAACGTCGATTATTAATAAATATTAATACAGAACTTAAACCTAGAGCCGTTTTATTTTATATAATGAATTTTGAAAGATTTTTTACTATGTTAGCTTTAGTAATAGTTCTGTATTAATATTTATTAATAATCGACGTTTCGACGTACTCAACGTCCGTCTTCATCAATATTAAGAAAAAGGTACATACATACATACATACATACACAATCACTCCATGTACTCAAAAAGGTGTGGCACAAACTCTTTTCATCATCCCAAAATCAGTCGCCTCCAAACATATTCCTATATCCAGAGACAAGCAACTTTCGCTTCATCCACATTCCACAATTCCTTCTCTCATCACATGCTCTTTTATTCCTACTACTTGGAAACATTTGCTCACGCAAGCCACCCTGTCAATCATACCAACACTACAACTACTTATCGTACGTAGACTTGCAAACGTATACCATCAAAATCATTCAAATAAATCTTTAAAAGGTAACTGATATAATTAAAATTTGGTTTCTATTACGTAATAATTTATAAAATTTTAATGATTTATATAGTTACTTGTATTTTGTTACCTAGTAACTTGTTTCTATGTTCTGTTTATTTACGGACGTTGAGTACGTCGACTTTTAATAAATATTAATACAGAACTTATCAATAAAGCCGTTTTATTTTAGATATAACTTCTATTATTACCACTTTGACTGCAAGGAAAAAGTTGTATAGCGTTTGGTACGGTGTCTGTAACATTAGCAAAAAAAATTTGTGTATAGAAATCCTCCATATAGCTTCTAGGTGACGAATCTGAACTTAGTTTATAAGTGGGTGTATGGATGTGCGTCGTCAGCTTGCTCGCTCTAGACGGTGTAACCGATTTTAATGAAATTTTCTGGATAAATTTGTCTAGTGCCCAAGATAAGGTCATGTGGTTTTGGTTTTTTCCAGTAATGCCAACTTTCCGAGAAAAAAATTACTAAAGTTTTTTTAAAAATTCATTATGACCACTATTTAACCGATTTTAATAAAATTTTTATAAAAAATTTTCCTAGTACCTAAATAAATTATGCAATTTTAACAAAATACAGTGTTGCCAACTTATCGAGAGAAAAAAATCACAAAATTTAAAAAAAATTCATATTGGCTACACTATTTATTCGATTTTAATCAAATTTTCAGGAAAGTTTTTCCTAGTGCTCACATAAATTATAATATTATTAAAATACAGTGTTGCTAACTTTCCGAGATATGTTAAAGTGGTCTATATATGGGTTTACCCATATACTTCTAATCTTGTTATTATTAAATTTTACCAGTCGGGTATTTTCCAATTTCAAATGGTTATTTTTTTTCTTTCAGTGTATTTCACATAATTAATTATAAAATAAAACAGTTTATGTTTGTTGCTGTACTAACTTTTACAACGGAAAAACATAAAATAAACAAGATTAGAAGTATATGGGTAAACCCATATATAAACTACTTTGACATTTCTCGGAAACTTGGCAACACTGTATTTTAATAATATTATAATTTATGTAGGCACTAGGACATACTTTTCTGAAAATTTGATCAAAATCGAATAAATAATGTAGCCACAATGAATTTTTTAAAAATTTTGGGATTTTTTTTTGATAAGTTGGCAACACTGTATTTTGTTAAAATTGCATAATTTATTTAGGCACTAGAAAAAACTTTTATGAAAATTTGATTAAAATCGGTTAAATAAAATGGTCATAATAAATTTTTAAAAATTTTACTAATTTTTTTCTCTGAAAGTTGGCAACACTGTTTTTTGTTAAAATTACATAAATTATATGAATACTAGAAAAATCTTTTGTGAAAATTTGAGTAAAATCGGTTGAATAACATGGCCATAATAAAATTTTTAAAACTTTAGTAATTTTTTTCTCGGAAAGTTGGCAACATTGTAAATTAATTAAATTATATAATTAATGAGAGCATTAGGGAAATCTTTTCTGAAAATTTGATCAAAATCGGATAAATAACGTAGCCAATACGAATTTTTAAAAACGACCGAGCGAGTGAGCGAGCTGACGACGCACATCCATACACCCACATAAACTAAGTCCAGATTCGTCATCTACCGGCTATATGAAGGATTTCTATACAATTTTTTTTTTTGAAAATGTTACAGACACCGTACCAAACGCTATACTACTTGTTCCTTGCTGTTTAAGTAAAAAACAAAATTAGAAGTATATGGGTAAACCCATTTTGACATTATCACATAAATGATAAAAAATAGGAATAAAAAAAATATAACCTTTATATATATATAACCTTTATTTTTGTAATCTTTTAACTTAGCCATTAGTATATATGCGATATACCTATAGAGATAAAGCCATTTTTGTATTTTATACCATTTTGACTGCAAGGAAAAAGTGGTATAGCGTTTGGTACGGTGTCTGTAACATTTTCCGAAAAAAAGTTTGTGGTTTTGGTTTTTACCGGTGATGCCAACTTTCCGAGAAAAAAATTACTAAAGTTTTTAAAAATTTATATTGGCTACATTATTTATCCGATATTAATCAAATATTCAGAAAAGATTTCCCTAATGCCCACATAAATTTCATAATTCTAATAAAATACAGTGTTGCTCACTTTCTGAGAAAAAAATTAATAAAATTTTTAAAAATTTATTACGGCCATGTTGTTTAACCGATTTTGTTCAAATTTTCAAAAAAGATTTTTCTGGTATCCATATAAATTAGATAATTTTAACAAAGTACAGTGTTGCCAACCTTCCGAGAAAAAAATTACTAAAGTTTTTAAAAATTCATATTGGCTCCGATATTGATCAAATTTTCAGAAAAGTTTCTGCTAATGCCCACATAAATTTTAATTTTATTAAAATACGGTGTTGCCAATTTTCCGAAAAAAAAATTAATAATTTTCTAAAAATTTGTTATGCCCGCATTATTTATCCGATTTTAATGAAGTTTTTACAGCAGATACCCTCAGCCCGTATAATATTATATATTAACAAAATACAATGTTGCCAACTTTCGGTAAAAATTTTTTTTATTTTTATTTCTTATCATTTATGTGATAATGTCAAAGTGGTCTATATATGGGTTTACCCATATACTTTTAATCTTGTTTAACTAAAATTAATATAGAACTAAATCTTACAGCTGCTTTATTTTAATATAATGAGTTTTGAAAGATATTTTTACTATTTCAAAAAAAAAAATAAATAAAAAACGTCCCTTACTTAATTTGTGGAACTCTAAAAATAGCGCATGTAATCTTGTCAAGAATTCGGAAAAAAATTTGAATAGCTTCACATTTGTAAAGACAAAAAAAACATTTCTACTACACAAATAATTGTCAAATATACTACTGGGTGTTCGGTTTTCTCGGAATAATTTCAAAGGCGGTTAAGACAAAAAATAACCAAACCTGGCTATTAATAAACATATCAAATGTGTGTTGTGTTGTGAATTTAACACTAAAGATGGCAGCATATACATACAGGGTGTTCGTTCGTTAAGTTCGTATATGGGTGTTTAACATGCAGTTTTGATAATTTGCGATATACTTCTTTCTCGAGTTAAATTCAGGAAAATACTTAGAATACTTTTTGATAGGGCATATAAAGTTCTATAATTTGGTTAGTATGGAAAAATGCGGAATAATGAGTACGATAATTGACTATCTATCTATTCGAAAGGTTGGTGTCATTAAGTCCCAGAGCACTGCGGCCTAGTGGCCTATTGTACTGTCCCTTTGGTCTATCTCATGTAAGAAGTCCTGTCTCTCTTATGAAATCCAGTATCTTGGTTCACGGCAATTTATGCACTGAGTCTCTCTCTATCTCGTCTAGTCCAAACTTGTTTGTATCTTTTTTGAGCTAGAGAGTCACAGTCGCAAATCAAGTGTAGAGGTGTTTCAAATGACTCTCCACATTTTCTGCATATTGGGCTATCCTGTAAGCCCAGTGTGTGTTGGTGTTTTGCCAGATGGCAGTGTCCACTCAAGATACCCATCATATCTCGGATACTCTTCCTACTAAGATTAATAGTATCTGTAGCGTTTGGATTAATTCTATCCGGGAGAAATGTTTTGATATGCCTTTGTTCGCCAGTTTCCATCCATTCTCCTGTATGTTTTTTATGCAGCCACTCCGTGACTGATTTCTTTACGGTTTTATAGGGATTCCCGCACAATACGTAGGCATTATCTTGGTTAATTCTAGTACCGTCTTTTGCAAGAGTGTCAGCCATTTCGTTGCTTCCAATGCCCTGATGCCCCGGCACCCACACCAATGTCACTGTTGTAACAATGTCGTGTTCTGCCAGTTCTGTCAGTGCTTGTAAGCATTGATAGACTGTTCTTGACTTTGTTCTGTAAGCCATAAGCGCATTTATAGCTGCTTGGCTATCTGTACAGATACAAATTTCTTTTTGATCTGTACAATTCAAAAGGCTCTGTAGTATAATTTTGCAACATTTATATATTGCAGAAGTTTCTGAAATATAGAGGTTTAAATTTCCGTTCGTTTATTATAAAACCCCACTCCAGTGCCTTCTTCAGTTTTAGATCCATCTGTGAACCAGATGTCTCTTTTAAAACGATTTTTAGTGCTTGACCAATCCATTCTCTGTGAGATAACCACTTTGAATGGTTTTTCAAGATTAATTTTTGGTAACATAAGAACTGAATTCCAACATAATGTTGGATCTATGTTTATGTCCCTCATAATTTCCGTATTCAGGATATATCTTGAGTTTGTTCCATAGGAAACTACTCTGTATGCAGCTACTCTGTATGCAGCTATTCTTGCCTCTGCCTGCACCCGTTATCCCAAAGCAAGCTATTCTTTGCATATTACTTAGTGTTTTTCTGCATTCTTCTAATTTAGTTCTTTTTTATCAGATTAGTGATGCGTACGTTATTACTGGTCTTACCACTACTAGATACATCCAGTGCATCATTCTAGGTAAAAATCCCCAGTTAATACTTACTGTTCTTTTACAAGCCCATAGTATTCTTGTCGCTTTATTGACTGTTTTCTCCACATGTGTTTTGAAAGAGAGCTTGGAATCTAGGATAACCCCTAAAAATTTCGTTTCATATACCAGGTGGATTTGTTGTTCAGAAAGAAAAGGTTCCTTAATAGCCGTTAGGTTCCTTTTTTTTGTGAATGGCACTAAATTAGTTTTTTTTTGTATCAAATTTGATACAACTCCTATAAATTTGCCTTTTATTAAAATTACTAGATCATTTGCGTATCGCTGAGTGTAGAAGCCTGCACCATTCAATTCAACAATGAAATCGTCTATCACCAGACACCACAATTATCGAATTGTTAAATGTTGCTGTTACTTCCTTGTTATTTGACATAGAATTTATCCAGCGGCAAATGGTTTGATCTACGCCATGATGCTCAGCTGATTTGATTATAGAGTTAATAGACGTGTTGTTAAATGCTCCTGCTATGTCCAGAAAAGTCCCAAGAGCAAGTTCCTTATCCCTTATTGCTGTTTCAGCTCTGCATGTGATTTCCATAATAGCAAATTCACAAAACTTACCAGCTTGATAGGCATATTGGTTTCGGTGCAGTGGATTGATTACCAATGATTGATTAGCTTTGTGTTCCGGTACTAAAATTACCCGGGACACGGTGTTCTGGGGGGTTAATACGGCTTCCGTATGTTTTCCCGAATTTGTTGTCAGAGTTCCAATAGTATGTTGTGGTCCTCTTTTCAGGACTTTTATAAGTTTAGTACATTTTGCAAGACTCTCAATTTCTTATCGTCTATCACCAGACACCACAATTATCGAATTGTTAAATGTTGCTGTTACTTCCTTGTTATTTGACATAGAATTTATCCAGCGGCAAATGGTTTGATCTACGCCATGATGCTCAGCTGATTTGATTATAGAGTTAATAGACGTGTTGTTAAATGCTCCTGCTATGTCCAGAAAAGTCCCAAGAGCAAGTTCCTTATCCCTTATTGCTGTTTCAGCTCTGCATGTGATTTCCATAATAGCAAATTCACAAAACTTACCAGCTTGATAGGCATATTGGTTTCGGTGCAGTGGATTGATTACCAATGATTGATTAGCTTTGTGTTCCGGTACTAAAATTACCCGGGACACGGTGTTCTGGGGGGTTAATACGGCTTCCGTATGTTTTCCCGAATTTGTTGTCAGAGTTCCAATAGTATGTTGTGGTCCTCTTTTCAGGACTTTTATAAGTTTAGTACATTTTGCAAGACTCTCAATTTCTTATCAGTGTTTTCTCCAGGAATATCTTTTTGTCTTTCTTATGTCATTGTTATAAGTGGTTAAAGTGTTACTATACTCGTCCCAGTTTCCTGTTTTTTTTTTTTACGATTAAACAGTTTTCTGGTTTTGGTTCTTAGCTTGGACAGTTTACTATTCCACCATGGTAGATTTTTAGTTCCTGTTCTTCTAAAAATTGGATTATTGCTTTCGTAAGCATTAATTATTGCTGAATTTACCTGTTTAGCCATTAATTCCCTTTCCCCATACAGTTTCCGAAATTATCCTTTAGGTATTCTCTATAGGAATCCCAATTGGTTTTTTTCGGATTTCTATATAGCGAAGCTTCTGACTTCTCGGAATCAATTTCGAAAGTTATGTATCGATGATCCGCTAATCAAATATTTAAGTAAACGTCAAAAGTAATTTTGACAAAAGTCACATTTAAAAGTGAGGTGAGAATACGGGCCATAATTTCTAATTGAATTGGTATAGATACTTTATAGAATGAGTGTACATATATTAATCTATACTGTCCTTATACGTATGATAAATGACAACAGAAAACACTTGTGTTAAATACCAAATTCTAATATTCCCATTTTCAATTAAAAAATATCTTGTTTTTATCTGTGAATAATGTTAATTATCAAACTACTAGTATAAATTATGCTTGATATGAAAATATTGACATAAAGAAAAAAATACATATTTATCATAAAATACATAAATTAGACTACACAGTTTTAAAATTTGTACATACGTTAAATAATGTACATTAAATATAATAAATTATAAATACGACATTGCAAAAAAAATTCTTATCATTTTGAATTTACAAGTATTAATTTAATTTAATTATTTTGCTTTTAAAAACACATTTTTCTAAAATTCTTATGATATTCGTATATTTAAAATTTTTAGAAAAATTTATAAATTTATAGATTGGCGGTAATATTTTTATAAAAAATATTAAAAATATATTATAAAGACATAACATAGATATATTTTTTTTAAATTTATCTTCCAGTAAAATATATCCATACATTTAAAAATATTTTTTCAAAATATATCATTTGCTATTTAACTAAATAAAAAAATCAGCTACTATGTTCATAATAAAATTAAAATTATGTAATTGTAACTTAAAAATGAAAAGTAAGTGTTATAAATAATCTACAATTAGAAATAAAAATATTATACGGAAAAATTAAATGACACATTAATTGAATGTTGCTCATAATATAATTTTAATTCTTTTATGAGTGTTTTACATTCAAAGTTATAGAACAGACTTGCTAATAATAGAAATCACGAAATACAAAATTCCATATTTTAATTTTTGTCAAAATTACTATTTAAAATAGTTTGTTTAAATTTTAGGATATCAGATGACGAAAATATATGTTAATAATTTGGAAAGTACACGTTTGCGTGGACATCCGATTGAGTAGTTGGAGTAGTGATATGATTGAGAGAGTGACTTGCGTGAGAGAATATTTCCAAGTAGTAGAAATAGAACATGTATGAGAGGTGTCATTATTATGGATAAAGTTACTTGCTTCGGTAGGAATGTTTGGAGAAAATTAATTTCGAGATAGTGGAAAGAGTTTGTGCTACACTCTTTTGAGTACATGATGTGATTGTGTATGTATGTAAATAAATTAAAAATAGAAATACTATTTATATTTAATTAAAAATTAAAATTAATTATGAAATAATAATAATAATAATTTTTTTAATAAAATAATGAGATTTGAAGCAGTGGTGTCATAGAGCCGAAACAGTCCGGAAAATTATTCCGGTACTTTTTTTTTAGGAACGGACTGTGATTCTCGATCCTGCTGCTTTTTTATCAAAATACATTTATAGTTTATTTTCTGTATATACACATAAAGTGGTATAATTATCTACAATGAAGATAATTAAATCATTAATTAAAATAATGTTTTGGCTATACGTAGTGCAACTAAATATGAACATTTTAATTACAATTTATTTTGTATAAAAGTTTTTTTAAATTTAAGAATTGGATAAGTCAATATCAACAATTATTGCGTTCTGGCAACTCTATTTTTTACATGACACCATTGACTTTAAATGAGTATAAATAAAATATGAACTTTTTTATTCAATGCAAATTCTGTTTTCTAAACAATTTAAAAATGAACTTTCTTGTAAATATGAGAATGAGGCAATATTTTAACTAATTTCGATTAAAATAAATATTAGTTATTAAAATAATGACAACTTTTTATATATGTTTTTTTTTTGCAAAATTATTAAAAAATTTAAAAATTTTGCTTGTTCTTTTAAATTTTTTCCTGTATAATTTCCTGCAATAATTTAAACACATACGACTCAGCATTTTTACGAAATAACTATGCTGTGCAATCACAAAAATTTTTATAATTATAACACAGTAAAAAAATATCAAAATAAGACGACTTTAGGTTATAGTTCTGTATTAATATTTATTTATAATCGATGTTCCGACGAACTCAACGTCTGTTTTTATCAGAAAAAATGATAATTTTTAAATAATTTTAAATTTAAATAATTTTTACATTTAATAACAGAATATATGAACAAATTACTAGGTAACAAAATAAATAACTAGATCATAAAATTTATAAATTTTTATCTAAAGAAACCCAATTTTATTTAAATCTAGTTGCTAGTCACACTGGTTAATATTATCTTTCTCTTTATAAATTTCTATTGCTTCTCGGAATTATTACAGTATCTGCAAATTTTACATCATAAAAATTTTCTATTTATTTACTCTAAATATTATTTGTATCAGTTTTCCTGATGAAGACGTACGTTGAGTTCGTCGAAACGTCGATTATTAATAAATATTAATGCAGAACTATAACCTGTTGTCGCATCATTTTTTATAATCATTTATTATTTAGGCACGGTTTCATAAAAAATAAATAAATTTAATTCATAAATAAATTTTATTCTCCTGACAAATTAATATGAAAACAAGTATTATTTCAACAATATATACATACATACATACATACATACACAATCACGCCATGTACCCAAAAGGGTGTGCCACAAACTCTTTTCATCATCACGAAATCAGTCGCCTCCAAACACTTCTATCCAAACAAGCAGCTTTCGCTTCATCCACATTCATAATTCTTCTCATACATGCTCTTGTATTCCTACTACTTGGAAACTTTCGCTCACGCAAAACATTCTCAATCGTATCACTCCAACTACTCATCGGACGTCCACGCAAACGTATACCATCAAAATCATTCAAATAAATTTTTTTAAGCAAACGTTCATTATACATTCGCTCAACATGTCCGAACTATCTTAACTGACTAACACCAACTTTTGCTACAACATTTCTTTCAATTTCACACTCATAATACACTAATCTATTTCGTACCCGATCTCTCCTATTTACACCATATACCCCACGTAAAAATCTCATTTCCACAGCAGTCATTTTCGGTTTATGTTTTTGCAACCAAACTCAAAATTCACTACTATACATCAACGTAGGCACAAGATTATTATTATTGATAATAATAAATATTGCTTAATATCTCCAGATTAAATTTAT
This sequence comes from Clivina fossor, assembly GCA_963966155.1. Taxonomy (NCBI): domain Eukaryota; kingdom Metazoa; phylum Arthropoda; class Insecta; order Coleoptera; family Carabidae; genus Clivina; species Clivina fossor. Next base: position 11,451 of record CAWYQG010000435.1, on the reverse strand, counting down.
TCCCTGTTTTCAATTTGAAAATTTATATGATAAATGCATTTACTTGTAAAATAAATTTAACCAGCGTTTATGAAACGGAACCTTAGATAATAATTAATATTATCTTATTATACAGAAACAATTTTTGTTCTTGCTGATAATTTACGTTATTAGAATTACTTTTTATAGTGAAATTAATAATATTTTAAAACAAAATTACAACAGTAATTGTTAATATATTACAGTAATATTTTTTTTTTCTATTTTAACAGGATAATTTTCAATGCACATAATTATTTATTATAAAAAATGTATTTTAATGTAATAAATTGCTGATTAAGGTTTCATGTTATTATCTAATATTAAGATTTTTTTCGCGTTAATAAATATTGTTTTAAAATTTCCTGATTAAATCTGTCTCCGACAAAAATTAACAAAAAAATATTTTTTGTGATAAATAAGCTACCTATATAATAGGACAAATTTAAATTAATATTTTTTAGATACTCAAAAATGGTTTAGGGGTAAAATCAATGCCCTAAAATTTAATATAAATATTCTAAATTTCAAAACATAGATCAAAATTTAAAACACAACAAATTTTAATTAGTCGATTTTATTCCGTAAAATAAATTTTAAGCACCGAAATATTTTAATTTATTTATGTTTGATAAACTATTATATGTACATATACATACATAACAGATAATAATACATATAATAGTATTCATAATGTAATACAATGATTAAATTAAGTTTAAAATGAATAGGTTAAGTAAATTTAAATTTAATATTACTTTTAGGTTAAGTAAATAAAAAATATAGGTGTCCGAATATGAACTATTATTATTATTAACCATTATATTCTATTTATTTACTCTAACTAGATTCATTTTAGTTCAGATTGGGGACGGGAGATCTTTATTTATCAGTTAGAGGCTGTTTTGATTCTATATTGATAATTATAACTTTCAAGTTTAGATTTATTAACATATAAAAAATAAAATAAAAATCGCATTGTTATTCGCATATTATATTATTATTTTTTTGAGCATGCCGGTACACGGCATGTTCAAAAAAATGACAGAGCCCTGCACGTAGTCCGGCTCTGTTTATGTCCATATTATATTTATAATAAACTCAAGAAATTGTAATACTAGGTCATTTGTAAATATTTCTTCATGTTAAAAGTAAAACTTTGTATAGTTGTCTGTTGTGAAATATATTTTAAATAAATATACAGTGTGTCCCCGAATTGAGTTCACTATAGGTGTAATCGGCAAAAAATTTAAGAATTTCATTTTCATGTTTTGGGATTCCGCTCTGCTTTGTCTGAAATCAATTTTAAGTATATTTTCAGATTTTTAAAAATTTAGACGGCCATGAAAAATGTAAAAACCGGTTTTAAATTCAGGTAAAGTGCCTTTTTGGTCAGTAATACAACATAATGTTCTTGAGAAAAATTGTTCAGAATATGAAATTATGGCTCTGTGCAAAATTTTAGAAAGATCAGTTTTAAAAAAAAATGTGGACATAACGCCGACTGGACAAAACGCCGACTGTTCATTGGCATTTGCGCAAGCTAAATAAACAAAAGGTGGACGCTTGCACAAGGCAAAACGTTGGGGGTTGAGTAAAATTTGTCAATACATCAATCTCATGCAAAATATCTATCAATAACAACGATTAGCTTGCGTAAATGTGAATGAACGGTCGGCGTAGTGTCCTCAGTCGGCGTTTTGTCTAGTCGGCGTTATGTCCAGACACATTTTTTTTAAAACTGATCTTTCGAAAATTTTGCACAGAGCCATAATTTCATATTCTGAACAACTTTTCTCAATAAAATTATGCTGTATTATTGACCAAAAAAACACTTTACGTGAATATGAAATAGTTTTTTACATTTTTCATAGCCGCCTTAATTTTTAAAAAACAAAAAATGTGTTTAAAATTGTTTTCAGACAAAGCAGGGCAGAATCCCAAAATATAAAAATGAAATTCTTAAATTTTTTGCCGAATACACCTATAGTGAACTCAATCCGGGGACACACTGTATAGTAAATACATACTGATATGTTGTTTTCCGTGAACAGTAAACGAGACTTCTTTATGTCTAAAACAATAATAGTAATAATAATAATAAGAATAAGTTAATAATATAATTCAGATAACTGAAATAAAGATTCGTCTAAAATATAATTATATAAATTTATTATTATTTTGTTTATTAGTAATATTTATAAAATATATCGGTTTATAAGCATATTACATTATTTAAATAAATTAAAGTAGTAAAAAGTGATGAAGCGTGATATATCTAGTAAAAGAAGTATTACTTTCAATTATTAAATTTATTTGTTAATTAATAAATATGTAATAGTGTGGTTCTTTAAAAATTAGCTAAAAAAATTACGTATAATAATAATAATTAATTTTTTAATATTGTGTTTTCAAAATTTATTAATATTTTTAATCATAATAGTTTTATATCTGCAAATATAATGAAAATTATTTTTACCGACCGTCATATCACATAGATAAGGAAATTATTGTAATTATACCAAATTTGACATATCGCGAGATTTTTACAAAAAATAAGCACAAATTAGGCTTATAAGTAAGGTGACCAATTTTTTTACAATAAAAAGGAGGACGAAAAAATTTAAGAAAAAAGTACTACTTAAGTAAATAAAACATTTTATTAATTCAAACAAAAATACACTAATTAGCTTACATCTATTTTAATTAGTTAATTACGCGAATGAATATTTTTTGTCAATATATCATTTTCTAACAATATATTGGAAATTTCGGAGCAAGAAATATCCTTCATATTAAATTTTACGGTAAGTGGCATCTCTGAATACAGATATTAACATATTAGTTTTAAAATATCGAAAAGGAGGGTTGGTAGGAGGCCACTTTTCGTGGAAGGACAGAACCTACAAAAGAAGGACTGTCCTCCCTAAAGGAGGGCGATTGGTCACCTTACATAGGACCATGAATCAACTGTTTTAGCGTAATATCTGTCTGTTGGTATGTCTGTGGACACGTGTAGAACAAATTCGGCTGAAGGAATTGTTATAAAATTTCATATTTAAGCTTCTGAGGTGAATTTTTCAATTTGATCAACTTTTGACTAAGATTTGCCAACCGGAAATGGTAATTTACTGATGTCAGTTTTATGTGTTATATAAATATTTGGCAACAGAGATATATTTCGAAAAAATTTATGTAACAAAATTTGCTAAACAGGTTATAACTAATATCTCTTATTTGAAACATTTTTTGATACGGTTAATATATATATATATATATATATATATATATATATATATATATATATATATATATATATGAGCATTTCCATTTTCTACAAATATTTTTCCGCAAAAATGATCTTTTTTTAGCAACCTAGAAAAAAGTTATGAATTTTTGAAGATAAGATTTTTCGTAAAAATAGCCGATTTTTGACATTTCATAATTATATCTTTGGAATAAATTATTAATTAAAATCTTTTTAGGTATTTTAAAGCGATTTTTGGGACTAGTTTTCCTGCAAATATTAGCTTTTTTAATCAACCTAGAAAAAAGCTATGAATTTTTGAAGATAAGATTTTTTTCTTAAAATTTGCCAATTTTTGACAATTTGTAATTGTGACCGTCATTCGTTCACTAAAATGAAATCGTACTCAGATATTCTGTCTCTACAAAATTTTAAAGAATGAAGAATTGAATAAAGATGAAGAATTGAAAATATGTACGCATTTTTGGGCCTTTTGACACAACGATGCAACTCGGCTATTTTTAAGATAAATGGTTATTTTCAAAAATTCATAACTTTTTTCTAGGTTGATGAAAAAAACTTATTTTTAATCAATGTTTCAATAACCTCAACCTTCGTTTTCATCAGAAAAAATTATACAAATGATATTTATAGTCCATAAAATTAAGTTACTAGGTTATAAAATAAAATTTGGCTTTCATTCATTAAAAATTTATAAATTTTATGAACCTTACTTATTTTGTTACCTAGTAAAAAAATTTTTAATGATATACGTAACTGCTATTTTATCTTCAGTCAAACTAAAAAAAAAAAAACAAAAAATAACTAACGCACATTATAATAGTAAAAAAAACAAACTCAAAAAAAAGATTAAATAACCAATTTTGTTTTTGAATATCTTAATAGTTTATACTTATCATAATTGCAATTACATTACATAATTACATTTACTATATAAGCAGTGTCACATTCCTCATATGAAATACAAATTTATAATTTCAAAAATGAAATTCATAGTTGTATTGTCTAATTTTTTCGTTCTACTTGTACCCTACATATGGGCACAAATTTTAGATACTTCTTTACTGAATGAGTATAATACGGCTTATGATGCAGCTCTGAATTTTGTTTTTCCAAGTGACTTTACTGATTTTCAAACGACATGCACCAGCTATGAAAGTAAATTTTGTAATTATTATTATTTTACATACATACATACACAATCACGCCATGTACCCAAAAGAATGTGGCACAAACTCTCTCCATTATCCCGAAATCAGTTTCCTTCAAACATCCCTATCCAAACAAACAACTTTAGTTTCATCCACATTCATAATTCCTCTCATACATGGTCTTCTATTCTTACTACTTGGAAACTTCCGCTCACGCATAACAAATCATACCACTTCAACTATCATACCAAGCTAAATGCACACCAGTTAATTACAATTAGATAAAGCACTATTAGACACATTTAAACACGAAATTATATTAATTTTCTAATACAGAAATATTTATTCGTAACTTATAATATTATTTTTAAGAAATATATGCTTAACATAGTAAAAAATCTTTTAGTACTAATTATATTAAAACAAGACGGCTTTAGGTTTAAGTTCTACATTAATATTTATTAACAATCGATGATTAATAATTCATCAGAAAAAAAAAAAATGATATTTATATTAAATAAACGGAACATAAAAACAAGTTACTAGGTAACAAAATAAAATTTGGCTTCTTTCAATTAAAAATTTATAAATTTTATGATCTAGTTATTTATTTGTTACCTAGTAACTTGTTTCTATATTCTGTTTATTTACTGTAAATATCATTTGCCTCTTTTTTCCTGATGCAGACGTACAATGAGTTCATCGAAACGTCGATTATTAGTAAATATTAATACACAACTATAACCTAAGGCCGTTTTATTTCAGATATGTTGCTTTGTGTCCAAATATTTTTATAAATAAGATAGTTTTATTAAATAAATCGTGGTCGTAGAAAAAGTATAGTAATTTATTCAGACAACTCAACTTTGTCTTGTACCATAACTTTTCCACTTTGGGTAGATTAGGACTATTTATATATTTTTGTAAGATTATAAAATATATTAACATTGCTAGATTAATAGACATATCATGTGATGTACTTAACTGGATTAAATTCGTGAGTTTATCATGACTGCTGTGGAAATGAGATTTTTACGTGGGGTATGTGGTGTAAATAGGAGAGATCGGGTACAAAATAGATTAGTGTATGATGAGTGTAAAATTGAAAAAAATGTTGTAGCAAAAGTTGCCCCGTGCTAGAGTCAGTTAAGATGGTTCGGCCATGTTGAGCGAATGTCTAATGAACGTAGGTTAAAAAGATTTATTTGAATGATTTTGCTGGTATACGTTTGCGTGGACGTCCGATGAGTAGTTGGAGTGGTATGATTGAGAGTGTTTTGCGTGAGCGAAAGTTTCCAAGTAGTAGGAATAAAAGAGCATGTATGAGAGGAATTATGAATGTGGATGAAGCGAAAGTTGCTTGTTTGGATAGTAATGTTTGGAGGCGACTGATTTCGGAATGATGAAAAGAGTTTGTGCCACACCCAAGTGGTACATGGCGTGATTGTGTATGTATGTATGTATGTATGTATGTATCATAATCAGTCAAAATATAGAAAATGCTTTACTTTGTCGCTGGGATCTTGTGGCGCAGTTGCTTAGCGCAATTGCTGTAAAAACAAAAGATCCCGGATTTAAACCCCGACAATATGAAAGCATTTTTCTTCATTCAAAAAATTAACTAATGATTTAATTAGTTTATCAAAATAAATTAATGGAGATTTAAACAAAAATATATAACCTAATATTTTTTGTGTTTTTTTTTATCTTTATAGATGCAGGAACATTTGATTTTATAATAGTTGGTGCTGGTACAGCTGGTTGTACACTAGCTCGACGATTAACAGAAATTTCTTCGTGGAATGTTCTATTATTGGAGGCTGGCACTGTATCTGACACAACACTAACGGATCTGCCTCTAGCTGCACCGCTACATCAATTGTCTACAGTTAATAATTGGGCTTACACATCGACAAGACAAAAGAAATCCTGTCTAGGTATTTATCAAAATCATTTTGTAACAAAGTTCCAGTAACGTTACTAACAAACATTCAATAATAACATATTATATATATTTATATTTATATAAATATATATATATATATATATATATATATATATATATATACATATATATATATATATATATATATATATATATATATATATATATATATATATACAAGGGGTAACCTTGGCAGTGGCGGATTTAGCCCAGGCCCGGGGGGGGCGGGCCGCTCCCCCGGGCCTCTATTGGGACTAAAATTTCGCCCCCCTTGATAACATTTATACTGGATCTCAGAATAAATGTTACTAAACAAAAATGAAAAAATCGACAAACAGCCCACATTGAAAAATGCTAATTGATCGCACCCAAATCGATATTCGTCAATATAAATTAGTCTTACTCGCTTCAAAATCTTATCTCGTTCATATACACATGTAAATCGAGAAGCAACGACGTTACGTCGTTGTGGCGCCCCGTTAGTCATATAGGCGCCCCCCTGAATTTCTCATCACCCCCCTGGCAATAGAAGCTAGATCCGCCACTGAACCTTGGAATTATTGAAAATTCTAAAATGTTTTTTAGAATTTTCAATAATTTTTTCTGCAAAATCAGTGTGAGTTAGAGAAAAAAGTTACTTATCTATTATGTGGCTAAATTTTTTCTCTATTTTACTGATTTTTTTCAGATTTTTTTGAGCAAATTTTAAAAAAAGTCTTATTTTGAAAAAATTATAAGGGTACCCCTTGTCAAATTTTCAAAAATTTAGTTTTTAATTTTTGTCTACTAAACGATGATGCATCGTAGAATAATGGTTTCTTCACTCACTTATCGTACTTATTATTCGGCATTTTTCCATATCATGCTTATTTTCCTAGATCTCATAGTTTTTGAGAAAAAAAATAAAAACCAAAAAATTAAAAAAAATGTCTAGCGCCCAAATTGCACATGCTAGCAAATTAAATCTACAACCAAATTGTAGAACTTTTTATGCCCTATCGAAAAGTACTCTAAGTATTTTTCCGAATTTTACTCGAGAAAGTAGTTTATCGCAATTTATCGAAATTACATGTTAAACGCCCATACGAACTTAACGAACAAACACCCAGTATATATACCGGGTGTAGAAATGAAATGTGAACCATAGGGATTTCAATGTTATTTTTTAAATACGGCTGTATCTCTTTCCCTATTGACTTTAGAGCAAATATTTAAATACAAAACTTGTTCAAAATGTGAAAATGCATGGTATAAAGTCAATTTTCTTACATAAATATTAATATTTTACGATATACAGGGTTAACCACTAAAAAATGAGTTATAACATTGGGAAACGGGAATGGTATCGAAAAATGCGGAATAATGAGTTCTATAATTCGGTGAAAAAATCATTGTTCTACGATACTTCGTTTAGGAGAAAAAAATTAAAAACTGATTTTTGAAAAATTTCGTAAGGGGGTACCCCTGTGTTTTGTTTAAAAAAAAAAGATTTTGGATATTTTAACACTGGCTTTCGTTGTCTACTCTTTTATCCTACTTTTTGTACCAGACACTTTTTTTTTCCTGTTTTTCTTTAATTTTTTATTCACCTTTTTCTGATTTTTCGAAAAGTTGATAAGGGGGGACCATTGGCATTTTTTTCGAAAATCAGTTTTTAATTTTTTTCTCCTAAACGAAGTATCGTAGAACAATGATTTTTTCACCGAATTATAGAACTCATTATTCCGCATTTTTCGATATCATTCCCGTTTCCCAATGTTATAGCTCATTTTTTAGTGGTTAACCCTGTATATCGTAAAATATTAATATTTATGTAAAAAAAAATGACTTTATACCATGCATTTTCACATTTTGAACAAGTTTTGTATTTAAATATTTGCTCTAAAGTCAATAGGGAAAGAGATACAGCCGTATTTAAAAAATAACATTGAAATCCCTATGGTTCACATTTCATTTCTACACCCGGTATATATATATATATATATATATATATATATATATATATATGATAATAATATAATTCATTATCCGAAACTTATATCATTTTTATGTATGTTTTAATTATATAATAATAAGATAACATACGTTAACATAATAAATTCGTGTATGCAAAATTTTTATTTATTTATAATTAAAAAAAATAATTATTAAAATATTTTTCAATTTTAAACTATTTAGAAATTATTACAAGCAAAGTTATTATAAAAAAATACACCTTCGTTCAAATGATCCCTAGTTTCATTTTCAATATCAATAACTGAATATTCATCCACAAAAAGCAAACCAAATACTCTTTCGCGTAAGACGACTTGCGAGTTACAACTACTCTATGAGAATCCGAAAATGCAAAAAAACAACTGACGTGGGAAGGAAGATTGTGTTAACATGCATGGTTCAACATGTATCGAACCGAAATAAACCGATATTTTTTTCGGTTCAGCTCCGGTTTTCGTTCCAGCAAAAATAATGTTTTTTTTTTTCGGTTTTCGGTTTAATTTCGGTTTGAAGCCTTGTTTTGAATGGTTTAGCAAAACTACATTTTGAAAAAAAAAACTGCAATCCATTTTTTAATGCAGTTTTGAATAAAATCGTATTATTGAAAAATATTTTTACGTACGGAAATAATATCCACATGGATAATTAAAAAAAAATACTTTACCTCAATTTGAGAAAAGATATTGTTATATGTATAAAATTTATGAATACTTAACTGAAACAAACAAAATTATTAATTTTTCTTTAATAAAAAATAAAATAAAGTTAAATAATTATTATACAAAAACTAGATTTCTTTTTTGGATTATTTTAGTAAAAATATAGAAAGTGTACACATTGTTTAAACTAAAATTGATAACATACTGAGTGTTCGGGGAATTCACTTATTTGTTACCTAGTACCTAATTTACCTATGTTCGGTTATTTACTGTAAATATTAAGACGTATCTTGAGTAGGTCGATTATTAATAAATATTAATACAGAACTTACACCTAAAACCGTTTTATTTTAAAATTCAAGTTAAATATATAAATATATTAAAGGGTACACACTTTATATTATATAAATTAACTTTAAACAAATATGTGAGAAAATATTTATTGATAGAAAAAAAACGTTTTAAAATAATAAACATTAAAACACGACTGTCTCAAACAACCCATTACCATAGCAACGCCACTGCCACGTTGCCGCTACATCATAAGATATATTTTTTATTTTTTTTATTGAATACAATATATTTATTTTGCCTTTATTAGAAAAAACAAATAATAAATACACTTTGTTTATATTAAATGTTCCTTTTATTACGTTTAATACTAGGTTAGGTAAAAAAACAATAGCAAAATTGCAGAAAAATGGTAACAAAATTTAACTATAAAAATTTATAATTTTCTTTTACCATAAATATTCTATATTTCTACCTTAAAATTTTATAATTTTTACATAATTCATAATAATCACATAAAGTGAAAATGACCTAATAAGTATGTAAAATTGGTTACTTTATGCAAATTGCATCACATACTTAATGTAGAATTACATATTATTGGTATTACTTTTTAAATTATGTAAAATTCCAGCTTGCATATTAATATCTGTAATAATTCATCCAAATAAATAATAATTCTAATAAAATATAGGGATGTGTTCAAAATACATCCCTTATGTAAATTTAGAAATTTATGTAATTATACCACCAAAAATATTACAGAACTAAACAAATTTTACCTATTTATTCCTGACAATAAATTTATTAAAATTTTGTAAATTTACTAAAAGAGATTTTACTAAAAAAAACTGTAATATAAACATACATATGTACTTTTGTAATCCGTTGGTAATATCATATTACATATAATATTTGTAATAGTTCTGACATTATGTATTTTTAAACAATTATGTAAAATTACAGCAGTTGAGTAATTATACCTAGAAATACTGAGCATCATAATGTCTCATGGTTGGTAAAACTACATAATTTTTTTTTAAAATGTGACACAATGGTAAAACAATACAATTCTGATTTGAAAGCTCTTGTAAATATACCAGTAAGTAACTTCACACATTTCCCAAATTTTCCATGTATGCAAGAACAAAAATGCAATATTCCTCGTGGAAAAGGTGTTGGAGGATCTTCGCTAATAAACTTCATGATGTACGTTCGTGGTAGCGCACATGATCAAGACAATTGGGGTTTTACATCTTGGCGCTACAACAATTGCCTTCCATATTACATTAAAAGTGAAAATGCCACTCTCAATAATCCTTTAGATACATCCTACCATGGTTACTCAGGTCCCTTGTCAGACCAAGAAGTTCAATATGCTAGTCCTGCAGGACAAATGCTTCTCGATGCAGCCGTCGAATTAAATCGACCCATTTTGGATTACAACGGTGTTTCGCAAATGGGCTACAGACATTTGCAATTAAATACCAAGCAAGGAAAACGAGCTAGTGCTAGTAAATCCTACGTAGATCCTGTAAGGAGCAGAACGAATTTGAATATAAGAACGGGGACATTAGTGACGAAAATAATTATTGATAATGTCACTAAAACTGCAACTGGTGTGGAATATACAACAAGTTAGGGATGTTACCGAGCTTATGCAACTAAAGAAGTTATTTCGTCAGCTGGGGCAGTTGGATCACCACAACTTTTAATGCTATCTGGAATTGGACCACAAAATTATTTACAAAATTTAGGTTCGTATATATATATATATATATAGTTTTTGATAGGTTTTTGTAAATTTTGATTAGTCATTATTAACATAGTAAAAAATCTTTCAGAACTCATTCTATTAAGTTATAATATATTGGTTTTTTGCTTAAATCGCCATTCATTTATTTTGATAAACTAATTACATCGTTAGTTAATTTTTAAATGAAGAAAAATGCATTGTCCTTGCCGGGATTTGAATGTGGGACCTAAGGGTTCAAAACCCGACAAGGTCAATGCATTTTGCTTTATTTAAAAATTTATTAATTATTTAATTAGTTCATCAAAATAAATTAATGGCGCTTTAAGTAAAAAACGAAAATACTGTAACCTAGTATAATACACCATTTG